>CM071719.1:15483476-15496314 GCA_036630335.1 Physaria fendleri | reverse complement strand
TAGACATTGCAAGAAAAATGTGTCCTTCGTCAGTTTCTTTGTCTTGAGTAAATGTGTAGAGTGTAGTATTGAGTGCAGAGTTTAAGAAATAAAACAAACCTATGAGACCTCCTCCAAACACATCTTGCCAGTGATGCCAATAGTCATCAACTCGTGATACACCAACCAATGCTGCAACTAGTAGAGGTAAGATCACAATGCAGAGCTTTGCCACATGGCCTCTTTGGTCAAACACCCTTATTTTGCCAGAGAGATATAACGCTAGAAATCCTAGACCAGCAAATGAGATACACCAACCAATGCTGCAACTAGTAGAGGTAAGATCACAATGCAGAGCTTTGCCACATGGCCTCTTTGGTCAAACACCCTTATTTTGCCAGAGAGATATAACGCTAGAAATCCTAGACCAGCAAATGAATATAACGCTAGAAATCCTAGACCAGCAAATGACCCTGCAAGTAACATGGCTAAATCTTACAATCTACAGTAACCATACCATACTACACTGTAGAGTTAAGAGTTTTCTCTCATAGACCAACAAGCTCAAAGATCACTACTTACAAGACGTGTGCCCGCTGGGGAAGCTCTTGTGACCTTCTTTGACCACATCCTTGTCTCCAGTACACATAACATTCCTTGTAACGTTATGAAAGATCTAAAATTTCACACAATTCAACCAGTTAGAGAATATTTATGGAGAGTAAGCAACCAGTTAGAGAATATTTATGGAGAGTAAGCGGGGAGACGTGTGCTCAGGGCATCTGAGGAGGCTGGGGCTTGAAGTGCTAAACATAAGTGCATACGAACAGCATAATGACCACTAGACTACAACCTTATTTCACAAAGTTAGGGACCAAAGTACAAATTATAACAGAACAGGGCCGCAAGCTCATGTTTAGCCAGCTTTGGCTCAGGGCCAGGACTGTGCTGCTTACCCCTTTACCATCAGGGAAACAACGCCAAAAGAAGTCAGGACGAGGTCGACCTACAGCGTCCTTTATAGCCCTACAGCGTCCTTTATAGCATCGGTTACGACAGCAGTTATGAGTACAGAGAACAACAGACCTAAAGGAGAACCAAGAGAACAAACCACAGAATGAAGAACCTCAGAATCAAGACCAACAGAGAATACAAAACATGAAACACCATTAGAGACTAGAAATGTACCTAATATTGCGTGATGCAGATCATAAACATCATTTCTGATGAAGTAGTAAACAACAATCACAGCAAAAGGAAGCACAACAGCTATCAACTGTCACAAAAAATCAAAACACTTAAAAGACTAAACGAATCACATAAAGAGTTAATATTGAATTCAGAAAATCTTTACCGGCACAGCCCAGAAAGGAATTGTGTTGTCTTGAAGGGGATATCTAAGATCAGTAAGCATATCTTCTCCAACAAAGCGATGAAATGGTTCAATTACATTCAGAACAATTTCGATGACGATAAGCAACAGAAGAATAAGCCAATCATGCATATGAAACCTCGCGACAGTGACTCCATGAGATCTTATCGTATGAACACCCAATTGAATTTCAGCAGGCATGCTTTAAAAATCTATAATTTCACAAGAGAAAGCAAAAATTTGGTTGCACGAAAAAACACACAAGGGTTTTGCTGAAAGCTGTCAAATTTAAGCTTCCCAGAACTCAATAAGAGACAAGACGGTGAAAGTGTGTACCTTTTTGACGTTAGAGTTGTTAATCGGAAGTCCAACGCCGGTGAGAAAATAGAAATGGAGAAAGCGGGAAACGGAAACGAATAGTTTCTCGGGAAAATTCAATCAAAGGAAAAGATTAAAGAGTTTTTGATTTTGGTCCATAAAGAAAAAGCATGCAGTCTCTGCTTTATTAGCTTTTATTTTTTTTATTTTTTTCCAGAAATAATAAAAAATAACAAAATAATATCTGTAGTATATATAAATGTTACCATAGTAGAAAATCATCTCTAATTGCAAGATTTAATTGATTGATGATTTATTTCTAAAATGTTCAAAATTAAAATATAATTGCTTAAATTTAGTAAGTTAGTATAAGATTTTATTAAATCAAGTTACTAAAACTAAAAACAATATGGTACTTAGATTAGTAATATAGTAAAGTGAAATTAATTTATGAAGATGTATACTGATATATATGTGATTTATATCTTAAATAGTTTAGAAAAAGAAAAAAAAAAAGTTAAAGTTTGTTCACCTTTTTGGTTCATCATATAAGACATGGGTTCATATCAGCTAGACAGCTACTATATACTTTCCTTGTTTCCAAAGCACCACAAAAGCATATGGGCTATGGGCTCATATCAGCTAGACAGCTACTATATACTTTCCTTGTTTCCAAAGCACCACAAAAGCATATGGGCTTTTCAGTTTTATATGGCCCAATGTATTTGGGCTTTGCAATTGTAAAGGGCCCAAAAAAATTGCGGTCATCGCACCATGCCACGTAAAACCAGCTTGAAGGTAGTAAACCACAGCTTCTAAGCAACTTCAGCTCAGGGAATTTTAGACTCTAATGTAAATGAACTTTACAGTTATTATGAGTGTCCTAAGTGGATGCTTAAAGGTAGGCTACTTAAAGGCATTGAGAGCTTAATTCCTAAGTGGATGCTTAAAGGTAGGCTACTTAAAGGCATTGAGAGCTTAATGGATGTCGGAGAATAAACCTAATCCCATACCATTGAGGAAAATCTTCACTACTATCATTATTGATATGATCATTGATATTTGATACATATTCTTATATTGATTACATGTTATCAGTGGCGGAGCCACATACATTAAAGTGGGGGCATTTGATCCCACTTTCTGGAAAATTACATTTTTAGTCAACAATTTATATATATGCACCCAATGATTTAGGCCAAAAAATAATTATGCCCCCATCAAAAATAATTCTTAGATCCGCCACTGCATGTTATAATTTTGTTTATATTCTCGGTTCTTCTTCTTTTTCTTTTTTTGTCACAAAACTTTGATTCAACAAAATCAAGTAGTTACAACGAGGTTTCATTCAAGGTTAATGGCGCACACACAGTGTTCAACGATAGAATCCGCAAATACATTAAGGTCGTTACTACTTAAACTAAAGGAAAGGGCGCTAAAGCGCAAAGTGAGATTTTTTTGTTGCTAAATAGCGACCACAAAGTGATCAAAACCGTGTCCTTAACGTTTGGTCGCTATTTGATCTCTTATCTTGCGATCATATTTTATCGCTGATCAACGATTAAATAGCGACCAACCACATATTAACGACTAGCGATTTAGTCGCTATTTGATTGTTAATTAGCATTAAAATAAAAATCAAAACCCTTACTTAGAAAAATCCGTGAAGAAAAAAATCAGATAAGGTAAAAGAGTGCAGCCGAAGAGAAAAACCAAATTGGTCAAGGAAGAAAAAGAAAACGATGGTTCTGAACCTTGAAACCCGAACCATGATTCCAACAGAGAAAGAGAGCAAACGTGGTTGGATGAAGTCAAGGCTAGCAATTTGGCCTTGACCAAAATCCCGATATCACTAGCAAGTATTGATATTGCAATATCAATATCTTGACAAAAACTAAATTTCATTTGAGAAATATTGATATTGCAATATCTATCTGCCATTATAAACGAACAAAAACTAAATTTCATTTGAGAAATATTGATATTGCAATATCTATCTGCCATTATAAACGATATTAGTTTCCAAAATCTCATTGTTAAACAATTTGTAGGAACAAAAAAAACCAAACAAAAAATCAGCAATACATAATGATAAAACATAGTTAATTAAGGAGATTGAATTAAAGTCTACACGCAAATGTTTGGCCAGTTTGCTCTCTGGATCGGCGGATCTTTACGTATCCGCTTATAGCAATACGCACCTCCAACTACTAACAACGCAATGACGACAAACAAGGACACGACGGCTATGATGACTTGTAAATACAACATACTTCTTCTTTTTTCACTGCACTATACTCCAATAATCTCTTCTTTCTCACTTTTTTTTTCTAGTCTCTTCCACTTTTTATTTGGGATGCAAACTATATTTTATATAGTGTGTTTTACAATTTTTGTAAATAAATCAGTGAAAATTTGTAACTTGACAAAAAAAAAAAAAAGTCAAAGATACACTTTTTAAAATAACATCTATTGAAGGTTTCCAATATATATCTATTGAAAAAAAATCAACATTTTGGATATTGATTGGATATTGATGTTTGTCAATATCTAAACTAGCAATTTTAATCTATAAAAATTTATTTCTTAAATTTATTTCTTAAATTTGTTTTTTTTTGTATTTTTTTTAATTTTAAAATATGTGTTTTTAATACTAAATCCATAATTTAATTAAAACTAACATATTTAAAATATGGTTATTATCTTGCATATTAATTTCCTAATTTACTAATCCAATCTACATTAAAAACAATCAACTTCATATTAGATTCTTAATTTTCCTAGTTTTAATAATACAATTTTATTTTTCTTGAATGATATATATTGCTAATTTAATCCAATTTTAACTTCTAAAATTATTGTTATTATCTTAAATATTAATTTCATAAACAGAATAATCATAATCAATTAACATTATCAAATTTAAAAATTAAGGGTTGGATTAATATAACTTGACACATTTCAAAATCTCTGTAAAATATCATCTTCATAAGTGACAAATTCAGCATTATCTACTTTACTTTTTTTTGGTCAGGCTTTTCTAATATTTTTTTTTAGTCATCAAAGACAAAGTAAAAAATTGAAATTAGTAATGGGCCTAGTAAAAAAGCCCATTATGAAAGGCGGACGAGGACATCAAGTATTGTCGCCGGTCAAAGCAATACGACGTCGTAATAAAACCACAGACCGTCGTTTCTCAACGGAAGGAAGAAGAAAAGCACCTTTTTTTTTTTTTGCTATTTTTTTTTTGCTATTGGATCTTCTTCACTCTGATTCAGATCAAGCTTCAAAATTTTCATGCTTTATCCGATTTAATGTCTTTGATCATTTACTTGTTTTTGTTCGCGGGTTTGTTGATTCATCTTGAAGCTGCGGCGTCTTTTTCACCGGGATCTCGCTCGATTCTCCGAGATATTGGCAATAACATCGCCGATCAGAAAGATAACGCTATTGAATTGAACGCTACTAATTTTGATTCAGTCTTTCAAGATTCCTCCGCCAAATATGCAATTTTAGAGTTCTTCGCTCACTGGTCAGTTTCCTCAATTGTCTCGAATAAATTTGAAATAAAAAATTCCACCTTTGGTTTTGTTTAGGTCTGGATCTTGTACATAGATTGTTTGAGGTTTTTTGATTTTAAATATTGAATGTATTATCCACAAAAGAGTTTGTGCCGTATTGACATTGATTATTATTTGGCTCAAGGTGTCCTGCATGTAGAAACTACAAGGTAACTACTTTATGCAAAGTCTTCTTCTCTTTCTTTATTCAATGGCTTCTATTGAAAATGTTGTTTATATTTAATGCGTGATTCTGTGTAGCCACATTATGAAAAAGTTGCAAGGCTTTTCAATGGAGCAGATGCAGTATATCCAGGTGTTGTTCTGATGACTAGAGTCGATTGTGCAATGAAGGTACTTGCGTTGATCTTCACTTTCTATGTTTCTCTTCAATAAATTTGGATTGCTATGTTTCTCTTCAATAAATTTGGATTGTGTGAGTCAAAGATTGTGAAGTCTTATTAATACTTCCATTCTAATGACTTTTCTGGCAGTGCAGATGAATGTAAAGCTGTGTGATAGGTTCTCCATTAACCATTATCCAATGCTCTTTTGGGCTCCTCCCAAAAAGTTCGTCGATGGTAGCTGGAAACCTAAGCAAGATAAAAATGAGATAATAGTGGTGGACGAGTGGCGCACTGCTGATCTTTTGTTGAACTGGATCAACAAGAAGATAGGCAGGTATGAATGCTCTGAAATTTCACTTCTAACATTTAAGTTGGAGTCATACTAAATTAGAATTCAGCAGTCTCATTCTCTTGTTGTAGGCTAACATAAAAATCCGCAACATCACACTGAAATCAGTTTTCTTGTTAATGTTCTGCAGCTCTTATGGCTTGGAAGATCAGAAATTTGGAATTCCCCTGCTAAATATATCCGACCACGAACAGGTCTTTCAGAATGTGTTCTACCCACATTTTGCTATAACGGTAGCATTTGGTTTGAATCCCACATACTAAATGGAGCTGGTTAATGATTTATCACAGATTTCTCATGCTATACATGACATCGAGGAGGCAACTGAAGAAGCTTTTGATATCATTTTGGCACATAAGGTAGAGATGGTCTTTTTGATTATATTTGTATGTAACTAAATCCCCTTCAGCCTTGCTGATGAGTATTGTTCATGTTGTAAGGCAATCAAGTCACCTGAAACCAGTGCTTCCTTTATTAGGTTTCTACAGCTTTTAGTCGCCCATCATCCTTCACGAAAGTAATATCTCCATCTTCATATTCCCATTTACGTGTTGCTACTTACTCTTTTCTCTTATGCTTAATGAACTGTTGAAAATTCTTAAAGGTGCCGTAAGGGAAGTGCCGAAATTCTTGTGAATTTTGATGATTTATGCACGTCAGGCGAGTGTTCTTATGATCAGGCTGCTGGAGGGAGAGATTTCCTACGAAACTATAGTATATGTGGAAAGGACGTTCCACGTGGATATTACGTGAGTGCTACCCAACCAACCACTTTCTTGGAAAGGACGTTCCACGTGGATATTACGTGAGTGCTACCCAACCAACCACTTTCTTTTTTCCTGTGATTAATCGCAGAGAAGCCTGATTCTCTTATTTGGCAGAGGTTTTGTCGAGGCAGCAAGAACGAAACTAGGGGATTCAGGTATTTGCAAAATCAGTCTTTTGTCAAATTTTATATGATGATAAGTGTGTAACAATGGTTTGATTGCAGCTGCGGATTATGGGTTTTGATGCATTCACTTTCTGTGAGGATTGAAGATGGAGAAAGTCAGTTTGCATTCACGACCATTTGTGATTTCATCAACAACTTCTTTATGTGTGATGATTGCCGTCAGCATTTTCATGACATGTGCAGAAGGTAAGTCAGAACATAACAAGCTCTGTTATCACATCCTTTCTCATCTAACACGGCTTATGTATTTCACTCACAGCGTCAGAACTCCGTTCAAAAAGGCACGAGATGTTGTCTTATGGCTATGGAGCACACACAACAAGGTTAATGAGAGACTCAAGAAAGACGAAGAGTCTCTAGGAACAGGAGACCCCAAGTTCCCAAAGATGATCTGGCCACCAAAGCAGCTTTGCCCGTCATGTTATCTTTCGAGCTCCCCGAAAAACATTGATTGGAATCATGATGAAGTCTACAAATTCTTAAAGAAGTACTACGGTGAGAAACTGTTGTCGGGTAACAAGAAAAAGGGTGACAGTACAAGCAGTGAGGCGGTGATTGCAGCTGCAGAATATATGGCAGTACCCACCAATGCTCTGGTTGTACCGGTGGGAGCTGCATTAGCTATAGCACTAGCAAGCTGCGCTTTCGGGGCGCTCGCCTGTTACTGGAGAATGCAGCAGAAGAACCGGAAGTATTACCACAATCCACATTATCTAAAGAGATATAGTAATAACTATATGGTTATGAACACATTCATTGAAAGCGAAAGGGAAAAGGAGAGATGAATTAAGTTAAAGAAAAAAGCTCAAATGGTTTAACATTATGTAACTGAGCTTTACTTTTTACAGACTTATGTAACTGAGCTTTACTTTTTACAGACAACAGATACAAAGACGTTGAGGTTGAGATGCCAAAGTCACCTGCTTCAGGTCCCTTATTTTATCTTCTCCTCTCACTGATTGTATAGATTCTTCTCTTCAAATTTTGGAATCTACAGTACACTCTTCTATGTCTATGTTATACCAGATTAGCTCCTCCTTGGAATCTTATTGAATCTCTCACCTTTCAATAGTATTTTACTCTGTTTGTCACCTTAATACGTTAAAAAGGCTTCTTCATTGCTTTTGGTTGGGTTTCTTTGTGGAATGAGTCAGTTGATACAGACACCAAAACACTCACATCGTAGTCTGAACTCTGAACCAGTGTCTTCAAACTTGTTTTTCCCCTCGTTGTTGATGATCGTAAGACTAAGTTCACCTGCAATGAGGTTAAATAACAGAACAACACACCAGTAGACTCTCTGTTTTCGTTTACAAATGGGCCAGGCCCATTAAATAAATAAGAAGATGTAAAGGCCCAAATAATTAGCCCTAAACCCTTCTTGTCCTTTTCCACGCTTAAACCCTTACGATCTAGAATCTTCAGTCATCTACATCTCGCCCCCAATTCATCATCTGTAGAGAAGAAGATTGAGAAATGATGAAGCGATTGATCCCAACGTTCAACCGGATTTTGGTTCAGAAAGTGATCCAGCCTGCTAAAACCGAAAGCGGCATTCTCCTCCCTGAGAAATCCACCAAGGTAAAATTTATTTTTTCACGATTTGTTTCTTCTGATTTGGACTCAAATGATCTGAAAACATGAACATTTCTGGGTGATTGTCTACAGCTGAACTCCGGCAAGGTTATAGCGGTGGGACCTGGATCAAGAGATAAAGACGGGAAATTGACTCCTGTCTCGGTGAAGGAAGGAGACACTGTTCTTCTTCCAGAGTACGGTGGTACACAAGTTAAGCTCGGAGAGAACGAGTAAGTAAAACCCAATTCTTTCGTATTGTAACATTGTAGTTGCAACGCATTAGGATAATGCTATAATTTTCATAAAGCTTTTGATTTGATTGATACAAGTCCCACCTTGCTCTCTAGATAAGGTTATTCAGGTAGATAGTTAGAATATGGACTTTTTTTGGCAAAGAAATTGTAGATTCTGTAACAAGAGTTCAGAATCAATGGGAATTATAATACCATATTTACATCTTGATTCGTGTGTTAATGTAGAATTAGTCCAAATAAAGTAGCTTTTGTTTGTGTGATTGATGCAGGTACCATCTCTTCCGGGACGAAGACGTCTTGGGAACCAACGCATTAGGATAATGCTATAATTTTCATAAAGCTTTTGATTTGATTGATACAAGTCCCACCTTGCTCTCTAGATAAGGTTATTCAGGTAGATAGTTAGAATATGGACTTTTTTTGGCAAAGAAATTGTAGATTCTGTAACAAGAGTTCAGAATCAATGGGAATTATAATACCATATTTACATCTTGATTCGTGTGTTAATGTAGAATTAGTCCAAATAAAGTAGCTTTTGTTTGTGTGATTGATGCAGGTACCATCTCTTCCGGGACGAAGACGTCTTGGGAACTTTGCACGAGGATTAAAATTGCGAGGTTCACCAGCAATGATTCATATTGTTGTGAGTTTATGTTATGGAACAGAAAGTGTTATTTTATAAGTTAGTTCATCTTGAAGATGTGTCTGAACTCCTTTAGTTTACTGTCTTAATTCCCTTCGATTTTTCTCCCAATTTGGGCATAAAAAATCAGACTTTGATTCTGATATGTTTTGATTTCCCATAATCTATTTGATGTCTTGTGACTACGTTTAGACAGCAATATTGAAGAGTCAATGTAGATCCTGGTTTAGTTCGTGTACTAACAACAGTAGGTCGATCAGGTTCACAACCTAGTGGTCGCAATGATTCAAAAGCTAGGAGCGGAGATGATGTGACACATAGACCACAGGTCGCAATGATTCAAAAGCTAGGAGCGGAGATGATGTGACACATAGACCACACGTGTGGATCATCACTTCATCAGTATCGCTATGACGTTGATGATCAATAAATAACACCCACGTTTTCTTGTCCGTCCCCTTCTTCCGCTTATGTCTTTTTCTTCTTAATTGTTGTTTATCCGGTTCTTCTCAATCTGCGATGCGTAATTTTTAATTCTGACAATTTTAGAAATGCATCAAGTTTTAACATCCCTAGAAATACTAAAAGACAAACAAAATTTGACGAGCAGGTGCAGTTCAGTTGGTACTGTACCTCGTTGTGACAGTTGGTGGAACAGGATTCGAATTATGCCAATGACAAAAAAAAAGTCACATTTATCCAGCATTTTCAACAAGACAACTATACAGCGACTTCAGCGATTTCAAGACAGCCAGTTGCGAAATTACCAAGTATTACGGGCCGGATGAAGCTTGAAGAACGGGAGGTACAACGACTCAAATTAGATTAAATAAGGTTAGTGTAACTCCCTTTACTTTAGTGTATTAAAAAAAAAAAAAAGACAAAAGACAAAACAAAATTTAATGAAACTCTACTAATGAAGTCAAAAGGATCAGAAGTCAAATTCATTCATACATATCTGTTTTTTTTGTAATGTTGTGACGAGTTTGGATATATATAAACGAAGGACAATACTTAAGTTTTTGCATCAACCCCAAATAAAAAGCTTCCAAAGAAAATATTCAAAATCTTTTTAGAAGCTTCATAATGGAGATGTCCGGAAAATACGTGGAGGAAGTTCACCTGAAAGGTTCGGCGAAGAGCCATTACAAGAGGTGGAGGGATGAAAACTATCGTGTCCCGGAAGCCGTAGGGCATCATATCCAAAGTGTTAAGGTTCATGAGGGAGACTGGGACACCCATGGGGGTATCAAGTCCTGGAATTACACATGTGGTCTGCTCTTTTTTACTCTTGTCTCTTTTCTTTATTACTATACAGCAAGCTCTAGCAAATTGTCGGAAAAATTCGAATAGAAGTTCAACCCCTAAATTCGTAAAGCCGGAACTGAACTAAACCTAGCCAAAATATAGTACCCCAAAATCCGAACTATAAAATATGTAGACTTATATAACTTAATTTCTTATGTTTAATTTTGGTAATTAATTATTTTTGAAATTATAATTATATTCCTAATTGTAATTGTTTACTTAAATTTCCATAATAATTTTCTTATATATATATGTTTAATTTTTGGTATTTAAATATTTTTAATATTTTGTTGTTACAAATGATTATTATTTTTACTTTTTTGATAATAATTACTTTAGAATTTTATGGAAGTAGCTAGTTTTAGTTTGAATATCTTATATTTGTTTTTTATGTTGATAATTTTCAATTTTCATATATATATATATTTATCATATATATGGGTACGAGCCAAATGACCCCAACTCCGACTAAGATCTCAAACTCTAAACCCAAAAACTCGAAACTCCGGAAAAAAAGCAAACCCAAATTGAATTCCTAACTCAATATCTAGATGCCCAAGCTTACTATATAGCTAGGATTATATTTCTCTGTTAATACAAGGGATTTAGATGCCCAAGCTTACTATATAGCTAGGATTATATTTCTCTGTTAATACAAGGGATTTTATATGTATGACTTAGATGGTAAACAAGAGGTATACAAGGAGAAGACAGAGATTGATGACAAGAAGATGGCAGTAACGTTTAGAGGGCTAGAAGGTGATGCTATGGATCAACTTAAAGTTTGTGACAGCATCTTCCAGTTCATCCCCAAGTCTAATGAAGGTTGTGTCTGTAAAGTGAGTTTTTTGTGACAGCATCTTCCAGTTCATCCCCAAGTCTAATGAAGGTTGTGTCTGTAAAGTGAGTTTGATTTGGGAGAAGCGATACATAGACACCCCAGAGCCACTCAAGTACATTAAGTTCCTCACGAGTATGATTGCTGACATGGATGACCATATTCTCAAGAACGAGAACAAGCAGGCCGCATGAAGATCATAAACATCCTCTGTATATATGAGTGTGTCTTTTGTTTGTTTCTCGTACATGCATGATCACTGCCTCTTCTTTGTGTGTACATTTTGTGCTAATAATAATGGCGGTCTTGTATAAACCTATTAATGTCGTGTTTCTACGTGTACGCAGCAATATTGGACAGCCAATTTGGATGCTGGCTTAATTTGAATGTGCTTATTTTTGATCAAGCTATATATAGCTAAAAACGAGCACATTCGACCGCATGATCAATAGAAGCATCTTTACTTTTTTGTCAATTAATTGAATCAGACCTTGAATGCGTAAGCATACGCAAGTAATTCCAATATTAGAATGGTTTGTTGAGGCCGATCGTTGACATAAGCCACACAAACTGTCGTTTAGGATTCTGCTTTTTCGAGAATTTTGGATGGCAAGTTTTGAAATTGTTTAAGTATTGGATATAATTTGAATTTTGTATATTTGACAATACTAATATGGGAATTTTGTTTTGTTAATATGGGAATTTTGTTGATTTTGCCATTTTGGTTCAAATTAATTATGAGATTGCAATTTTCATGCATTTCTTTTAATTATGCCATAGACATCAATGAAACGGACATGCCACTATCTGCGAAAATAACCTGCGTGCTCTTGACACGCGCACGACAATGACATAAATTTTTACAAAATCACAAAATTGCAGTGTGGACAAGAATGAAAGGTGAATATGGCAGTCCTCATAAAAAACTCTACTAATATTTGCCTTCCAATGGTTAAAATAATTTAGCTTTAACTAAAAATTTTGAGTTAATTCTAAAAATTCATCACATTAATTTGCAGTCGGTTTTCCTTTAACTAAAAATTTTGAGTTAATTCTAAAAATTCATCACATTAATTTGCAGTCGGTTTTCGAATCATGCGGTGCATGGTACTATGTTATGACAAAAGAATATATGCAAACATCGTGGATGTTAGGTTGGCCTCGGTAGCATCCAAACGGCCCAAACCTAGGTGGTGGTGATGCGTCACTCGACGAGATTGCACTACTAAAGAAAGAACTTGCCGAGTCAAAGGAAAAAACTAAACATGCTCTTGCACACATAGATGCGTTCCTTGCTAGACTCCCAGAAAGTAATTACAACGTCCAATCGAGTGAACCAA
>CM071719.1:15451498-15466027 GCA_036630335.1 Physaria fendleri | reverse complement strand
TGTTTTTTTTTTTTTTTTTTGTCGAAAAATATACATGTTTTCTTAATAGGAAAAAAACAATGTACATATATATGCGGATATCCGTAAAATCCGTAGAACCTGAAAAGTTTCAATCCGTTTCGGCAAAAAAAATTTACAACAAAACGAAAGTTCACAAATAGAAAGTCGGTCCTAAAATTGAATCTAACGAGGTTTGGTTTGTTAAACCGCCTTGTGGACCAAAATTGAAGCTAACCAGGTTTGGTTTATTAAACCGCTTTGTGATTAAAATTAGAGGTTTATACTGTTATTAAAAAGGGTTTTGCACATTCATCTTCTCGACGGCTACCAAAAAAACCATCTTCCACTAGTTTTCTCTCACTTCAAGCAGCCATGGCCGCCGACGAATCGATGTCGTCTCAAAGATCCCACAGAGCTCGTAAATCAGGTCCTACCATGAGGAAGAAAGCTGAACTCGATAAGAAAAAGCGTGGAATCACCGTTGAGAAGCAGAAAAACCCTAAGGTAGAGTTCATCTCTTCAATTTGAGATTGAGAAGCAGAAAAACCCTAAGGTAGAGTTCATCTCTTCAATTTGAGAGTTTATTTATCTTCTTCGCTAATTGATATTCATGGTGATTGGTTTCTGTAGGCGTTTACTTTTAATTCTACTGTTAAGGCGAAACGAGCTGTAGCTCGCTCTGTGGAGAAAGAGCAACGGCGACTTCATATTCCGACTATTGATCGTAGTTATGGAGAACCTCCTCCTTTTGTTGTAGTAGTTCAAGGACCTCCCGGAGTAATGTGTTTTTGACGTTTTTGATTCTCGGGTTTGGTTACTTTAAGTTTTGATGGTTTCTTAAGCAATGTGTTTTGTTTCTGTAGGTTGGGAAGTCTCTTGTGATTAAGTGTCTGGTGAAGCAATTTACGCATCAGAATTTACCTGAAGTTCGAGGACCTATTACCATTGTACAAGGTATAGTGTTACATTACTTCTTTTTTATCATTGTAGTGGTTGTAGTGGATTTGTATATATGTTATTCATGTTCTTATGTTTGGCTGGTTATGGATATAGGTAAACGTCAACGTATTCAGTTTGTGGAGTGCCCAAATGATATTAATGCGATGGTGGATTGTTGTGCAAAGGTTGCTGATTTAGCTCTACTTCTTATAGACGGGAGTTATGGTTTTGAGATGGTGAGACACATTTTCGGTTGCTGATTTAGCTCTACTTCTTATAGACGGGAGTTATGGTTTTGAGATGGTGAGACACATTTTCGCTGATTTAGCTCTACTTCTTATAGACGGGAGTTATGGTTTTGAGATGGTGAGACACATTTTCTATATCTCTCGTCTTTGTTCATGTCTGGTTTTGTGAATTTTTGTAGTCTAAGATCACTATAATCTACATATGTAGTGATTTACTGTATTTTGATCTGTTTGGATCTCAGGAAACCTTTGAATTCCTCAATATTATGCAAATGCATGGATTTCCAAGAGTTATGGGTGTACTTACTCACCTTGATAAATTCAAGGATGTAAAGAAGCTTAGGAAAACAAAACAACGTCTCAAGCATCGGTTTTGGACCGAAATATATGATGGAGCAAAATTGTTCTATTTATCTGGTCTCATTCATGGGAAGTAAGTATTTGCATTGATATTTCATAACATGGATGGCATGTGCAAGAGCGTTTGAGATTTACCTTTGATTTATCTATTATTGGCAGGTATACACCGCGTGAAGTTCACAATCTCGCCCGGTTTATATCTGTTATTAAATTCAGACCATTGACATGGCGAACAGCACATCCTTATGTGTTAGCTGATCGCCTTGAAGATGTTACCCCTCCCGAGAAAGTTCAGATGGATAAGAAATGCGATAGAAATATCACATTGTATGGTTATCTATAGAAATATCACATTGTATGGTTATCTACGTGGTTGTAACTTGAAAAAAGGGATGAAGGTATAATATCAGATGTTTCACCATCATATTTCTTAGATACTGGTTCATCTTAGTCTTTTGAATATCTATGGTCTGAATCCTCACGTAGGTAGTTTCCATATTGAAAGAAGTTAAAAGAGGAGAAACAGAAATTTGTATACTCTCTGCTATGTCCCTAATCTATCTCCGCTTATTTATCTAATCGAATGCTTGTGCGTGCAAAATGTTATCCTAGCTGTACCTTTCTTTTCATGTTTAACATGCATCTGATATAATTTCTTTATCAGGTTCATATTTCCGGAGTTGGTGACTACAGTTTAGCTGGGGTGACTGCTTTGGCGGATCCTTGTCCGTTACCTTCAGCTGCCAAGAAAAAAGGGCTGAGGGACAGAGATAAACTTTTCTATGCTCCAATGTCCGGGATTGGAGATCTTTTATACGACAAAGATGCTGTTTACATCAGCATAAATGATCACCTTGTTCAGTTCTCTAAAACTGATGATGGAAAGGAAGAACCTACTAATAAAGGTTATATATGGTGTTTTCCTAGTTCTATTCCCGTAGACTTGTTCTATATGTATCTGTAGTAGTCTCTTTTGAGTTCTTGCGCATTTCACCTTTTGTTGCTCTTGGATCTCTGATTGTGACATTTTTCTCTTGGCAGGAAAGGGTAGAGATGTTGGTGAAGATTTGGTGAAGTCGTTGCAGAATACAAGATATTCTGTTGATGAGAAACTGGAGAAAACTTTCATTAACTTTTTCTGCAAAAAACGGTTGCTGATTTAGCTCTACTTCTTATAGACGGGAGTTATGGTTTTGAGATGGTGAGACACATTTTCAATATCTTTCGTCTTTGTTCATGTCTGTTTTTGTGAATTTTTGTAGTCTAAGATCACTATAATCTACATATGTAGTGATTTACTGTATTTTGATCTGTTTGAATCTCAGGAAACCTTTGAATTCCTCAATATTATGCAAATGCATGGATTTCCTAGAGTTATGGGTGTTCTCACACACCTGGATAAGTTCAAGGATGTAAAGAAGCTTAGGAAAACAAAACAACGTCTCAAGCATCGGTTTTGGACTGAAATATACGATGGAGCTAAACTGTTCTATTTATCTGGTCTCATTCATGGGAAGTAAGTATTTGCATTGATATTTCATAACATGGATGGCATGTGCAAAGAGCGTTTGAAATTTACCTTTGATTTATCTATTACTGGCAGGTATACACCGCGTGAAGTTCACAATCTCGCCCGGTTTATATCTGTTATTAAGTTCAGACCATTGACATGGCGAACAGCACATCCTTATGTGTTGGCTGATCGCCTGGAAGATGTTACTCCTCCCGAGAAAGTTCAGATGGATAAGAAATGCGATAGAAATATCACATTGTATGGTTATCTATAGAAATATCACATTGTATGGTTATCTACGTGGTTGTAACTTGAAAAAAGGGATGAAGGTATAGTATCAGATGTTTAACCATGATTGTCCTTAGATACTGTTCATCTTAGCCTTTTGAATTTTTATGGCCTGAATTTTCACGTAGGTAGTTTCCATATTGAAAGAAGTTAAAAGAGGAGAAACAGAAATTTTTATACTCTCTGCTATGTCTTGAATCTATCTCCGCTTATTTATCTAATTGAATACTTTTGGGTGCAAAATGTTATCCTAGCTGTACCTTTCTTCTCATGTTTAACGTGCATCTGATATAATTTCTTTATCAGGTTCATATTTCTGGAGTTGGTGACTACAGTTTAGCTGGAGTGACTGCTTTAGCAGATCCTTGTCCTTTACCTTCAGCTGCCAAGAAAAAGGGGCTGAGGGACAGAGATAAGCTTTTCTATGCTCCAATGTCCGGGATTGGAGATCTTTTATATGATAAAGATGCTGTTTACATCAACATAAATGATCACCTTGTTCAGTTCTCTAAAACTGATGATGGAAAGGAAGAACCTACTAATAAAGGTTATATATGGTGTTTTCCTAGTTCTATTCCCATAGACTTGTTCTATATGTATCTGTAGTAGTCTCTTTTGAGTTCTTGCACATTTCACCTTTTGTAGCTCTTGGATCTCTGATTGTGACATTTTTCTCTTGGCAGGAAAGGGTAGAGATGTTGGTGAAGATTTGGTGAAGTCGTTACAGAATACAAGATATTCTGTTGATGAGAAACTGGAGAAAACTTTCATTAACTTTTTCTGCAAAAAACCTAAAACCTGAGATCCATGGTGGGAGGTTGAGGAGGAAAGCTATATTCAAGGATGACCTTAGTGACGTTGATGCAATGGTAATCTTCTTGCTTGAACTCATTTTTGTATGCGTCTGTTTACTATTGTAGTTACATCTTCAGTTTGATAATGCTGGTGACTATGAGTTCAAGAGTTAGTGGCAATTCTAGTGGGGTCTCGGTAGCGAAAAATATTTTGAGAAGCTGTATCTATATGATGTCTGACTGATTATACCTTCAAGATTAAATAGTTTTCTCCATGCCTGGCTGTGTGTGATGTAGGACTCAGATGAAGATGATCTTGAGGAAGCAGACGATGTTGAATCGGATGAGAATGAAGTTGAAAGTGGTGAAGATGACTCTGCTTCTGATTCGTCAGATGATGAGCAAGGAGATCATCAGATAGATGGTATGTTAATTCCACGTTTGTATTTATTCTCGTATATATATGATGTCATGGGACTTATGGGGGCACCTATGACCTATGAGAAAAGTATATTGTCCTTCTGATTTAAGATTAGATTTCTTTAGTTCTTAAACATTGAGCTTACATGATCTATCAGGTAAGGACTATGGTAATATATCGCAATGGAAAGCACCCTTGAAGGAGAACGCCAGAAAGAAGAACCCAAACTTGATGCAACTTGTGTATGGATCATCAGGATCATCAGCTACTCCCTTGACAGATGAAAACCATGACAGGCAACTTGTGTATGGATCATCAGGATCATCAGCTACTCCCTTGACAGATGAAAACCATGACAGTAGTGATGATGATGAAGACTTCTTTAAGCCTAAAGGAGAACAAAGCAAGGTTTGTCATTCCAAGACCATAAAAATTTGGTTATCCTTTCTTGTTATTGGAAAAGGAATGTCTCAATCATTATTTTCTTATATACTTCCAGAACATAGGTGGTGGACATGACGCTGGATATGTTAACTCAGAGGATTGTTCCAAATTTGTAAGTTATGGAACTCTAAAGAACTGGAAAGAGAAAGAAGTCTGCGAGAGCATTCGTGATCGATTTGTCACTGGTGATTGGTCAAAAGCTGCTCAGAGATATCAAGATCCAGGTACTGGTGGTGAGGGAGATGATTGATCGATTTGTCACTGGTGATTGGTCAAAAGCTGCTCAGAGATATCAAGATCCAGGTACTGGTGGTGAGGGAGATGATGATGAACTTTATGGTGATTTTGAGGATCTAGAGACAGGAGAACAACATAAAAGCCATGAGAGCGTTGAATATGAACTTTATGGTGATTTTGAGGATCTAGAGACAGGAGAACAACATAAAAGCCATGAGAGCGTTGAATCGGATACAAATGAGAACGAAGATCCTGAAGCCGCTGAGCGTAGGCTAAAAAAGCTGGCTCGCCGAGCAAAGTTTGATGCAGAATATCCTTTTTTACTTGAGTGACATCATTTACCTTACCTAAGCACGTTATACTTTGCTGTCTTTAATCTCTGTGATAGGCCAACAAGTTATCTACTGCTGTCTTTATCATTTTTTGGAACAACTCACATGAAATTATCGCTAAAAATTCTAGCTATGTCTGTCAAATGGGTCATGAGGTTCATATATCATTATGTGTTCATAAGTTTTGTGGTTACTGTTTGCATATCTTTCCTCTGCATGTGTTATTTAGCTTTACTTTTGTTCAATCTTAACTTCATTGTACAAGCAATAATAACTTCATTGTACAAGCAATAAATCTGAGTTAGAGGAGGATGACAATGATAAAGGTGATGGGAACAATCCTCTTGGTCAAGACAAGGAACCAGGATATGTTGACAAAGTAAGTATTTGCTTTATGTGCTTCCGAGCTAAGGTATTTATTTATCTGTTGTTTAATTACTCTATTTGCTTTGCAGTTGAAGGAAGAGCTTGAACTTAGAAAACAGATGAACTTGATGGAACTCAATGAACTTGACGAGGATACTCGAATTGAGTTAGAAGGATACCGAACTGGAACATATTTAAGGCTGGAGATTCACAATGTTCCATATGAAATGGTTGATTTCTTTGATCCGTGTCATCCAGTTCTGATTGGAGGTATTGGGTATGGCGAAGATAATGTTGGATATATGCAGGTAAAGTCGAATTGAGCTGTTAATTTCATCTCAAAGGATTTAACATCTTATACAAATTCAGTTGCAACATGATTATTCATTTGAATATTGCTTTATTGTATCATGTGTTTTCTTGTCCTTAGGCCCGGCTGAAGAAACATAGGTGGCATAAGAAAGTACTAAAGACAAGAGATCCTATTATTGTGTCTATCGGATGGAGGCGGTATCAGACTATTCCCATATACGCCATTGAAGATTCCAATGGCAGACATCGAATGCTCAAGTATACTCCAGAACACATGCACTGCCTTGATGCACTGCCTTGCTACGTTCTGGGGTCCTCTTGTCCCACCCAACACCGGTTTTGTCGCTTTCCAAAACATGTCGAACAATCAGGTATGAGAACTCATTACGCTCTGGTTTATTAAGAAACCCCTGATGGCCCTTGTATCATTAAATGGAAATTTTTTGATTGTTGCTCTAGTTGTATCTGTTTGCTGAATCGGTCTCTTTGTGTGTGGTTCAGGCAGGATTTAGGATTACAGCGACTTCTGTAGTTCTCGAATTTAATCATCAAGCCCGTATTATGAAGAAAATCAAGCTGGTTGGGCATCCCTGCAAGATCAAGAAAAAGACTGCATTTATCAAAGATATGTTCACTTCTGATCTCGAAATAGCTCGATTTGAAGGTTCATCTGTCCGAACAGTTAGTGGCATTAGAGGACAAGTGAAAAAGGTAAGCTTCTCTGGTTTAAGCTTTACTGTCCTGTTGGCTCTTGGATTTTCTAAGATGCTCTTTCTGTCAGGCTGGAAAAAACATGCTAGAGAACAAAGCCGAAGAAGGAATTGCAAGGTGTACATTTGAAGATCAAATCCATATGAGCGACATAGTCTTCTTAAGAGCTTGGACCACAGTAGAAGTTCCAAAATTCTACAATCCTCTAACAACAGCCTTACAACCTCGTGATAAGACATGGAAAGGAATGAAAACTTTTGGCGAACTCCGTAGAGAGCTAAACATTCCAATTCCAGTGAATCCTGATTCACTCTACAAGGTAAAAAACCCCATAATCATCTAGGAGAGGAGACATGAAGTACCAATCTCACTAATTTCTTTTTATTTTGCAGCCAATCGAAAGAAAACCGAAAAAGTTCAATCCATTGGTAATTCCAAAGAAACTTCAAGGAGCTTTACCATTTGGATCTAAACCAAAAGACATACCAAAGCGTAAAAGACCAACATTTAACTCTAAAAGACCTGTTGTGATGGAACCAAAAGAACGAAAAGCTCATGCTATAATCCAGCATTATCAGCTGATAAAGCACGAGAAGGTGAATCTATTATATAGCTTTATGGTGTATTATGTATACTTCTTTGATTGTTTTTTACTGACTCGGTGTTGAAAAATATACAGATGAAGAAGAGAAAAGAAACAGAGAAGAAGAAGAAGGAAGTGTATGAAGCAGAGAAAGCTAAGAATGAGGAAATATCTAAGAAAAGGAGAAGAGAAGAGAGACGTGAGAGATATCGTGAGGAAGACAAACAGAAAAAGAAGATGAAGAGAAACCAAGATTAATCTCACTATTTAGACATTTTTGTTTCCATGTTTAACTTATGTATTGTTTTTTCATCACAAGTACACATTTGTTGGAACTTTTTTTTGAAAATCCCAACTACTTAAAATTTTGAAAACACCCCTGAGATAAATTTAAGTAATTTCAATTACACTTGTGTTTAAATGTAATGACTGTTTTTAAATATATAGGATTGAAATTAATTGCATTAAAAACATAAGGATTTGCTTGTAAATATTATTTTTGTAGTACTGCAAAACAAATGGGTCAATTTCATCACCCTTCAAGATGTCTTCTTTCTCGTTCATATCATCCTTTGATTCATTCATCTACCAATTCATCTCTTCTTTACCGAGTTTCTACCTGTAGCCATTATCTCTTATCTCGGTTTATGTCTACTTCTCCTCCGGATGAAATGTATGGATTCGATGAACCTTTCTCGCCTAATGAATCACGGGAAGTTGTAGATTTGACTAAAGATTACTCCTTTTTGCACGATTCTCTTGTGGGCTCTGACCAAGTAGTGCCCATTACTCAATCTTCAATTGATGCTAGAGCCATTGCAGATGCTGTTTCTGGTGGTGAAGATCTTTTTGGAAGTAAAACCCAGAAGTTTCTTAGGCAATTTAGAGAGAAATTAAGTGAAAGTTTAGTAATTGAGGTGTTGGGTTTGATCAATAGACCATCTGCTGTTATCAGCTTCTTTGTTTGGGCAGGTAGGCAAATAGGTTATAAGCATACTCCACTTGTGTATAATGCTTTAGTAGACCTAGTTGTACGTGATGATGATGAAAAAGTACCTGAAGAACTTCTGCAACAGATAAGAGAAGATGATGAGGAAATGTTGGGGGAATTTCTGAATGTTTTGATAAGGAAACATTGTAGGATTGGATCATTTAGTATTGCACTTGAGGAGTTAGGGAGGTTGAAAGATTTTAGGCTTAGACCTTCAAGATCTACTTATGGATCATTTAGTATTGCACTTGAGGAGTTAGGGAGGTTGAAAGATTTTAGGCTTAGACCTTCAAGATCTACTTATAATTGTTTGATTCAAGCATTTCTTAAGGCTGATGATTTGGATTCAGCGTCTTTAGTTCAACGGGAAATGTCGCTTGCGAATCTTAGGATGGATGGGTTTACGCTTAGATGCTTTGCTTATTCTCTTTGTAAAGTAGGGAAGTGGAGGGAAGCTTTATCATTGGTAGAAACTGAAAATTTTGTGCCTGATACTGTGTTTTATACAAAGCTGATATCTGGTTTGTGTGAGGCTTCGCTTTTTGAAGAGGCTATGGATTTCTTGAATAGGATGCGAGCTACTTCGTGCCTTCCGAATGTTGTAACGTATTCAACTTTGCTGTGTGGATGCTTGAATAAAAAACAGCTTGGGAGGTGTAAAAGGGTGCTTAATATGATGATGATGGAAGGTTGTTATCCAAGTCCTAAAATTTTTAATTCTCTTGTACATGCTTATTGCAAATCAGGAGATTATTCATATGCATATAAATTGCTGAAAAAAATGGTTAATTGTGGTCACATTCCTGGATATGTTGTCTACAATATATTGATTGGGAGTATTTGTGGTGATAAAGAGTCACTTAGTAGTGATCTTTTGGAATTGGCTGAGAAAGTTTATAGTGAAATGCTTGGTGCAGGGGTTGTTTTGAATAAGATTAATGTCAGCAGCTTCACACGGTGTCTTTGTGGCGCTGGGAAATATGATAAGGCCTTTAATGTTATCCGTGAAATGATCGGTCAGGGATTTATACCAGATAACAGTACATATTCTAAAGTCATTGGTTATTTATGTAATGGCTCGAAAATGGAAATGGCGTTTCTTTTATTTCAAGAGATGAAAAGGAATGGCCTTGTTGCTGATGTCTACACGTATACAATTATGGTAGATAGTTTTTGTAAAGCTGGGCTAATTGAACAGGCTCGTAAGTGGTTCGATGAAATGAGAGAGGTTGGTTGTACACCTAATGTCGTCACATATACTGCTCTTATCCATGCTTATCTTAAGGCTAAGAAGATCAGCTATGCGAATGAGCTGTTTGAAATGATGCTGTCCGAAGGGTGTGTTCCCAATATTGTTACATATTCGGCCTTAATTGATGGTCATTGCAAAGCTGGACAGACAGATAAAGCTTGCCAGATTTTTGAAAGAATGTGTGGCAGCAAAGATGTTCCAGATGTGGATATGTACTTCAAGCAGAATGATGAAAATAGCGAGAGACCAAATGTAGTTACATATGGAGCTTTAGTGGATGGTTTTTGCAAGTCGCATAGAGTTGAAGAAGCTCGTAAGTTGTTGGATGCTATGTCCATAGAAGGTTGTGAACCGAATGAGATTGTGTTGGATGCTTGTTGGATGCTATGTCCATAGAAGGTTGTGAACCGAATGAGATTGTATATGATGCTCTTATAGATGGATTCTGTAAGGTTGGGAAACTAGACGAAGCACAAGAAGTGAAAACTGAGATGTCTGAGCATGGATTCAATGCAACCATATATACTTACAGCTCTCTAATTGATCGATATTTCAAAATGAAGCGCCAAGATTTAGCCTCAAAAGTATTGTCAAAGATGCTTGAGAATTCCTGTGCGCCTAATGTGGTTCTATACACTGAGATGATCGGTGGCTTATGCAAGGTTGGTAAAACTGATGAAGCTTATAAGCTAATGAAAATGATGGAAGAAAAAGGATGTGAGCCAAATGTTGTGACATATACGGCAATGATTGACGGGTTTGGAATGATAGGTAAAATAGAATCATGCCTTGAGCTCTTAGAGCGAATGAGTTCCAAAGGTGTTGCTCCGAATTATGTTACTTATAGGGTTTTGATAGGTCATTGTTGCAAAAATGGTGTATTGGATGTGGCACACAATCTTCTGGAAGAAATGAAACAGACACATTGGCCTACGCACGCAGCAGGATATCGAAAAGTCATTGAAGGATTCAATAAAGAATTCATAGACTCTCTTGGCCTTCTTAATGAGATAAACCAGGATCATACTGCCCCTATTCTTTCTGTATATAGGCTTTTGATTGATAATCTCATTAAAGCTCAAAGGCTGGAAATGGCTCTTATGCTTTTAGAAGAGGTTGCAACAGTTTCAGCCACATTAGTTGATTACAGTAACACATATAATTCGTTAATCGAAAGCCTTTGTCTTGCTAAGAAAGTGGACAGGGCTTTTCAGTTGTTCTCGGAAATGACGAAGAAAGGTGTCATTACAGAGATGCAAATATTTTGTACTCTTATCAAGGGACTTTTCCAAAACAGCAAGATCAATGAAGCACTTTTGCTTCTAGATTTCTTATCTGTTAAGGTTTGTCCTCTTTTACTTTTTTTCTTCATAGTTTGAAAAGTGTAGTAATAGTTAATGTTTTTCAAGCTTTCTTTTCTTTGTAATGCAGATTGGTATTTGTTTCTAGTTTTCATTGCTAAATTGCCTCAATTTTGCAGGGAGTTCAGTGGATAGAAGAAAAGAAAGAAACTGATGGGTCTTAGGCTTTATTGATCCACGATGTCTTGTTCTGATTTGGTCAGCTAGATGATGCATCTGATGCTGAGCATCCTAGTCTAAACCTGAAGTTTCCAGGTTGGAAATTATCGAAAACATATCTCGAAGACCATCAGGGCAATGTGGCTCATTTGGGTGTTTGGACCAAAATTCTTTGTAAGTTCACTGGTTTTAGATCACACATGGTTAGAGTTTACCTAGATTAATGTCTTCATGCATCTGTTTATGCATGCAGATTCTGATGTGTAAAGTCATATTTGTAATGTTCTTCAACAGAGTTGATTGACCTCCTTGGGACACTATACAACTGCAATAATGCTTTGTATTGGCAAGTTTGACTCTGGTAAAAGTTGTGAGATCTTTCCCAAAAGCCTAATACATTCCCTGCTTTGAGAAGGCAAGCCAATAGCTTTAACTCTCAAGTCTTTGATGAATTTCTCACTGATTATAATGGCAACAGAGGAGCATATGACGGAACCCAAATGAGTAAACCCTCTGTAACTTTTAAGAATCTTTTCTTTGAAGTATTTGTGCGCTGTGTTTTATAACATGAATGCATTTCTCTTTTCATTTTTTTTCTTCCAGTATCCCCATAAACATCGCTTATGGATCATCAGCGATGAAGCTCCTCCTCTCACTCCAGAATTCAGATTACAGTGTTTGCTTCAGAGTTTCCACCCTTTTAAGCCCCAAATTTTGTAAGATGTTCTTTGCTGTTGGGAATATTTGAAAGATGAATGAATTCTGAGTAGTTGAGTAGCCTGAAAGCAGCCACATCCGCGCTACATACCATCACATGAATCCATACTTCAAGGTTGTAAGCTACAACAGAACACCATATCATTAGAAATGTCAACTAATTTGCAAAGCATTCAGAGGAACCAAACTTCAGACAAGGAGTTTCAAGTTGAAGAGTCACTAACATCAAAGATAAACAACAATACTTGGTTTGTAATCGATTTATGCTATGTTCTTGACTGGTACAAACTTGTCATATTGATGATGTATCTTGAAAAGAGCATCTTTACATAATTGAGCTGTCTATATGATCCATGCTTTATGTATTTTGAAGATGTTAGTGTTGTCGTATCTTGAAAAGAACATCTTGTATCTCTTTTGGCCTTGACATTGTATCTCTTATAGCCTGACATTGTATCTCTCTTGGCCTTGCTCGAGTAGAAAGGTGATCAAAGCTTCCAAACATATATGGACACACAGGAAAAGGACCAAGAAGATCTCAAACCATCAACAAGCTATCTAGATGAATCTACATTAATGATCAAATCCAGTCTGAAGACATGAGGTACTATGTACATGGATCACACTTCCTTTGTTGGTTTTACCTGAGAAGATAGTCCAGACAGAGAAGATCATGTCCAAGTCCTACCTGAGTCAAATCTGCAAAGCTTTTGGATTAGAATCCCAAATTGGTAAAGACTTGAGTCAAAATTGGTAAAGACTATATTTATTTATTGCATATTTGGAAATTGAGTAGGTAAAGAATTAAAATAAATTAGGAAACAAACAAAGCAGAAAGAGAGTGATTTTGAAGTTCAATTAAAGCAAAGGCCAAAGAAAGGATTTTTAAGATAAACAAAAAAAACGCCAAAGCTGTTAACTTTGCTTTTCTTTTGGTTCATTTCTTAATAATCTCTCCTTCTTTCTTTCTTTCTCCTTCGTCTCCATCACGCAAAATCCTTTCTCTCTCTCTCTCATTATCATCGCCTGAGGAGACGATCTTTTGAGAGATTGAGAGGGACAACGAGTTTTGTAGGTGCCTCAAGGAGATTATACAGGTAAAAATCTTCTCTTTTTCTTCTTTTAATTGTTTGTTTTGATTTGGATTTTGGATTTCTGAGAAATGGTGTAGTTTCTCTCTATGTTCATGCTTTGTAGAGATTAAGGGGTCTTTTTGATCCTTTACCATTCGATTTTGGTTGATATTTGGGCAGATTTCTCATCTGGGTTTGTTTTGTTTTGTCTCTGGTGAAAGATGAGGTTTTGTCCCTTTGTTTTGTTTCATTTTGCATGTATGATCCATGGTCTGGTGATAAACAAATCTTCTCAATGTACTGTACATTGAATCATTGTCTTTTCTTTGAATTACATGTTTTTGAAGCTGTAAATTTGATCTCAGTTTGTGTATTCTGCTTAAATCTGGAACTGTGCCCTCTTATGAATACTTATCATGTGTTTTTGTATATTCATCATCTGGTTCTATATCTCCTTTGTATCTATATTTCAATTACTTGATTTATTTCAGGAGCTAAAGGTGGTTGAAGATCTATTATCAAAGAAGTGAACAAAGATGCGCAAGTGGATCTGTTGTAAATGTCAAATAGAAGACTCAAATGAAGAGCAGCATCTTAAAAATTCACAGCAGCAGCAATCTGATGGTATGTTTGTTATCTTGATGCCACCTACTGGTTCAAGTATTCATGAAGTCGTATTATTTGTCTAAGAAGTTGATTTTCGATATATGTTGATGGTGTTGAGTGTCTTTGTGTATGTAGAAAACCATAAGAATCCAAAACCAGCAGCTGTTGCAAGACATGAGGTCAAGAAGGAACCTCTTCCGATTGAAGTTCCTACCTTGTCTTTGGATGAAGTGAAGGACAAGACGGAAAATTTTGGTTCGAAGGCATTGATTGGGGAAGGATCTTATGGGAGAGTGTATTATGCTACACTAAATGATGGTGTAGCTGTTGCTCTGAAGAAACTTGATGTTGCGCCTGATTATGGGAGAGTGTATTATGCTACACTAAATGATGGTGTAGCTGTTGCTCTGAAGAAACTTGATGTTGCGCCTGAACGCTAGACTGGATAACGAGGGTGAAAATAGCTGTTGAGGCAGCTAGGGGTTTAGAATACCTTCATGAGAAGTCTCAGCCTCCTGTAATCCATAGAGACGTAAGATCTAGCAATGTCCTTCTTTTTGAAGACTACAAAGCAAAGATTGCTGATTTCAATCTCTCGAATCAAGCACCTGATAACGCTGCTCGTCTCCACTCGACAAGAGTCTTGGGAACTTTTGGTTATCACGCTCCAGAGTATCGTGTCTTAAACCCTTACTGTTTTGTCTGCGTATGAATGCGTATGGATGTCTAACAAAAAGCTAAAATGTTAATAAACCGCCCTTATATGCAGATACGCAATGACTGGACAGTTGACTCAGAAGAGTGATGTGTACAGCTTCGGGG
>CM071719.1:15439692-15451446 GCA_036630335.1 Physaria fendleri | reverse complement strand
CTCAGGCCACACCAAGACTCAGTGAAGATAAAGTCAAACAATGCATTGATCCAAAGCTAAAATCAGATTACCCCCCAAAAGCAGTAGCTAAGGTACACCTTCCTCAATACCATAAACATCTAAAAAAGATTAAAACTGATCACAAATAATCTGTTTATGTGGGGCAATGCAGCTAGCAGCTGTTGCAGCACTGTGTGTGCAATACGAAGCCGAGTTTAGACCAAATATGAGTATAGTCGTGAAGGCGCTACAGCCTCTCCTTAAACTTCCAGCTGCAGCTTCAGCACCAGAATCTTAAATCTTTGTCAGAAACTACTAAGTATATCATTACCATATATATATATGATAATGAGGTTGAATGATCTTATGTTTTTATTTGATAATTGATTTTGCACACAGTTTTGTTGTGCTAGAAGAGAGATTTGATGGCAAGAAACAGAAGAACTCTGATTTTTTATTTGCCTTCTGATTTAATACAACTTCTCTTAATAACCTATATATATAAAGCTATTATTTAATACAACTTCTCTTAATAACCTATATATATAAAGCTATTGGTTCCTTATATTATGTACTCCCCATCACCTTTAAAATAAGGTTTATGTGTATCCTTTTTCTTACATAAGAGAAGATGTTCACTTGATGATCTTTTCTTAAATTGAGAAAAGATCTATTTCTTAAGAAAATTCAGACAACAAGAGTCTGTTAGGACAGGAACAGAAGTGAATCTGCAATAACATAATCTTGCTAGTTCTCAATAGCTCAGTTTCATGTTCCATATCCTTTTTTTACATAGAGACAAAAAGAACCTAAACAGAGCATTGTTCTGTTGTGTTTGCTTAAGCAACACTGAAAGAAGTAGCTGCATTCTCAACAAATTTTCTAGCTCCCTTGAACCATTCTTGTCTCCAGCTTGTGCTTTGCAGATGTAAAGCTTTCCTCCATTAACAGTAGCTGTGATTAGCTGATGCTTACCACCTTCATCTCCATCAGCTGTTCTTGTCAACACTGATATGTAATAGTATGGTTTCCCACCAACTTCTTGAGATGATGCCTCCAAAATGTTTGCTGTTGCTACTGCATTGTTGTCAAAACCTCCCTGTAAGAAAACATCATATTCACACACACAGTTATGTTCCCTGATCAGTTATAGAGATCATGCATTGGAGCTCAGCTTCAGGTTTACTCTCAAGTCTTAACAAATGATAATAACAACTCTTCAGGAGAACCATAATCAGTAATAGACTTCTTGTCTGTAGGAGTGACCATAACATTGAGATTACTAGTAGCATCAAAGTTGTCTTCATACCTAAGAACTTGTCCTGGATACTCAACTTCTTTACTTGGGTTCCATTTTGCAGGTACTTGAACTTTGAATCCATCTCCATTATACGCCATAAAGTCTGTGTTTGTCTTTGGCTTCCCAAACACATTAGCTGCAACAAATCAGAACACTTGTTAACATTCATTATCTGTCTGAAAATGAAACTGATTCAATGTGTATTTTTTTTGTTTTTGTCTCAGTACCAGCTTCACCATAAGCAGCATCAGCAGGAGATACTTTAGAACCAACTGCAGCAGCACCAACGAGAAGTGTGAGAGCAAGACGACGAGAGACAAAAGACTTATCATCATCTTCATGAGTCTGTTGAGCTTTACACATGATCTGAACAGATTTGGTGAGTGACACTTGACGTTGTAATGATGATCTTGTGGCTGAAGAAGCTAATGCACTTTGGTGTAGGAAACAAGCACTGTACGCCATTGTCTCTCTTTCTCTCTTGACCTCTCTGTCTCTGTTAGGAAACAAGCACTGTACGCCATTGTCTCTCTTTCTCTCTTGACCTCTCTGTCTCTGTGGTTTAAGTTTTGAAAGTGCTTTTGAGGATTGTGATCAGTTTGATGTATGAATGTGAAATTGAAGAGTGAAGAAGATGATTGGTTAGTTTAGGATATTGGAAGATTTGTTTAGATAAGGTTATTGAGGTGTTATGTTTTGCCACGTGGCAGATACGTTTTTGTCATAGTTCCACGTCGGATTTATAAGCACCTTCCAGGTCATACAGAGGTTTTGGCTTTAGAAGGAGAAACTAAAATGGGCCATTTAAAAAGACATTATGGGCTTTGAAATTAAAGCCCATATATTCTCTATCGTTCTTAAAAGAAGCCCAAACCCATAATTAACTGATGACGTGTCAAAGGTTGTTGAGGTGCTGTATTTTGCCACGTGGCAGATACGTTTTGTTATAATTTCACGTCAGATTTATAAACACCTTCTAGATGATCCAGAGGTTTGGCTCTAGAAGGTAAACCCAATATGGGCCATTCGAAACATATTTTGGGCTTTAAAGTTAAAGCCCATATATTCTCTACCGTTCTTAAAAGAAGCCCAAACCCATAAATAACTAATGACGTGTCAAAGGTTGTTGTATTTTGCCACGTGGCATATACGTTTTGTTATAATTTTTAATAAATCCAAAATTATCATTCAAATTCAAAAGAGAAAAAAAAAACGGCTTGTTGATGAATTGTACTTAAATTCTCTTCTTTAGTGTTCTTCGTCTTTTGAAGAACTCAAATAATATGAGACTCATGTTGATGAAGAAGCTAAACCTAATTCTCAGATTTATCTATACATCATCTTGTAGATTCATGGCTTGTTTTCTCGTATGCTTCTCTGCCAAAAACAATCAATCTACTAGTAATCTCGTTTCTCAGTCTTCACTCGCCAATTCCAAAGTAACTCTTTCCTCTTTTGCTTGATCATGTCCATTTTCGTGTTAATCGTGGTTGTTACAATGATCGTAGAGTAAAATTGATCATTCCTGGATATATCACAATCTCGATTTCGATAATTTAGCTGATTTTTGTGTATGATTTAATTGTGAGGTTCAGATGTCTAATGCTAATACAACTATCTGGTATTTGTTTCTTTTGATTGTTTTGATCCAGAGACCTCAGAATGATTTGTCTGCTTTGTATATGTCAGATGGTAAACTCTCTTTTTGATGTGTTTGATTACTTGTTTCTGTACCATTCCTGCTAATATAAGGCTCTTGTTCTTGATCTGCTAGAGGAAGCAGCTTTTTCTCCTATCTGTTTTGACAGATTTGATTTGGATTCTATACATATTGACAAAGGTCTAATGGATGAGGTATGATTATAGTAGGAGCATTGATTCTCTAATCATATGTGATTCTAATCTTTACTGATACTGGATGTGGAAACATAGGCGCGATTTCTTAAAGCTTGTGGTACTATACCGGAGACACCTATTGAAATTAGGAAAGCATCTCAAAAGCTAAATAGTCCTAGACAATCTGGAGTTTCAGAGTTTCACTCATGGGTTTCTAGTGATTCCTCAATTGGGTTTCATTTGGGTGAATCTCCAACCCCTATGAAAGGTTGTGAAGAAGTGGGAAGATCATCATTTACTTCAGAGCAAACAGCTAGCAGGTAAAGACATCTGTTCAGACTCCTTATGCTATGTTTTGATAGAATTGGCATGGTTTCTTGACAGAGCTTATGTGGCTGCTATGCTAGCATTGTTCTCACTATTTTCTTTCTTTTTTTCATATTAGTTGCATAATCGATGTCCCAGAGAGTGCAAGAATCTCTTCTGCTTCTAGTAATGATACTGAAGTAGAAAGCTTTGCCACTGCAATCAAGAACGGAACTTGCAGGCCAACGCTCACAGCTGGAAAAACCAAGTCTGTTCGGTTTAAATCCGAGGATCACAGCTTAAGAAAACCGAAGATGGTTGGGAAAATTAGTTTCGCTATGAACTCGCCTAATCCGACCCCCTTGAAGTTATCTGATGAGATGCAAACTCCTGGACCTTGAAGTTATCTGATGAGATGCAAACTCCTGGAACCATATATCCTGCAAACATGGAATCAGCAAGAAAGGGGAAGCCTAGAGTCAGATCGCAATTCGTACATTCAGTTTCTAATCTAATGGAAAGTGCAGCCTTATATAAAGGCAGTAAGGATTCACATGGGAGCCTAGGTGATAGGCCTATCAGTGGTTTGGTTGCTGCTCATAGGAACGAGAATGAGCAAACAGAGGTTTCACCCAAACGGTGTAACGAAAATGGGATCCCAAATACGACGACCAAATACAAAGAGGTAATATTTTCTTGTCTTTCTAGACTCATTTGGTTTCTCTAGTATTCAGAAACTATACTACCTTATGCAGGATCAGAAAGTGAGCTACCATGCAACACCATTTGAGGTAAGATTGGATAAGGCACTTTCTGAAGAAGGTGATCAGAGTTCATTCCCTCAAATGTAAAACTGTTATATGTTATCAAAAATATATGATTACAAAGATGTTTTCCCATCTCATTTAAAACGAGATCAATGAATGTTACCATGTTAAGTTCAAGAACTAAGTGTCAGCAACCAATTTTGTGATCCTAATCCTTAGGGCCAATGCTGAACTTAGCTATAAAGAACCCGATGGTATCGAAATCCTTAGGGCCAATGCTGAACTTAGCTATAAAGAACCCGATGGTATCGAGTTCAGATGACGGGTCAAACTTCTGAACCATTTCTTCTTCACCTGGTTTCAACCACTCCCTGCAAAACATTACTCAGTTCATCTATCAATATTTTGAAACTATGCTTTGTTGATTATCAGAACACTCTAATGGGTGTAGATGCTTACTCGATATATCCATCGGGGAACTCACACCGACCAACTAGACCAGGTCCTCCAATCCTAGGATGCTGCAACATGAACACACATAAAGAAACATTTGCAATATTTGCCAAGATCTCAAGAAAGTGTTTTTAATATACATAGGCAATTTAGATCCAAACCTGTGGTGCTAAAGAAAGAAATCGGTATTTATCTAGAGCATATCGAACCACTGCTTCATTCTCGCTAGGGTTAATTGTGCATCTAGCAAATTGAAAAAGCAAATCTTCCACAGATCAGATTGCTGCAACTCTCAGTTACTTAAGAGTGTGTGACTGAGGACAGTTCTCAATTTATGTTAATGGATTTTCCAATTATGTTTGCTTACTTACGTTGAGTATACCAAAGTTCCACCAACTCGAACCAATTGAATAGCCTGGTCCAACATTTTCTGTTGGTACCTTCCATGGTTTCTCAAAGATATAACAGTCTCCTACAAAATAGCCTGGTCCAACATTTTCTGTTGGTACCTTCCATGGTTTCTCAAAGATATAACAGTCTCCTACAATAAATCAAAATGGAAAATCCATTACACAACACAACACCCTCTGAACAATAAGCACAAGCACAAAAGAAGAAGTTACCACAAGGTCTTGCATTTATCTTACCAGTCCAGCGAAAAGACGAGGTCTCAAGCCAAGAGCAGAGCAAGGAGCATCTAACAGGACTCTATCAAAACTATTAGGTGGGAAACCTTGTGATTTTCCTGCCCTTCCACCTTGACATTGAGTTCTTCCGCGACCATTTTTCATCCTTTGCTTTTTCTTCGTAATGTCAACTTGGCTAACATTATCCCCTCCATTTGACTGTTCAGCACTGGCTAAAATATGGGAGATAATGGGAAAATCAAGCTTAGGCTTATATTTAAAAACTACCTGAATATATATGGATTTGCTTTTACATATACAAGAGCATGACAAGTTTAATTGATGTACTAACTAATTGATGTACAGAGAGGTAAACCTTTTGAACAAACAACTAAACCAAGCAACACTACGAAAAGAAAGAGAGAGAGTAGCGTAGTTACCATTTTCCTCGCAAGATTTGTCAGCCACGGATCTCCTAGAAGCATCAGATGCCATTTCCTCGTTTGATGATGTTTTAGAATGGCTGATAATGGAACCAGTATTCTCACCATTAACTAATGTTGTTGAATCATTAAGTGTGTTTGGAAGACAAACAGATTTTAGCGCGTCCAGTTTACAGGTTGTTATGCAACTTAATCCCATCTCAGCAGACAATTTCTGAACATCTAGCACCTATTTTTCGAAAACAATAAACCAACTGATTACAGCACGTATTTTCACAATCTCACAGGCACCATTGTTTGTAAGCATTCATTGAAGATAGCTCAATAAACATTGCCTAATTATAAGAAACTGTACCTTATTATGAGATCTATCTGCTGCCACTATCTCTCCCTCATCATTCATAAGTATCGCAATTGCAGTAGTCTTCCCTCTCCCTCATCATTCATAAGTATCGCAATTGCAGTAGTCTTCCCTCCAGGTGCTGCACACATATCTAATATCCTTTCCCCTTTCTGAGGATCTGGCAGCCAAAGAATTAGAATGTAGGATCAAATTTCCTCAATCTTGTATCCTTATGGCTTTTTCATCCATATCTAGGATCTAGTATTTAACTATTTATATCTTATGGGAATATATGAACTATATCATCACACAAGGGGATGATCATATAAGCATACGAAGACTGAAAAATATTCACTCACCAAGAGCATGAGCAGCAACAATACTTGGCAAGTTTTGAAGAAATATCTCCCCCTCGAGGACATCTAAGAAGCCAAAATAACAATGTAAGAGCAATATCCCATGATAAAACTAGATACTGAGAGTCACAAGTTGTGAACTGAGGTAGAAAGCAAACCTAGAGCAAAAGAAGAAGCTTACTATGAAGAGAAGGCAATCTGAAAACTCTATTGCTCAAGTCCACCGCAATTCCATGCAAAACACGAAACATCCCAGCCCTTGACAACATGGTTGTTCCCATGCCGATATAACCGCAATTCCATGCAAAACACGAAACATCCCAGCCCTTGACAACATGGTTGTTCCCATGCCGATATATAGTCCACTGCGTTCATGATAGTAAGGGTCTACAATAATACAATGGCTCATGTCAAATGTTTGAGTTCAATATATTTCAAAACATTTATTATTGACGGCTCTAAAACTATAAAAAGCATGGATAATGTAGCACTTTCAAGCTTACCCAATATGACTAGATTATTAAAGGAAAACAAATCTATGAATTTTGAGCAACTTTAAGCCTAGATGCATTCCAAAAGCTACAATATCATTTTTGATCTATAAACAACCTAGAAGGAAGAAAGATTTTCCCTCATAGCAACCTCTAAATAAATCAAAGACTTATTCTTCAGTTTCAATGACTATAAACTGAAGTCTAGGGCCAACCATATGATATGTAACTCCAGTTATTTATAATAGTGACCAAAGCAAAAGGGACAATTCTGATTCTTGCCTGTTGGCAGACCCTGGAGAGTAGTCCCACGAGTCATATTAACACTCCAGTCACCTTCATCACCAGGTTGTTCCATAGCAACACAGACAGCAACTTCATCTCCTTTTTCAACATGGGCAGTGCAAGCCAGCACACCTGGAACATAGACCTATAACAGGACCATAGGGGAATATAAGCAATATTTTCTCACAGTATCGTCTATGGCACAGAGTTTCTCACCTAAACAGACAACTAAGATAGGGATTCAATCATTCAAACTCCAATCCAATGGTCTACTGACCCGGAAAAGAAGCTTAGATATTTGTAAATAACTATCTAAACCTCTCAATGGAATACCATTAAGATCCATACATAGCCATTAAAGTTTTACTGAGAGAAAAATGAGTTTACCTGAGCTCCTCTAAGAACTGCTTCAGCACACTTCCTGCTCACTAGTACCTCTTTTGGAGGGTTTTCAAGACCAGACTCATATTCAATTTGATGTGGTCCTGAACCATGGACAAAAACAACATTATCCAAACCAGGTATCTGACACTTCCTGAACCATGGACAAAAACAACATTATCCAAACCAGGTATCTGACACTTGGAGATGGTACTACATCCATTTAGCTCCCCCGAATCGTTTAAAACTTTCGTAAGCTTCTCGATAACCGCATCACTTGTTGTTTTCACTGTGTTCACCCGAATGCAGGAGTTGGAAGGTGGACGCCTAATATGGAACAAAAACAAAAATATGAGAATAGAGCAAAATGTAGCTGCGTTTACTAGTGCAGAGGCCAGAAGAATGTGAGAAAGTTTGTTAATTTAGTTACTATGGCATAAACAAGACAAACTCCAGTAAATCAAAAATGACATCTTTCAAAGAGCTAAGGACTTAATTCGGATCATATGAAAGAAAAGCTAACATTTGGCAATTGGGTTCGATTTATTAGATATTTGGGACTGAATAAGCTATAAGGCAAGTCGAATCCAGCTTTATGCAAGTAAAGGAGCACACTTTTGCTTCACAAATCACAACTAGATGAGATTGATAAGAAAATGAGTTAAGTGTAGTACGTGAGAGCCTTTGAAATTCGAGCAAAGTGGTCAGCTCCATAAGCTTTAGTGAAGTACTCTTCAACTTGAGGATCCCATTGCAACACTGGATCATAACAGTAACGCTTCGAATCTGAAGGATCCTTCTCCATTTGATGAGAGAAAGAGCGTAACTTAGAAACAGAGGAGAAGAAGTAACTTTTGAGATACGAGGGTTTTAGTAGAACCCTCGTTTTATTCATTCAAGGGGGAAGAGAGAAAGAGGGTGGTCATCGAAGTGAAGATATACTTTTGGAGCTTTAATGGCGGATGATGGGCTTTGGTATTGTTAGGAATAAGCCCATTACATATATCAAACAGACCAAGTACTAGACTAATATTCATTTTCTTCTTCTACTGTATAAAAATGTCAAAAAGTTAGGTAGAAGAAGCTAAAAAGGCCGAGTTTTTTTTTCCTACCAACCCCTCCATTGATGAGTCTTTTCTTTTCCTACCAAACCCTCTCTTTGATGATTAACCCCACCTGCCATTTTCTAATGTATGTATAAATGGTTTTTAACTCACCATTTCTCACCAGACCCCATTTACTTCTCCTCTAACAAGGTATCTCTCTTTCTCTCTTATTTGATTTCACTGTTAGATTTTTCAGTTTTATTAGAATTTGCTACATGGTTGTACCCATTAAAGTTTCTTCATTTCTGAGTCTTTGTGCTGATTTATTTGGTGATGATGGGAAGAGTAGAATTTTGTTTGGAAGGCTCATTCTTTGATCATTAAGTTTATCACTTGAGTATTGTTTGTTTTCTTGGTGTTTGGTGGGAGTGAAACTGAAGAACAGTCTCAGTGTATCTTGGGATTTTGAGGAATTTCTGGCCAGTTTGGTTTTGTTATTTGAGATTGTTTCATATTCTAATCTATCAAATTGATGGTTTTATTGATCAGATAAGTAAGCTTTTGTGACGTTTGAGAAAGCTTAGAGATGGCTCAAGAAGGTCGAAACATCAATGAGCCGGTAATCTCTACCTTCCATCCTTATGGAGTGTGTGGTCTTCTTCATGATTCAATCACAAACCATCATTAATACTTTAAGAACTTGGCATTGTTGTAGGTTGTTCTTGTAGACAGGTCCTCAAGCTTGCAGAGTATCTCGAAATGTGGGAGAAGGATGACAAAACAAAGCTTATACTGATCAAGGTTTGTTCCTTTTCTTTCTCCTAGTTACTATAATAGATTGATGTTTTAACAGAGCTTATGTTTTTGCAGGGTGCAGGGAGAGCTTTCTCCGCCGGTGGTGATCTAAAGATGTTTTATGACGGCCGAGACTCAAGTAAAGACAATCATCACATTTGTTTGAATGAGCACATTCAAAGAGATTTTGTCGTAAATTAATGATGATTAATGTCTTTTGACAGAGGATTCTTGCCTTGAGGTTGTTTACCGGATGTACTGGCTCTGCTATCATATCCACACATACAAGAAACCACAGGTGGCTTTTACTTGGTAGTGTTCCAAATTCATTGTATGAAGTTATCCTTGAGGAGTATTTGACCAAATAGAGTTGTATAGGTGTCTCTTGTTAATGGAATATCAATGGGTGGAGGTGCATCATTGATGGTACCTATGAAGTTTTCGGTTGTGCATCATTGATGGTACCTATGAAGTTTTCGGTTGTGACTGAGAAAACTGTGAGTTATGAGTTTTAACATGCTGTATATCTTATCTAATGGCTCAAAAGCAAGTACATATTTTCATCCATTTGTTTTCATGGATAGGTTTTTGCAACTCCGGAAGCAAGTATCGGTTTTCACACTGACTGTGGCTTCTCCTACATCCATTCACGTCTTCCTGGTTATTTAGGTAAGAGCTAAACTGTTGATGAATCCATATATTGGTTCCATCTAAGCATTGGCTAATCACTAATTTATGATGTCTGCAGGAGAATACTTGGCTTTAACTGGTGCAAGATTGAACGGCAAAGAACTTGTAGCAATTGGAATGGCTACACATTTTGTATCTTCTTCTGTGAGTTTTTTAGATTGGTCTTGTTTGATTTTGGAGGATTCATGATGTATATATATCTGCAAATGTCACCCATCTGCAACTTTAGAAATGTTTTTGGAAACTCTGGCTATCATCTTGAAGCTTGAATGCTTACAGATTCTGCATTCATTCTAGAAATGATGAGTAGAATGCTCATCTTTTACATCTTTTTTTGTTGTCAGAAATTGGCAGATCTGGAGGCAAAGCTTGTGAGTTAAATTGGCAGATCTGGAGGCAAAGCTTGTGAGTTTAGATTCAGGAGACGAGGATGTAGTCCGATCCACAATTGAAGAGTTCTCTGAGAAAATCAACCTCGACAAAGACAGCATCCTTAACAAGTAACATTCTTTTCCTTATAATTCTTTTCTTCAAGCTTTATGTGGCGTTGGTATGTACATAACCACAACTTTGGGACTACGGATGATCTGCAGGCAGTTAATAATTAATGAGTGTTTCTCAAAAGAAAGTGTGAAGCAGATCATACAAGCCCTTGTAAGTCATCTGATTCTTCCTGAAATAGAAGTCATTCCTTGTTCTATTCATGGTTTGAAATATCTTTGGTGTTCTTACAGGACGCTGAAGCAAGCAAAGAAGGAAATGAATGGATAACTCCAGTCATCAAAGGTCTAAAACGATCATCACCCACTGGTTTGAAGATTACTCTACGATCGGTAAATTGTCATCTCTTATCTGATCTCTCCTTTATCATATACTCCTTGGTATACCTGCCACTTGAAGAACCAGATCGCCTTGTTTATACTTCGAGCTAAAGTAGTAAAAGAATGGCATAACACTGAAAGCATTAGGCTAACAATTATCAGTAACTTTTGTCAATGTTCTTCCTTAATATCATTCCTGATCATATGAGTTTCTTTCGTAAACTGAGTAATTCTTGCAACATGAATCAGATCCGTGAAGGTAGAAAACAAACATTAGGTGAATGCCTCAAAAAGGAATTTAGGCTCACCATCAATATCTTAAGGAAAACCATTTCTCCTGATGTCTATGAGGTACAAACACAGATGCAAATTGTTGACTGAATCTGGTTTTCGCTGTTTTCATATTACTCTTCTCATGTTCTTGTTTATGTAATAATGAGCTAGGGTATAAGAGCTTTGACCATAGACAAAGACAATTCTCCAAAGGTATGTTGTTGTCAACACTCTAAAAAAGCAATAAATGTGTCTACTTAGATTCAAAGTGACAAGGTTATATGAATGGGTTTGGTGTGCAGTGGAATCCAGAGGTATTAGATGAGGGAGATGAAGAGAGAATCAACTTGGTGTTTAATCCCTTTGAGGAGGATTTTGAGCTTCATATCCCTGAAACAGAAGAAAACAGGTAAGGGATCTTAAACCCAAGTCTATAACTATCTTTCCATCTGAATTTTTTCTTAGAAAACAGTACAAATTCTAATTGTTTTTATGTGTGCCTTTGGAAATTTACAGGTGGGGAGGTAAATATGAGTCTTCAG
>CM071719.1:15417727-15428265 GCA_036630335.1 Physaria fendleri | reverse complement strand
TGTAAAGAACCTGACCTGAGACAAGAACTCTTCAGGAGAACCATAATCAGTAATAGACTTCTTGTCTGTAGGAGTAACCATAACATTAAGATTACTAGTAGCATCAAAGTTGTCTTCATACCTAAGAACTTGTCCTGGATACTCAACCTCTTTACTTGGGTTCCATTTTGCTGGTACTTGAACTTTGAATCCATCTCCATTATATGCCATAAAGTCTGTGTTTGTCTTTGGCTTCCCAAATCTCCATTATATGCCATAAAGTCTGTGTTTGTCTTTGGCTTCCCAAACACATTTGCTGCAACAAATCACAACATTTGTTAACATTCTTTATCTGTCTGAAAACGAAACTGATTCAATGTTTGTTTTTTTTTTTGTTTTTGTCTCAGTACCAGCTTCACCATAAGCAGCATCAGCAGGAGATACTTTAGAACCAACAGCAGCAGCACCAACTAAAAGTGTGAGAGCAAGACGGCGAGAGACACCAGACTTATCATCATCTTCATGAGTCCGTTGAGATTTACACATGATCTGAACAGGTTTGGTGAGTGACACTTGACGTTGTAATGATGATCTTGTGGCTGAGGAAGCTAATGCACTTTGGTGTAGGAAACAAGCACTGTACGCCATTGTCTTCTTACCTCTCTGTCTCTTTGTGGTTTAAGTTATGAAAGTGTTCTTGAGGATTGTGATCAGTTTGATGTATGAATGTGAAAATGAAGAGTGAAGAAGATGATTGGTTACTTTGGGATATTGGAAGATTTGTTCAGATAAGGTGTTGAGGTATTGTGTTTTGCCACGTGGCAGATACGTTTTTGTTATAGTTCCACGTCATGTCAGATTATAAGTACCTTCCAGTTTTGGCTGTAGAAGGTGAAACTCAAATGGGCCATTTGAAACATATTATGGGCTTTGAAATTAAAGCCCATATATTTCTACCGTTCTTAAAAGAAGCCCAAACCCATAATTAACTGATGACGTGTCAAAGGTTGTTGAGGTGTTGTATTTTGCCACGTGACAAATACGTATTTGATATAGTTCCACGTCAGATTTATAAGTACCTTCCAGATGAATCAGAGGTTTTGGTTGTAGAAAGTGAAATTAAAAATGGGCCATTCGAAACACATAATGGGCTTTGAAATTAAAGCCCATATATTCTCAAATTCAAAAAAAAAAAAAAAACGGCTTGTTGATGAATTGTACTTAAATTCTCTTCTTTAGTGTTCTTCTTCGTCTTTGAAGAACTCAAATAATATGAGATTCATGTTGATGAAGCTAAACCTAATTCTCAGATTTATCTATACATCATCTTGTAGATTCATGGCTTGTTTTCTCGTATGCTTCTCAGCCAAAAACAATCAATCTACTAGTAATCTCGTTTCTCAGTCTTCAGTCGCCAATTCCAAAGTAACTCTTTCTTCTTTTGCTTGATCGTGTTAATCTTAGCTGTTAAAATGATCGTAGAGTATAATTGATTCTTTCTGGATATATCACAATCTCGATTTTGATAATTTTTGCTGATATTTGTGTATGATTCATGGTAATTTGTGAGGTTCTGATGTCTAATACTAATACAACTATCTGGTATTTGTTTCTTTTGATTGTTTTGATCCAGAGCTAATACAACTATCTGGTATTTGTTTCTTTTGATTGTTTTGATCCAGAGATCTCAGAATGATTTGTCTGCTTTGTATATGTCAGATGGTAAACTCTCTTTTTGATGTGTTTATATCAGGAACATAGATGATCACTTATTTCTGTACCTGCTAATATAAGGCTTTTGTTCTTGATCTGCTAGAGGAAGCAGCTTCTTCTCCTATCTGTCTTGACAGATTTGATTTGGATTCTATACATATTGACAAAGGTCTAATGGATGAGGTATGATTTAATATTAGAAGCATTGCTTCTCTAATCTTATGTGATTCTAACCATTACTGATGATACTGCATGTGGAAACATAGGCGCGATTTCTTAAAGCTTGTGGTACTATACCAGAGACACCTATTGAAATTAGGAAAGCATCTCAAAAGCTAAGTAGTCCTAGACATTCTGGAGTTTCAGAGTTTCACTCATGGATTTCTAGTGATTCCTCTATTGGGTTTCATCTGGGTGAATCTCCAACCCCTATGAAAGCTTGCGAAGATGTGGAAAGAGTATCATTTACTTCAGAACAAACAGCTAGCAGGTAAAAAGACATCTGTTCAGACTCCTTATGCTATGCTTTGATAGAAGTGGCATGGTTTCTTGACAGAGCTTGTGTGGTTTATGCTAGCATTGTTCTCACTCTTTCCTTTTTTTTTTCATATTAGTTGCATAATCGATGTCCCAGAGACTGCAAGGATATCTTCTGCTTCTAGTAATGATACTGAAGTAGAAAGCTTTGCCACTGCAATCAAGAATGGAACTTGCAGGCCAACACTCACAGCTGGGAAAACTAAGTCTGTTCGGTTTAAATCCGAGGATCACAGCTTAATAAAACCGAAGATGGTTGGGAAAATTAGTTTTGCAATGAACTCGCCTAATCCGACCCCCTTGAAGTTATCTGATGAGATGCAAACTCCTGGAACCATATATCCTGCAAACATGGAATCAGCAAGCCTTGAAGTTATCTGATGAGATGCAAACTCCTGGAACCATATATCCTGCAAACATGGAATCAGCAAGGAAGGGGAAGCCTAGAGTCAGATCACAATTCGTACATTCAGTTTCTAATCTAATGGAAAATGCAGCCTTATATAAAGTCAATAAGGATTCACATGGGAGCTTAGGTGATAGGCCTATCAGTGGTTTGGTTGCTGCTCATAGGAATGAGAATGAGCAAACAGAGGTTTCACCTAAATGGTGTAATGAAAATGGGATCCCAAATACAACAACAAAATACAAAGAGGTAAGATTTTCCTGTGTTTCAGCTCTGCTTTCTAGACTCATTTGGTTTCTCTAGTATTCAAAAACTATACTATCTTATGCAGGATCAGAAAGTGAGCTGGCATGCAACACCATTTGAGGTAAGATTGGAGAAGGCACTTTCTAAAGAAGGTGAACAGAGTTCATTCCCTCAAATGTAAAACTGTTATATGTTATCAAAAATATATGATCACAAAGATGTTTTCCCATCTCATTTCAAAACTAGATCAGTGAATAATACCATCTTAAGTTCAAGAACAATGTGTTAGCCACCATTTCTGTGATGCTAATCCTTAGGGCCAACGCTGAACTTAGCTATAAAGAAACCGATGGTAAACAATGTGTTAGCCACCATTTCTGTGATGCTAATCCTTAGGGCCAACGCTGAACTTAGCTATAAAGAAACCGATGGTATCGAGTTCAGATGACGGGTCAAATTTCTGAACCATTTCTTCTTCACCTGGTTTCAACCATTCCCTGCAAAACATAACTCAGGTTCATTTCTTGGAATTTCTAGTTCAATATGAGATTCATCTCTGTTCATCTATCAATGTTTTGATTATCAGAGCACTCTAATGGGTGTAGATGCTTACTCGATATATCCATCCGGGAACTCACATCGACCAACTAGACCAGGTCCTCCAATCCTAGGATGCTGCAACAGGAACACACATAAAGAAACATTTGCAATATCAGCCAAGATCTCAAGCAGTTTATTTAAATATGCATGTGCACTCAGTTTGACAAAGAAAAAGGTACTTCAGTTCCAAACCTGTGGTGCTAAAGAAAGAAATCGGTATTTATCCAAAGCATATCGAACCATTCCAAACCTGTGGTGCTAAAGAAAGAAATCGGTATTTATCCAAAGCATATCGAACCACTGCTTCATTCTCGCTAGGGTTAATTGTGCATCTAGCAAAATGAAAAAACAAATCTTCCACAGATCAGATTGTTGAAACTCTCAGTTACTCAAGAGTGTGTCACTGAGGACAATTCTCATTTTATATCAATAGATTTCCAATTAGGTTTGCTTACTTACGTCGAGTATACAAGAGTTCCTCCAGCTCGAACCAATTGAACAGCCTGGTCCAACATTTTCTGTTGGTACCTTCCATGGTTTCTCAAAGATATAACAGTCTCCTACAATAAATCAAAATGGAAAATCCATTACACAACACAACACCCTCTGAACAATAAGCACAAGCACAAAAGAAGAAGTTACCACAAGGTCTTGCATTTATCTTACCAGTCCAGCGAAAAGACGAGGTCTCAAGCCAAGAGCAGAGCAAGGAGCATCTAACAGGACTCTATCAAAACTATTAGGTGGGAAACCTTGTGATTTTCCTGCCCTTCCACCTTGACATTGAGTTCTTCCGCGACCATTTTTCATCCTTTGTTTTTTCTTCATAATGTCACCTTCGCTAACATTGCCCGCTCCATTTGGCTGTTCAGTGCTAGCTAAAGTATGGAAGATAATGGGAAAATCAAGCTTAGGCTTATATTTAAAAACTACCTGAATATATAGGGATTTGCATTTACACACACATGAGCATGACAAGTTTAATTAGCATCAGATGTCACTTCCTCGGTTGATGTAAATTTAGAATGGCTGGTCATGGAACTAGTATTGTCACCGTTAACTAATGTTGTTGACTCATTGAGTATGTTTGGAAGACAAACAGATTTTAGCGCGTCCAATTTACAGGTTGTTATGCAAGTTAATCCCATCTCAGCAGACAATTTCTGAACATCTAGCACCTACTTTTCGGAAATCAGTAAACAAACTGATCACAGCATGTATTTTTACAATCCCAACACGAACTATTGTTCTAAGCACTCATTGAAATAAGTTTAGCAAGTAAAACACCAACAGAAGATAGAAAAAACTGTACCTTGTTATGTGATCTATCTGCTGCCACTATCTCTCCCTCATCATTCATAAGTATCGCAATTGCAGTAGTCTTCCCTCCAGGTGCTGCACACATATCTAATATTCTTTCCCCTTTCTGAGGATCTAGGCAGCCACAAAAACGAATTTAGGATCAGATTTCTAGATCCTATGGCTTTCTCATCCATATATGAACTATATCACACAAAGGGATGAAGATATAAGCATACGTAGACTGAAAATTATTCACTCACCAAGAGCATGAGCAGCAACAATACTAGGCAGGTTTTGAAGAAATATTTCCCCCTCGAGGACATCTAAGAAGCCAAAATGACAATGTGAGAATAATATCCCATGATAAAACAAGATACTGAAAGTCACAAGTTGTGTACTGAAGTAGAAAGCAAACCAAAAGAAGAAACTTACTATGCAAAGAAGGCAATCTGAAAACTCTATTGCTCAAGTCGACCGCAATTCCATGCAAAACACGAAACATCCCAGCCCTTGACAACATGGTTGTTCCCATGCCGATATTTGACAACATGGTTGTTCCCATGCCGATATATAGTCCACTGCGTTCATGATAATAAGGGTCTACAATAACACTATGGCTCATGTCAGCTGTTTGAGTTCAATATATTTCAAAAGATTTATTATTGACAGCCCTCAAACCTATAAATCGCATGGATAAAGTAGCATTTTCAAGCTTATCCACTATGGCTATTTTATTAAATGATATGTAACTCAGGTTTGTTATAATAGTGACCAAAGCAAAAGGGGCAATTCTGATTCTTGCCTGTTGGGAGACCCTGGAGAGTAGTCCCACGAGTCATATTAACACTCCAGTCACCTTCATCACCAGGTTGTTCCATAGCAACACAAACAGCAACCGCATCTCCTTTTTCAACATGGGCAGTGCAAGCCAACACACCTGGAACATAGACCTACAACAGAACCCATAGGCGAAATATAAGTAACATTTTGTCGCACTACCGTCTATGGCACAAAGTTTCTCACCTAAACAGACAACTAAGATAGGGATTCATTCTCCAATACAATGGTCTGCTGAGTACTGACCCGGAAAAGAAGCTTGGATATCTATAAATAACTACCAAACCTCTCGATGGAATACACATAGCCATAAAGTTTTATTGAGAGAAACCTGAGTTTACCTGAGCTCCTCTAAGAACTGCTTCAGCACACTTCCTGCTCACTAGCACCTCTTTTGGAGGGTTTTCAAGACCAGACTCATATTCAATTTTATGAGGGCCTGAACCATGGACAAAAACAACATTATCCAAACCAGGTATCTGACACTTGGAGATGGTACTACATCCATTTAGCTCCCCCGAATCGTTTAAAACTTTCGTAAGCTTCTCGATAACCGCATCACTTGTTGTTTTCACTGTGTTCACCCGAATGCAGGAGTTGGAAGGTGGACGCCTAATATGGAACAAAAACAAAAATATGAGAATAGAGCAAAATGTAGCTGCGTTTACTAGTGCAGAGGCCAGAAGAATGTGAGAAAGTTTGTTAATTTAGTTACTATGACATAAAGAAGACAAACTCCAGTAAATCAAAAGTGACATCTTTCAAAGAGCTAAGGACTTAATTAGGATCATATGAAAGAAAAGCTAACATTTGGCAATTGGGTTCGATTTAAGAGATATTTGGGAATGAATAAGCTACAAGGCAAGTTGAATCTAGCTTTATGCACATAACAATTGGGTTCGATTTAAGAGATATTTGGGAATGAATAAGCTACAAGGCAAGTTGAATCTAGCTTTATGCACATAAAGGAGGACACTTTTGCTTCACAACTAGATGAGATTGATAAGAAATGAGTTTAGTATAGTATACGTAAGAGCCTTTGAAATGCGAGCAAAGTGGTCAGCTCCATAAGCGTTAGTGAAGTACTCTTCAACTTGTGGATCCCATTGCAACACTGGATCATAACAGTAACGCTTCGAATCTGAAGGATCCATCTCCATCTGATGAGAGAAAGAGCGTAAGAAATTCGTGGTTTTAGTGAAGTAACTTTTGAGAGACGAGGGTTTTAGCAGAACCCTCGCTTTATTCATTCAAGGGGGAAGAGAGAAAGAGTGGTCGTCGAAGTGGAGATATACCTTTGGAGCTTTAATGGCGGATGATGGGCTTTGATAGGAATAAGCCCATTAGATATATCAAACAGACCAAGTACTTTCTTCTTCTACTGTTTATAAAAGAGTTAGGTAGAAGAAGCTAAAAAGGTTGAGTTTTTTTCCCTACCAACCCTCTCCATTGATGAGTCTTTTCTTTTCCTACCAAACCATCTCTTTGATGATCAGCCCCACCTGCCATTTTCTAATGTATGGACAAATGCTCAGAGATTGTATAAATGGTTTTTAACTCACCATCTCTCACCAGACCCCATTTGCTTAATTGCTTCTCCCTTCTGAAGGTATCTCTCTCTCTTTTGTTTGATTTCACTGTAAGCTTTTTCAGTTTGGGAGGTCACATGATTTGATTTTTGCATGTTTTACCCAGTAAAGTTTCTTCATTTATGGTCTTTGTGCTGATTTATTTGCTGATAATCAAAAGAGTGTATTTTTGTTAGAAAGGCTCATTCTTTGATCATTAAGTTTATCACTTGAGTATAGTTTGTTTTCTTGGTGTTGGTGGGAGAGGAAGGGAAGAACAGTCTCATGATTTTCTCTTTTTGGAAATTAGATTGTTGCAAGTTCTTGTATCATGGGATTTTGTGGAATTCCTGCCCAGTTTAGTTTTGTCATTTGAATATTCATATTTGAATCATTCAAATTGATGGTTTTATTGATCAGGTAAGTAAGTTTTTGTGACGTTTGAGAAAGCTAGAGATGGCTCAAGAAGGTCGAAACATGGAGGAGCCGGTAATCTCTGCCTTTCACCCTTTTTGTTGTGTGTGGTCTTCTTCATGATTCAATAGCAAACCATCATTAATACTTTAAGAACTTGGCATTGTTGTAGGTTGTTCTTGTAGAGGAAAAAGGTAATGTGAGATTGACTACTCTAAACCGCCCTCGTCAGCTAAATGTCATCTCTTCAGAAATGGTAAATTAAGATCTTTGATCAGAACCTGAAAACATTCTCCTCTTCTAGATATTGAGAGTCGCCTAATGGAAACCTTTGAAATTCAGGTCCTCAAGCTTGCAGAGTATCTCGAAATGTGGGAGAAGGATGACAAAACAAAGAAGCTTGCAGAGTATCTCGAAATGTGGGAGAAGGATGACAAAACAAAGCTTATATTGATCAAGGTTTGTTCCTTTTCTTTGTACTAGTTGCTATAATAGATAGATATCTTAACAAAGCTTATGTTTTTTCAGGGTGCAGGGCGAGCTTTCTCCGCTGGTGGTGATCTAAAGATGTTTTATGACGGCCGTGAATCAAGTAAAGAGAAACATCACTCATCACATTAAGAACAACAAACACATCCAAAGAGATTTTGTCATAACTTAATGATGATAATTTCACTTTTGACAGAGGATTCTTTGCCTTGAGGTTGTTTACCGGATGTACTGGCTCTGCTATCATATCCACACATACAAGAAACCACAGGTGGCTTTTACTTGGTAGTGTTCCAAATTCATTGTATGAAGTTATCCTTGAGGAGTATTTGACCAAATAGAGTTGTAAGGTTTCTCTTGTTAATGGAATATCAATGGGTGGAGGTGCATCATTGATGGTCCCTATGAAGTTTTCGGTTGTGACTGAGAAAACTGTGAGTTATGAGTTTTAATGGCTCAAAAGCAAGTACATATCTTATCTAATGGCTCAAAAGCAAGTACATATCTTATCTAATGGCTCAAAAGCAAGTACATATTTTCATCCATATGTTTTCATGGATAGGTTTTTGCAACTCCGGAAGCAAGTATCGGGTTTCACACTGATTGTGGCTTCTCGTATATCCATTCACGTCTTCCTGGTTATTTAGGTAGCTGCTAAACTGTTGAAACCATATATTAGTCATTGGCTAATCACTTATGTATGATATCTGCAGGAGAATTCTTGGCTCTAACTGGTGCAAGATTAAACGGCAAAGAACTTGTAGCAATTGGAATGGCCACACATTTTGTACCTTCTTCTGTGAGTTTTTTATATTGTTTTGTTTGATTTTGGAGGATTCAAGAACTATATTTTGAACTTATATTTTCATCTGCAACTTTTGGAATCCCTGGCTATTATCTTGAAGCTTGAATGCTTACAGATTCTACAGTCATTCTATAAATGATGAGTGGAAAGCTCATCTTTTATATCTTTTTTGATGTCAGAAATTGGCAGATCTGGAGGCAAAGCTTGTGAGCTTAGATTCAGGAGACGAGGATGTAGTTCGATCCACAATTGAAGAGTTCTCCGAGCAAGTCAACCTCGACAAAGACAGCATCCTTAACAAGTAACACTCTTCTCCGAGCAAGTCAACCTCGACAAAGACAGCATCCTTAACAAGTAACACTCTTTTTTCCAGCTTTGGTATGTATAAAAACACTGGACTGTATTAACTTTGGTGCTATGGCTGTTCTGATATGCAGGCAGTTAATAATTAATGAGTGTTTCTCAAAAGAAAATGTGAAGCAGATCATACAAGCACTTGTAAGTCATCTGATTCTTCATGAAACAGAACTCATTCCTTGTTCTATTCATGGTATGAAATATCTTTGGTGTTCTTCAGGACGCTGAAGCAAGCAAAGAAGGAAATGAATGGATAAATCCAGTCATCAAAGGTCTAAAACGATCATCACCCAGTGGTTTGAAGATAACTCTACGATCGGTAAATTGTTATTTCTTATATGATCTCTCCTCTATCATATTACTCCTTGGTATACCCGCCACTTGAAGAACAATATTGCCTTGTTTATACTTCGAGCTGATGTTGTAAAAGAATGACATAACACTGAAAACATTAGCCTAATAATAGTCACTAAATCTTGTCAATGTTCTTCCTTTGTATAATTCAAGTGATCATATGAGTATTCTTTCGTAAACTGAATGATTCTTGACACGAATCAGATCCGTGAAGGTAGAAAACAAACACTAGGTGAATGCCTCAAGAAGGAGTTTAGGCTCACCATCAATATCTCAAACACTAGGTGAATGCCTCAAGAAGGAGTTTAGGCTCACCATCAATATCTTGAGGAAAACAATTTCCCCTGATGTCTATGAGGTATAAACACAGATGCAAATTGTTGACTGAATCTGGTTTTCGCTGTTTTAATATTACTCTTCTCATGTTCTTGTTTATGTAATAATGAGCTAGGGTATAAGAGCTTTGACCATAGACAAAGACAATTCTCCAAAGGTATGTTGTTGTCAACACTCAAACAGAGCAAAGAATGTGTCTACTTAGTTTCAAAATCACAAGCTTCTATGAATGGGTATGGTTGCAGTGGGATCCAGAGATATTAGATGAGGTAGATGAAGAGAGAATCAACTTGGTGTTTAATCCGTTTGAGGATGATTTTGAGCTACATATCCCTGAAACAGAAGAAAACAGGTAAGGGATCTTAAACCCAAGTCTATAACTATCTTTCCATCTAAATTTTTCTTAGAAAACAGTAGAAATTCTAATTGTTTTTATGTGTGCCTTTGGAAATTTACAGGTGGGGAGGTAAATATGAGTCTTCAGATGTTCAAAGTTTAAGACTTTATTCTAAAAACTTAAACTTTATGGATTGTGTGTTATAAAATAATGTTTTGTTTGATACGCTCAAAACAAAATCAATAATATATATTTTTT
>CM071719.1:15179550-15191617 GCA_036630335.1 Physaria fendleri | reverse complement strand
AAAAAAGAATAGTGTTTGAAAGAAAAGAAGAAAGAAAAGAGAAGAGAGAAAAATTGTAGCATAAAAAATGGTATTTTCCCATCAATATATACACTAGTATATGCATTTTTTAAGTTTGTTTCAAACAAATGGCATTTCGGGTAAAATTTTCTTATTTTTATTACATATTTTAAAATAATAAGATATTAATCAAAAATATATAAAGAGAAAAATAAGATATATGACCAGAAAAGAATCAATTATTTTAAGATAACCACAGACCCCTCACTAGTAAACTCTTCAATGTGGAGTTGTATCACGTAGTGGGGAGAATGTTAGAAAAAAAGTATAGTAGGACAAAAAAAAAAGTGCACCCATGTGATACCATCATAAAAGTTACTACTTGATTGGTGGAGAGGCAAGGGCGTTATAAAGTAACGTGGCTTTTACCACTGATCCAATCAACCACATAATAGTAGACCAAAAAATATGTATATGATTTTCAACCAACGAACAATCGCAATCAATCTACATGAACCACTTGTAATAAGATATTTTCCTTATGAAACAACACTATTTGTGACAAATAAAACCACATCCTCAAACCAACTCAACCTTTGTTATCTATTTCTCTTCAATCTTTTGAAATCATCTGGCTTTTCCCATGGTTTTAAAAGCAGCCTTGGAGCTTGGCGTCATCGATACAATCGCTGCTGCAGGTAATGGCGCGTGGCTTTCACCATATGAGATATCAGTTAGTCTACCAACCAAACCCACCAACCCGGAGGCACCAGTATTACTGGACCGGATGCTGCGATTACTTGTCAGTCACTTACTTGTCAGTCACTCAATCTTGAAGTGTCGTGTGATTGAAGACAACAGCTTAAACGGCAAGATCAAGACGGTTTATGCAGCCGAACCGGTTTGTAAGTTTTTCATGAAAGATAATGATGGCTCTGGTTCTCTCACGTCTTCGTTATTCTTGTTTCATAGCCAAGTCGCTTTGAAGACTTGGTCAGTGCTTCATTACTTGAATAATCACGTAATGAAACTAGACAAACTAAATAAATTGATTTCGCAACTATGGTATATTAACAATTGAAGATTAAAAAAAAAATTCATAGGTCAAATCTGAAGGATGTGATACTTGAAGGAAAAGATGCATTTAGCTCTGCCCATGGCATGAGATTTTTTGAATATGTTGGTTCGGATGGACAATTCGCTGAGGTGTTTAACAAAGCAATGTCGGAATCTTCCACAATGATCATGAATAAAGTTCTAGAAGTTTACAAAGGATTTGAAGATGTAAACAAGTTCTAGAAGTTTACAAAGGATTTGAAGATGTAAACACACTAGTGGATGTAGGAGGAGGAAACGGCACAATATTAAGTCTAATCACTTCCAAGTATCCTCACATCAAGGGTATCAATTTGGACTTAGCAGGGGTTCTAACTCAAGCTCCTCTTTTTCCAGGTAACTCTAGTTGGTTTATTTGGTATGTGTTCTAGTTTTAATAACTACTAATGTTTGTTTTGGGATTGGCTCTATATTCCTCCCTATACTATATTGTTTCTAGCTTTTCTACCCCGGACTTTTCCTTTCTCTAGAATACTACTTAGAAAAGTTTAAACTTTGTATTCCCTTTTCCTTTCTCTAGAATACTACTTAGAAAAGTTTAAACTTTGTATTCCATCCTATAGTATTCGATTCTCTAAAATTCTCCATTTAAAATCGAAACCTATTTTAGCGTTTAAATTCTACTAAATAGCGTTTAATAAGCCATAATTTGGTTTAGTTTAATTTTGAATTGTAATGAAAATTAGAAGTAAACAGGAATTCCGATTTTTTTTTTAAAAAAGGAAGAATTATAATACTTAACCTATGATCGATTTTAAAAATCTTTAAAATCAACTTTTAGGGTTCATATCGATTTTCTCTAAAATCCCCTAAAAAATTCTTTCGATTGAGTGAAGGAATTGATCAACTGAGAGCAAAAGATGGTGCATTCGGACGTGACTGACCCAGATGACCTTGATTTTGAAGCTAGATAAAAGGTTATTTAGCAGAGTTTAAATGCTAAAATAGATTTTGATTTTAAATGGAGGATTTTAGAGAATCTAAAAATATAGGGGAGAATACAAAGTTCGAACTTTTCTAGGGAGTTTTCTAGAGAGAGAAAAAGTTCGGGGTAGAAAAGTGAGAAACGATATAGTATAGGGGAAATATAGAGGCAATCCGTTTGTTTTGTGTAGTCATACTAAATTATTTTTTGATGGTAGGAGTCGACCATGTTTCCGGAGACATGTTTAAAGAAGTTCCAAAGGGAGATGCCATCTTTATGAAAGTAAGTCTATATGTGTATATATAAATTTATCTTTAAAGATGAGTAAATTGGTTTAAAGAGTGGTGACTTGTCCTCTAACATAGTGTTTGCCATGGATTTGTTGATGTTAACACAATGCTCTGGTGGTAAAGAGAGATCTCTTTCTCAGTTCGAGAATTTAGCATTTGCTTCTGGTTTTATTCGATGTGAAGCCATATGTTATGCCTATTCATATGCTGTTATCGAATTCCTCAAATAAGCTATGGAATTTACGAAACTAAAACAATGATTGACGTATGTAATATAGTTTTTTGTTCATAACTATGTTTTGTTTTTGAAATCAAAGATTGTTGTGTTTGTTTAGTATTATCTATTAACGGAGTGTAATGTCGACAAGAATGTGAAATGTTCCACCGTATTATCTGTTGTTTCGTCACATTCACTCTTTTCATCTTCACTCAGATACAATGCCATCCTCCAGAATGATTTCCTACAACATCAACATTGAAAAATCGCTCATTATAAAAGATAAGCCGAACTTTAATTACTGAAGAACACTATCTCTATTGGTAAAGATTTCTGATATAAATCAGAGGTGGCTACCACGTCGGAGAATTTAACATGGTATGATCATCGCGCTTATGTAGGGTCCATGAAGGATGTTCCAAAGAAAAAAAATGCAACTTCTATTTTTTAGACAGATGGGCTGAATTTGGATTCAAATTCTTACCCCAATCTCTCTTTGACTGTCTTTTTATATCCTTTTTCGCATAGATTCAATAGTTAGGCTTGAATTGTTATTATGAACTTCTCAAGCTTTCATTTTAATGAAATATTTTTACTAATTATTATTATTTTTAAAATCTACCTTCATATAAAAGTATTAGGCTTATTATTATTTTTAAAATCTACCTTCATATAAAAGTATTAGGCATCCCTATAAATGAAAAGTACTCCGAGCGTAAATACTCATAACACAACAACCTAAAAGCTTTGTCTTGTCTAAATGAACCGTATCATCTTCTTCTTGTCCATCTCAATGAAAATATAATACGAGACCTAAAAATCTGTCCACTTGTCTTGAGGTTTCTCCTTATCAATACACGCGTCTCAGTGCATGCATGGCAGTATGTTATCAATACACGCGTCTCAGTGCATGCATGGCAGTATGACACTTACGAATTATCTATTTTGTCTTGAGATGTCTCTTTATAAAAAGAGCAATAATTGTGAAAGTTAAAACCACATCATCAAACAAACCTACCTTTCTTATCTATTTTTGTTCGCATTTTCAAAACCATCAAATAAAAGAATCATGTCAAACCATCTTCAAGAGCACTTAACCACTAACCCTCGATCCGTTTCAACCAAAGAAGAGCAAGAAATAGATGAAAATAGCGTGAGCTTGCAAGCGGTGAGTCTTGTCGTCAACAGTGGGGCTTTACCCATGGTTCTAAAAGCAGCCGTGGAGCTAGGTGTTATCGACACAATCGCTGCTGCAGGTAATGATGCTGGGCTCTCACCATCTGAGATAGTGGCTAATCTCCCAATTAAACCCACCAATCCGGAGGCACCAGTATTGATGGAACGTATGCTGCGATTCCTTGTGAGCCACTCGATCTTGAAGTGCCGTGTGATTGAAGAAAACAGTCGAAACAAAAGGATCGAGAGGGCATATGCAGCAGAACCGGTTTGCAAGTTTTTCTTGAAAGATAGTGGGGGTTCTGGTTCTCTCTCGTCTGTGTTATTGATCCGGTTTGCAAGTTTTTCTTGAAAGATAGTGGGGGTTCTGGTTCTCTCTCGTCTGTGTTATTGATGTTACAAAGCCAAGTTAATTTAATGGCTTGGTAAGTACTTCCCTATTCATACATTAGTGAAATTAGCACGTTCTTGACCATAAATCACATGATTAATATATGGGAATATTGTTCAAACTATCATTTCTGTCTCTATATCTTATTGAATGTCTTTTAAAACTGCCGACGTCCATATTAACGTGCTACTATCCGCAAAAAAGATCAGCGTATCCCTGTAAAACAGTCTGTGTCCCTATAAAACGGTTCGTTTCGATTGTTTACGGACAGTACGGACCGTTTTACAGGGTCATGGTGCGGATAGTGGCGCCCGATTATATAGACATCTGTGGTAGGTTTAAAAGATAGGTTAAAAAATGGCAGTTTCATAAGATCCAGAGAGATGGCGGTCTCTATAATTATTTCTTAATATATTGTTCGTGTATATATGAACAACTGAAAATTTTTTAGGTCAAATCTCAAGGATGTGATACTTGAAGGAAAAGAGGCATTCAGCTCTGCCCATGGCATTTTTTAGGTCAAATCTCAAGGATGTGATACTTGAAGGAAAAGAGGCATTCAGCTCTGCCCATGGCATGAGATTATTAGAATACATTCGTTCGGATAGACAATTCGGACAGTTGTTTAACCAAGCAATGTCGGAAACTTCCAATATGGTCATGAATAAAGTTATAGAAGAATACAAAGGATTTGAAGACTTAAACATTCTAGTGGATGTAGGAGGAGGAATAGGCACCGAATTAGGTCTTATCACTTCTAAGTATCCTCTCATCAAGGGTATCAATTTGGACTTAGCTGAGGTTCTAACTCAAGCTCCTCTTTATCCTGGTACATAACTATTTGCAAATATTAATAACTAGTGTAAGTTTTGCTTAGTCATACTAAATTATTAATTAATTATAGGAGTGGAGCACATCTCCGGAGACATGTTTATAGAAGTTGCAAAAGGAGATGCCATCCTTATGAAAGTAAGTAATGCATATACTATTTCATTTGATGACTATATATATATATAGTATATATATATTATAAATAGGTGTGGGAAAAACATTTGGAATTTAATAGGTCTGGCAAAAACATTTGAAATCGAGAAATAGAACCAAATTTTTCAAATACATGAATGAATATAATTTTTAGATCTGATAATCGAATGGATATCTGGAATATTAAATTAATTAGTATATTTTAGATATTTTGGTTATATTTAATTATGATATTAATTATTTATATAAGTTATATTTGAGTTTTTTTTTGGTTATCTTTGGCAGTAACTATGATATTAATTATTTATATAAGTTATATTTGAGTTTTTTTTTGGTTATCTTTGGCAGTAACCATCATTGAGCTGATTGCACCATTGGAACCAAAGGGTAGTGACCTTTTCTCTAGCATTGCGTATGGCATGGACTTATTGATGTTAATATATCACTCGCACTCGGGTGGTCAAGAGAGATCTCTTTTGCAGTTTGAGAATTTAGCGTTTGCTTCTGGTTTTGTCCGATGTGAAATCATATGTCAAGTTCATTTATATTCTGTTATCGAATTCCACAAATAAGCTTTGGAATGTACGCATGTAAAATAATGATCTGGTTAGTTGCATGTAATATAGTTTCTTCATTTTTTATGCAAATGTTTTTGTACACCAACCAATTGCAGCAATTTCGAAATATAGACATACAACACACACACACATAAACACATGTATAACACACAAAGAATCACAAACCTTGAAGATCAACAGTTATAACCTGAGACGAATCCCCTTTTTCTACAACAAACGTTTTCAGAACCTTAGTAGATGAAGTAGTTATCACTTCAACAGCATAATTTCCATTATAGCCTCTAAACGGAAACGCACCGTTTTGGTCAATATGTCCATTAGCATGAGAGAGCCTCTAAACGGAAACGCACCGTTTTGGTCAATATGTCCATTAGCATGAGAGAGCCAATCTTTTTTCATTTCTTGCAGGTCAAGAATGAGTTCTGTGTACTTTTCAGGGCAGGATTTTGGGTCACACCCGTCTTCAACATGGTAATCGTTTACAAACAATGTAGCAGAAGGGTCTAGTTGATGTGCGGTCTTGAACATGTTGACTCTTATGTCTTTGCCTAGTTTGCCTTGGTAGAATGATCCGTGTAACATCTCGTTGTTCACGTCGTAATGTTTGAATTTTCCCTTGTACCTGTTTAGAAGACTTGTTAGCGTCGTAATGTTTGAATTTTCCCTTGTACCTGTTTAGAAGACTTGTTAGGCGGTTTTGGACAGCGTTGTTTAAGTCAGTTTGGTTCATGTTTTGAATCCATTGCTGAACAGTTGCTTGAACATCCCAGAAGATACAATGTCCTCTGGTTTCTATGTTGTTGCTACTACACAAGTTTAGCATATCGTCTGCGTCTTGGTAATTAAGCTTCCCTTGTTCTGGTTCTGTCCAATACCATTTTAGTTCGTTACCAAACACCGCCCAGTTAAAGTTTTTCAAGAAGAAATCGACGAAATCTTCATTATCTATATTTGTTCTGCTTATGCAAGTTCCGACCGGGAAGCTGTTTCTTATCTGTCGGACTCTAACCGTAGCTCCAGACAATTTACTAGAATCAACACCTGAGAATTTGAGGATAACATCGCGCTTACGGATCTGCATTCAAAGGAAATTACTATAAAAACCCGTGAATCTTTTATCCCCTAGGAGGGGGACTAAACCATGTTAAAGTATTAAAGTCTCATTGTTGCTAAAATAAGAGATAGAAAGCATACTCTTTATGCATATACCTTGTCACATTGTCTTCTCAAATGTTTAATTCTCGCGAGTCGATCAACCGGGAAAATCTGTAATCCCGCAACCATGAGATCAATGCCGGAAGAAGGGCCTTGAACATAAACTAAAGCCTTAGAAGGCTGCTTCTCGATTCGGAAAGAACCACCAATTTCATGCCATCTATCATCGTTGATCTCAACCTGTCCTCCGTTCACCCATTGAGTATCGATACCAAGTGCGACATTAACATTTTGTGGACTATTAATGCCAGAACCGAGTTTAACCCAAACTGATATTTGGTATGTCAAGAACAGCTTGAGTTTATCAGTGATAGAACCGAGTTTAACCCAAACTGATATTTGGTATGTCAAGAACAGCTTGAGTTTATCAGTGATCATTTGTGCTGGACCCATCCATGTTTGTGTTCGGTTGGTCACAAGTATATAGCGGCCACTTAGAGGCTCGTGTGGTCCAAGTGAGTCTCTTGCCATTGGAGGAAGGATTCTAGGTGAGCCTTCCGCGACACTTAGCGTGCAGTTCCCCAATGGGAACCAGCCATTGGTTGTATTATCACTTAAATGGCTATTTGTGAGTATGTTTACCCCAAATGCAGGATTCTACAAGAAAAATAATAACACGGATTAGTACTGGCAGGGTCGAGAAGATCCCGCTTAGCTACCTCAATTGAACTAGAGTCTTCTTAATTTTGCCGCAGACATCTTTACCAATAAAGCTATTAACCCAGTGGCGGATCCACATTATAGAAGCTGGGGGCATATGACTCCAGTCAAAAGAATTTTTTTTTTTTTTTTAAATTTCCTATTTCTAAAATATTCTCATTTTTATCTAATTATTTGTATTATGACCCCAATGTTTCAAAGGAAATATTTTTTTGCCCCCATCAAAATAATTTTTTGGATATTGACCTCTTGTATGTTAAATTTGTATTACTATGGTGAAACTCTGAATTGGACCTTTGGACTAACCTCAATAGATGGAGGAGGTGAAGGAGGGATTTTCTCGGCGTGTTTCACAGTTAAGCTATTGAGGAGAATATCGGTTCCTGGAGGCGGACCTTCGATGTAAATGACTACCCGCGAGGCCGAACCATTGAGGAGGAACTTCCCTTTCAAATGTATCCACTCTTTGTCTGTTGCCTGGACACTTGCCTGGACACTTTAAAGGGACAAAATAGAGACTTACTTTAGCATTTTACAATGATTCTTGATATTGAAGCAAGACTGCTATTACTAACTTTGAAATGCCAATGTACTGATCACGTTGGTTTGGATTCTGAACCCATAGAGTAGCTTGTATAGTAGCATTTGTCACATTGTTTCCATATATACGAACAACCGCGGTTGCTCCATAGACACGCTTCCTTTGAACTTTTCCAGTGATCTCTTGCTGAATACCATTCCAGGTTTGTGTGCGTTCTGTAGCCGAAGCAAAAGCTTTCCCGGAATCCGGTACTATCTTTCCATCAGCCATTGAGTCATGCAACACAATCTTGCAGCTTCTCCCAGACCAGTTATTTAGTCCATCTTCAAAGTTTGGGTTCACTACAATAGTCTCATCTTCACCAGTCACATTCTCCAGCTAAAACACAAATCCGAAAGGACCTATGAGGAGATCATACATTACTATTGTAACATGTAAACACAAAGTTACATACCTCAGGTTCGCTTTCTTGGCGAATGGTAACAGACTGTATGAGGAGATCAATCCCAGGTGATGGACCTTCCAAATAGAAAACAACTCTTTCTGGTAAGCTCTGTAACGAGAACATGCCTTCTAGTCTCACCCACTTCTCCTTGAAGACACAAGTTCTGCAAAATTCAAAATCAAATGCTGTTCTTTGTCAACATTATAACACAACTATATGTTTTGAAAAAACCTCACTTTGCAATGAACTGATAGTTTGTTAGAGATTGTTTGTTCTCCAGCTTCAAGGTTGCCATAACCTCTACATATCCTTGAAGAGGTCCAGAGACAGCAACAGTTGCTGAAACTTTATAAAGACAACAAGGTTTGACTCTGCTTGTGATGTCTTGTTCCAAGCCTTGCCAAGTTTCTGTCCGGTTTGTGACAGCTACATAGCTACCACATTTGGAAGGGTTTATTACACCGTGAGAGATATTAGACTCAGTGGTGACAACAAAGGCCTTGCAGCAATTCGGATTCCAAGAATGTATCCCGGAAGAGAAGTCATGATTTACAATTACATTGGGGTGATCCGAACCAATATTATATGCTATATTGTTGTTGTTCTTTGTTTCAGGCTGGTCAAGAATTGATCAAAAGAGTAAAGGTAAGAAAAACTAAGGATTCAAAATGTTTAACTTAGAAAAAGAAAAATGTATGGAAAGATAGAAAACTTGGCTACGAAGAAAGGAACATATCGAAACCCTAACCTTTTCGCTATCTTTTCTTGAAATCTCCATGCTTTCTCTTAGTTTCTTTCAGATCAAAACACAGAAGAAAATAATCAGAACCAAATCAAATGAAGAGAACTTTGAAATTTTCGTTGGGGAAAAGAAAAAGACCTTGTCTAGATTTCGATTTCTGATTTTCTTTGAGAAGCACCAAAATGTGAATCTCTTCATTATATAGACACAGAGATCAACGTATTCTGAGACTCTTGGAAGATTTTACAAATTGATAGCAAAGATTTAAGTGAACTCCAAGAAAAAAACGGCGGGACCAGCTACAACCAACCAAACTCTGAGAAATTTTATTTCTTTTTTGATGGAAAGACGAAGCGGTCGGTTTTGTGGTTTTACTTTTATGTTCCTTGGAAGCTGTGTTCTAATTTCTAAAAGAGACATTAAAAAACTAACTAATACGGCACATATTTTTTCGAATATTTTTTTGGTCAGAGTTAATTTCATTATAGTATTCCATCGTAATTTATTTTCAAATTATGCATGAATTTTTCGGTTGGTTCAATATTATAAATTTTTTGTCAAATTAAACTAATTTAAAATTTGTACGTTATGATTAAGTGTCTAGTTCAATAATTTTGATATATCAAATTAATATAGTTTTATAGTTCTCAAATTGAACCAAATAATATCTAGTTTTTTTTTAACATATCCTCTATTTGACCATTGAAATCTTACATATCTCAATAAAAATAAATTATGATCATATTTAAACATTTTAAGTGTGTATAATCAAATTGAAATATTTCTAATATTATAAATTTAATAAAGATACCTATAATTAAAAATGTCAATCTATCTAAACCAGTTAGTAGTGTGTGAGAATCAATCACATGGCATAGTAGTACCCACTTAAAAATTCATCACATTAAATTATAGGTTTTGGAGTTTGAATTGGCACTTCACGATATTAAAAAGGGTTAGGAAGTTATTCAAAAAATAGTTATATTGTAATATAAAATTAACAGTCATGATGAGTTTAAATTTAAGTAATTTCATAATTATTCTTTCTAACATCAGATCAAATATATGAGTTAAATAATTTGAATGTTTAAGTAAAACTATTTTAGTATCCATAATTAAAAACAAAGTATTTTTTTTATTTCTAATGGCATAAACATGAAAAAATTACAAAATATGTTTTTTAGAAGTATTTTCAAAATAGTAGAGTAGATGGAGCTATTTAATTTTTGTGATATTTGTCTAAAAGCCTTAAATTATTAGGGAGCACAAATTGTTAGTTTTGTTGATGACTTGAAGTAAACAATGTAAAGAATTTGCGAGAAACAAAGTGGAAAAAGAAGGTAAGAAGTTATCATCGGAAGGAAGAACAAACTTTAAAGATTGGTTTAAGCTCTCAACTTGCTAATTTCTTCTAATTGATTATTTTTGGATAGCTTGGATTTGAAGCAAACCATTCATTTACAATCTAATCATTCAAGCAAAGTGAGTTTCGAATTGGATGTTAAATTACTACATTAACTCTACCTTTAAAAGCTTTACTTACCAAACAAATTATGTTATAAGAAAAAATAAATAGCAAGTAATAAACATCAAACAAATAGTCTTATTTGATTTGTGTCGTTCCTTCATAGGCCTAGGAGTAACGGTCCTCACTATTTCTCTATGGACTAGTTGCCTTGTACGGTGGTAGATTGTTGTCTTACTGGTGCGGACAAGGTGAGATCAAATATTAAGGACAGCTAGGTCCGTGACATAAATAATGGTTTAGCACATCAAATAATATAAGTACATCTTTTAAATCAAAATTTTGAAATTTTATGTTTTTATGATCTTTTTTAACTTTAAAAATAACATTTTAATGTTTATTTTTTTAAGAAAAACGTGGATCAAATTTTTTTACATTTTTTCTGGAATTAAAAAAAATAGATTAAAGAATTATAGCATATAGGTTCAAAGTTTTTACTGAATTTGATTTTTTTTGGAATCACATAGCTTAAAATTCATAGCCTCGTAAAAAATTTGAATGTCAAGATTCAGAAATCTATTTTTTGGCTTAGATTCAAAAGGTCATGAATAGTTCGAGTGAAAGAATTCAAGATCCATCGTAATTTTAAATTATAAAAATACTTTTGGCTTAAATTCAAAATCTCATAAAGAGGTTTAATTAAAAAAATTAAGAGGTTCATCAAAAACTTGAATATTATAAGCAATCGTCAAAAAATCATCATTATCATTCGCTTCCATGTCAAGCTCACGAAGTAACTTAATAAGAAAAACAATATATTTTGTAAACTACTTGAACACCGGAAAGAAACACCAATAAACGGAAAGCCCTTAGACTTCACAAACACAATTACACAAATCCTAGAGAACCCATCACAAATCAAAATAACAAGAACTCCTATCATATGTTTTCATCGAAGAAAGAAGATTGTACTTGCAATTGGCAGCAATGGAGGATAACTCGTAAGAGGTACACCTTCACAAATGTCAAAAACCAAAGTTTTGAAATTTGAAAAAGAATATGAAAGAAGGTCCACGGTTTCATCGGTCACCAACATCCGTTTCTATCTCAGTTCTTCAAATCTTACACGGTTCACAGTCAAAACTTCACTCCAAGATTACAATAAACCTCTCCAATCATAATAAGAAACAAACCTGAAATCAGCGAAATGAAGCATTCTTTTCAAATATAAATATTTGAGATACGAAAACCTTGTTAAGGAAAGACTTGTTGAGCAAGTTTACATATTCAAGAAAAGGAAACTCTTGATAGTGTTTCTCTTG
>CM071719.1:15110208-15136584 GCA_036630335.1 Physaria fendleri | reverse complement strand
TAAAAATAGTTCAGGGGTTAGATTAATATAAAAATAGTTGAGGGGTTAAATCTCTATCTGATAATAATTAAGGGGTTAAATCACTTTGTTCCCATCATAAAAAAATATTTGTAATAATATAGTTTATAATTATTCAAATAATTAAATCATAATGGCATGTTCGTAAATAAGATCCGTGAGAGTGATTCTATTCTATAATTATTCAAATAATTAAATCATAATGGCATGTTCGTAAATAAGATCCGTGAGAGTGATTCTGGCGACGACATTCAAACCTTTTTGTTTATCAAATAATATATAGGGGATTTCAAACCTTTTTGTTTATCAAATAATATATAGGGGATACTATATAGGGAACTAGGAATATGTAGATTTTTTAGTTGTTTGTTAAATAAATATGTATTAATTTAAAATTCCATAAATATCTAGGAAATTAAGTAAAAGTTTCAAAAAAAAGTATTTTTAATATTTTTTTCGTAATTAAGTAAAATTTATTAGAAAAATATTTTTCTAAAACTTAAAATTATTGATTGTTGTAATTAGTTTAAAATTAATAAATAATATTTGTAATGATATATTTTATAATTATTCAAATAATTAAATGCATGTTTGTAAATAAAGTCTGTGAGAGTGATTCTGGCGACGATACTTAAGCTTTTTGCTTCTCAATAATATATAGGGGATAATATATTGGGAATTAGGAATAAGTAGAATTTTTAGGTGGAAAAAGGTTTACAACCACCCTGAACTAAAAATAACGGGCGCTATCCACCCAGATGTTTGGCTTATATCTAATTTTACACAAAATATTTGTAATGGTTTAAATCTCTCCATATATAACATAATGATATCATAAAAGACATAGCGTTGATGCGACATGGATATCATTAAATCACGATTAAAAATACGGTTAGTATTAAACCAAAATCTAATTAACTAAACAAGTAGTATTAAACCAAAATCTAATTAACTAAACAAGTTACTATTTTTTATTAAAAATACGATAGTATTACAAGACTCCACACACATTCACTGAATCCACGCTGAACAGACAAATGATCTCTAGATTCAACCCCAGCAACACACAATTTAGGAAAACTCACCAAACATATATCTCTTTAACAACAAGCTTGTTCACCATAGCCAACCAAAAGATGAAGGCAAATCTAGGAACATAACTTTTGAACGATATTGTTTTCTACCATGGGACAATACCATCGATGGGTTGCAGAGCCCATGTTTGACTAGTGGTGAAGGATCGTAGTTGTTCACCAACAAGGCACCATGATCGTTGATCATCTCCTCCATATTTTTTTTTCTTTTAGTTTCTTTATTTTTTTTTTCTTAAATTGACGTTATAATTTTCTGTTTTCTTTTTAATATAATATTAACAAATGGTTTAATTAATTGATTAGATATTGGTTTAATACTAATCATATTCTAATTATAATTTATTGATAATCAAGTCGCATCGCTATGTATTTTATGAGATCATTATATTGTATATTGGGGAATTTAGACCATTACAAATATTTTGTGTAAAATTAGACATAGGCCAAACATTTGGGTGGTTGTAAATCTTTCTCTTGTGGACTTTTACATTTTCTTGGAAGTACGAATCCGTTCCGCATAAATGGCGGATAGTAAACTTTAATTCCGCATTCGCTCCACCATTACTCGCGGGTCTGCGAGTAACCTGCAAATTTTTTTTTAATACATTAACATGGAATAGCACAAAGGAGGACCAAAATTACAAAAATAGCATAGAGGACAAGAATCCCAAAAAGTAGTAGTACAAGAAAAAAATGGACTAAAATACACCTCATATCTTTGTCCACAAAAAAATTTTGAGGACATTTTGATATTTTTTTTATTGTGCTATCACTTTATCGATTTTTTACTTGTGCTATTTTATTATAATCTCTTTTTTTGTGCTATTAGGACTAATTTTTTTTTTTTTTTTTTCTAATTTTTTTTTTTTTTTTTGAAAATCACTAAAATCCGTAAAACCACGACAAATCCCACCAATCCACGAAAAAATTCATAAACCCGCAAAACATCTCGTAAAGTTGGGGAAAAAGTCCGTAAATCCGCAAAAAAAAAAAAAAAAAAAAAAAAAAAAAAAATCCTAAAAATTCACTAAAAAAAAAACTCGCATATTTAAACTAATATTTTTTTAAAAAAATATACGAATATCTACGGTCCCGCTAAACTCACCCGTCCGAAACCTTTTTAGTCTGAACCTTTGATCTTCATCAATTCACTAGGAGCCTCCACGTGTCTTCTTCAATCTCATTTTCCCAACCCTCTTTTTGACTGCAAGTCTCTTGCCTGTTAACCACTTCCCCAAAACCTCTATTCAGCCCAAGTTTATTCTTACTTCCTTTATTCACTTTTTTACTTCACTTCCCTTCTTTCATATTTCCTGTACCTGGCTTATTTACTGCTAGGGTACAGGTAACTCCTACAATCAACAGCACAATAACTGAATCGAACAACAAATAAATACCTTAATCTTTCATCAATCGAATTCTAGAACCTCTGATAGCACATTTTGAAACTTCAAGATTGAACTCAATTGTGTTAAAACGAGGAACTAACCAAATTTTGGATGGGTTAATTCATATTCTACAGTAATAAGCCCATTGGGCTTTATAATTTGAATTCAAAGAATTAGGGTTCTTTTTGTATATGCTCAAGTGCCCTAGCCGCTTACATTTGGTTTGAGGTTTCTACCGCATTCTCCTTCTTCCAGACGAAAATGGGTACTTTCAGGGTAAGCTCTTTCTTCATTCCAGTAATCTCCATTTTTCCTTGCTTCGGCGAATCTGATTTCTGCTTTATCTTTTTCGTTTGTAGTTTCACCAGTACCAAGTTGTGGGAAGAGCTCTCCCGACAGAGAAGGATGAACACCCTAAGATTTACCGTATGAAGCTTTGGGCTACGAACGAGGTTCGTGCCAAATCCAAGTTCTGGTTAGTAAATTTGTTTTATCTTCTCTTCGATTTTGATTGATAAATTACATTTGGTTTCATCTTTTTAACTAGTTGTTGTGAAATGGATCTAGGTATTTCTTGAGGAAGCTGAAAAAGGTAAAGAAGAGTAATGGACAGATGCTCGCCATCAACGAGGTACTTTATAATATCTCACTGTATTAGACACTAATCTAGTCAATCAAGAAAGTAAATGTTTATAATGGAATATAGCAACATTGATTTGATTAATCAAGTAGTTTTAGACTTTATAATAAAATTCTTACATGTATGTCTTTGTTCAATTAGTTCTTGTCTGTAAGAAGGAAGCTTAGATTCCTCAAAGTTTTGTACTTAGGTTGTCTTTTTTTTTTTTTTGTTTTTTTTGTCATGATACTTAGGTTGTCTATTTAGTGATGTTAGTCATATCTTAATTGTTTTGTAGATCTTTGAGAAGAACCCGACAACGATCAAGAATTTTGGAATCTGGTTGAGATACCAGAGCAGAACAGGATACCACAACATGTACAAGGAATTCCGTGACACCACTTTGAATGGAGCTGTTGAACAGATGTACACAGAGATGGGTTCCCGACACCGTGTTAGATTCCCTTGCATCCAGATCATTAAGACAGCTACTGTCCCGGCTAAGCTGTGCAAGAGAGAGAGCACCAAACAGTTTCATAACAGTAAGATCAAGTTCCCATTGGTGTTCCGCAAGGTTAGACCACCAAGAAGATCAAGTTCCCATTGGTGTTCCGCAAGGTTAGACCACCAAGCAGGAAGCTAAAGACGACTTACAAGGCTTCCAAACCCAACTTGTTTATGTAAAAGGTCTCTTCTTTGAGGTAGAACCGATAATAAAGTTATCTTATCTACTGTTTTTGATTTGTCCGGATAATGTTTATCAAATATTTTAGGAGTGTTCATGTAACACAACTCAACCTTGTCTGGATTTTTTGGTGTTCTTGATTTCTGCTTATGATAAACCTTTCCATTGTTCCTTAATCCTTATGTTGTGCTCTCTAGTCTCTACTGTAATCAAGGCCACGAGTTCGTGCCTTCTATATTGTTTTGACATTTTCTCTCAGGAAAGTTTTGAGATTTCTGTGACTCTTCTATATCGTTTTAGCATTTTGTCTGAAAACCCCATCGAACTGAAAGTTCACTGAATTTCAAAAATTTGGACACTACCAAATATGGACGAACAATAGACAAATGAAACTATATATATATATTAAAACCTTATAGCAAAATATTACAACAGATATAACAAAGAAAACGAACAAGGGGTCCTGAAATGATGCCGTTGAAATGCCACAAGATGCTTCACTCTTAAACAATTTTCTGAAGCTTCTCCGGTCCCCTAGTTATCCAAAAGATGATTCACTTGGCAAGCTTCAAAAAACCACTGATTTTTGAAAACAAAATTTTATTGTCGATATGAGACATGTTGCAACTATTTTAGCAAGTTTGACAAAGAAATCTCTCTGCATTTTAGAGTCCATCCTGTAAAAACAATATAGTTCTAGCATGTTAAAACGAGAGTTTCAATAACAATAATGGCTGAAATGAACCAGGAGTAAAAAGGATTTACATGGTCAGTGTGGGATTTGGAGAAGAATGAGAGCGGTTACATATAAACAGAATGAGATTGCAGCTCCAGCGAGGACATTGTGGAGTAGCCTCTTGTCGTCTTTTGTGGGTATAAATACAGACTTTAATGTATTGGTAAGCTCGAAAAGTCGGTGAGACACCTGAAGGGAAATAAATCAAATGAAGACATTACAATCTATAACTTAGAGTGGATAAAGATGGATTCTACGATTTTCTTTACCAAGACATAGATGGCTGTGGTGAGCATGAAGTTGAGCATTGGGTATTCTGGTATGATGCATAAGAGCCACTTCGGCTGTCCATTAGGCACATTTGATCTGCAGCACATGCAATTTGCAGTTAGAATTCCACTCATAAATCCTTGAGACAAATGGTTTTCTGCCTACTTAATTGGAGAAAGGAAACAGTTTTCCAGACAGACCTTAACCAGATGTGAAACTGAGAAATATAGGTCTCCAGTGTAATCTTGCCGAGCCACCTAGGAAGATCACGACAGGTGCCTTATCAGAAAATATGTTCAGAATTAAACACCAAGATTGATTGGAATGGAATAAGATTGAGAAACATACGCAAATAGTGTCAAGGAGCAATTTCGCAGCTGTTGAGTGAAATTTCGCAGACAGATATAGACACTGAGACAACAAAATCAACCTGAAGTCAGAATCCAGAAAGGAAGACAATTTCAAGATTTGTTGTTTTCTGTGAAAGAAAGAGGCTTTGGTACTAACGTTATTGGTATCCATGACGTGTAGGGATGATATTTGTTGTATGTGACCTTGTCAAGCTTGTAGATATATTCATACCATAGGTAACCAACCTGAACAATATAAGTAACACAAACTTGGCTATCAGAATAATATAAAATACACAAGATCGATAACCTATAGAGAAGCCAAACTCACGAATGAGGAAATTGCAACTATGCTTGTCTTAATTGACATTTTTCTTTTGGCATCACACTCCTCCAGTTTCTCCATCCATCTCTCTACCTGAGATCCAAAATGTCGAAAAGATTTAAAGGTTGGTATCATGATAAGATACGGGAAAACGAGAGGACCATAGGTTTAAGAGTTACAGTGGGATGGAAATAGGCATATATCATTCCAACAATCCATATGTAGCGGTCAAGTCCTGATCTGAAGTGCCATTCATGTAGAAGCGGTAAATCTGGTTTAGCTGGATCAGTGTATCCTGCAGTTGTTAAAGGCCAGGAACCAAGTGTTAGTCAACATACATAAATACATGTCCTATCGAGCAAGTGGCATCCAAACATTGACATGGAAAATATTTTAGAACAATACAGATATACAGTTAACCATGCCGTATCTGCATACGATATGAGAAAAGTATGATACTGACCTAATAAGAATGTTAGAGGACTCCAGAAAATCTCAAAAACTCCAGGAATCTCCCACATCACGATAACCAGGAATCTCCCACATCACGATAACCACAAGAAAGCATGAAGCAATCTTCACAGCCATTACTGATGGTATTTCGTTATACCGACTGAATATACCGAGGGCTCCATACACCATTAGAGTGAATAGTGTGTGCATTGGACAGATGTAGTATAACATATAATCATTATTGAGAATAATGCAGGCTAGCGCAACAAATAAGTTAAGGCGCCACATCATCTGGAAAAAGTAAAAGTTTTCATGAGCATCTCGAATCATGGAAAGAAACACATGGTTTATAGAAGCATGTATCATGGTAAAACAATTGACTGTGCCAATTGAAACAGTTGATATGACCTGAGTGAATCGTGCTACGGAGAAATCCTTTCTGATATAGTAATACGAGAAGTTCCCAAAACCAGTCATCCAGACGTAGGCAGCTATGAAGACCCTGATTGCATTATATATCTCAGCCGCAGCAAAATAATGGTACATCAGAAATAGAACCTGCAAATACACAAAACCCGTAAATTAGCATGAAACAGTGGCAAAACAAAACATATAACATTGATACCACGAAGCTCAGATGTACACTGCAGAGTAGTGAAAAAGAAATGAAAAGGTAACAGACACGTACAGAGAAAAGACTGAATCAGTTACCTGCATCCATCCCTTCCATTCTTCAGTCTGATGACGATTAAGATAGAGAATGGATTTTCCTGTAATTGGTGATTTGTCATTGTGTTTCTTCAAGGACGTCATGGCTGACACTATGATGAGAAGACAGTAGAGAAAGAGAAAAAGGTCTCGATTGTAATTCTGCAAATGGAAACCAAAAAGAAAACTGTCATCAATTGCAAACAATCTTAAGACTCTCTCGATTGTAATTCTGCAAATGGAAACCAAAAAGAAAACTGTCATCAATTGCAAACAATCTTAAGACTCAAATGTTAGCTTGTCCCTCCAGACTATTCAAACACATCATGTGAACTATACTACATATATATAGCACATAAATTTTAGATCTTTGATGACAGGTTGAACTACAAAAAAAGAAGCAAAAAGAGAAAAGTATGCACCTTGTTAGACTCTCCAAGCAAGTTTGTTCGATCACAAATATAAAAGTAAAAAAGAATTGCCCCAAACTCAGCCCTGAAATAATATGAATTCATATAAGGTTACACATGGTCATTGGAAAGAATGATGATCAGCGAGAAGCCATTCTGATAAAATCAAGGAATTTACATTGCTCTCAAGGTTGCTCGGTTTTCAATCATGAAAGACTCATCCAGCATTAGAAACCTACAGGTAAAAAAACATAAATGGTTTGTTCTTTCTTTGTTGAGAGAACACTCCACTTTAAGGAACCAAAAAAAGAAGAAAACTCTATACCTAATCAAGTTTGTTTTGATAGGCGAGTTATAGAACTTTGAAGAGACTGATCTTGTAAGACCTCCTTCCAATAAAACTACTTCTTCATCTTCCTTGTTTTTTACTTCACCCAGTTCAACCAAATTATTATCTGAATGACTGTAAATTAGAGGTAAAAATATTGGAAATCAGAAAATGTGGAACAAAGCAGATATAGGATACTGACAAGACCCGATTAGAGAGCCGTAGATAATTTTTTTTTCCCTAGACATACACTTTAGAATGCAATGAAGACCTCTTATACTCTAGAAACTCTGAGTATATCCATGCTACAAACACAGGGATGACTCCAATCAGAAACGAAACCTGCATTAAAGAAAAATTAAGATATCAAGAAATGTGTTTGATCATATAAATCAAATCTATGATGTGAAATATTTACATATTCAACAGAGAAGCTAAATATTTAAAAAAAAGTATGCTGCTTCGAGTTGGAGACAAATACAGGGGATGGACTTGATAGTTACAGAACACTGAAAATTTGATCTATGTAGAAAACTGATCCAAATCTACGAATCCGGGGATGAAATTCACAAAATACTAGATAATAACGAAGACACTGAAGCTTGAAACACCTAAATTACTTGATATTGTACCTGGCCAGGGGTAATTGGCTCCGAATCCGCCATTATACAGGATCCACGAAGGGATCTTCAATCAGACACTTGGAACTAAAAAGATGGGAGGAGGGATAGAAAGTGATTTTCAGTATACCGTCTGATCTTAGATTATCAAATTCGACCTCTAGATTAGAAACTAAAGCACAAGATCCGAAACCCTAGGAATGAAGCAGCACGGAAGGTGTGAACATAGTAGTAGAGGAAGAAGAAGAAGAAGGTATTGCTTAAAAGATGGAGAAAATGGCGGGTGCGACGTCGTTCTCGTCAAGCTCACCCAAGTGGTGGTTGTTGGTTTGGCAATGCGTTCTTCTGGTCCGTTCGGGTTTCAGATTTAGAGATTACATTAAAATATGACCAAAAAGAGAGTTTAATACGATTGAGGGCCAAATTACAAATAGGCAAGCAGAAGTGGAATAAATTGCAAAATCCCATTTCATATATACAAAATAATTTCATATTCTAATTTATCCTTTTTACCTAAAACTCTATTTAAATTTTGTTTCATCCCCTTACTTTACTGAAAATTACATTACACCCTTACAAGGGAATAACAGAAATTCAAACTTCCCCTGCAAAATAATACCTTTCCCTCTTCATCTCCTCCACCAACAAACCTAACAACGAACCAGAATCTTCTCTGCCACACTGTAAATAATCACTTCCGGCAAGAAACTCCACTATCTCACCGTCGATCTCAATCCAGCTACATCCAGGTGTTTTAACAACTCCTCTGTTTCTCATCAACACCCTCATCTTTGCACATTCATCCCACATCTTCATATCAGCTAAAACCTTCGAAGTGATTACATAGTTTCCTGCATTCTTCGCCTCCTCCATCTCCATCAACATCTTCATCGCCTTTTCTCCAATCGCTACGTTTTTTCTCTTCTGACATGCTCCAAGGATTGCTCCTAACATAATCTCGTCTGGCTTCTCAGGAAATCTCTCTAGAAATTCCCAAGCCTCATTTAACAATCCCGCACGAGACAAGAGATCGATTATGTTTGTGTAATGCTCAATTTTTGGAACCAATCCGAACAAAGAACTCATCTCATGGAAATATCGACGGCCCTGATCCACTAAACCAGCGTGTACACAAGCAGAGAGCACTGCTACGAATGTAACATCACTTGGAGGGACTGACATACGATCAAACAGTAAAAGAGCTTCTTTCGCGTGTCCATGATGCGCATAAGCTGATATCATAGCGTTCCAAGTGGCTTCATTTTTCACTGGCATGGCTTCAAAAACTCTCAGAGCTTCTTCTATGCTTCCACACTTCCCGTACATGTCGACTAGTGCTGTGGCTACGTAGGTGTTATGCTGCAAGGCTATTTCACAAGCATAGGTCTCAATCTGTTTGCCTAGCTCAAGAGCTCCAACTGAACCACAAGCAGACAGCACTGTAGACAATGTGACCGCATCTGGTGAAACCCCTGATTTTTCCATCTCAAGAAACAGCTTAATAGCTTCACTTGACCTCCCATTTTGCGAGTATCTGAGATAGAATCAGTATAAACAACCAAAGTAGTCGAAATTCAGCTTTGTCAATGGATTAAAAATTCAAGACTTTATGTGAATCAAGTTTTGTTAACATGGACTTACACAGTGATCACAGCATTCCAAGGAACACGATCCTTCTTGATGATTTGATTAAAAACTCTTCTAGCCGAATCCAAGTCTCCGCATTTTCCATACATACTGATCAACTTAGGCCCGAGAAATGTACTTAAACCTATCTTCTTCGTGATGGCTATCTCTTCCAGCAATCTACCAGTTCTCAAATCCCCTAACTGTGCACAAGCACCCAAAACACTGACCAACGTCCTCTCATCTGGTTCAACTCCTTCCTCCTCCATTTTTCTAAACAAATTCACAGCTTCATTTGCGTGACCGATTTGAGAATACCCAGAGACCATCGAGTTCCAAGACACCATATCTTTCTCAGTAATTTCATCGAACACCTTCCGGGCATAATCCACTTGGCCACACTTCGCATACATAGTTAATAATGAATGATTTACATGATCGTCCTTTTCCACTCCGACTTTGAACAAAGATGAATGAACAGATCTACCAACCCCAAGATCCAAAAGATTCCCACAAGCGATGAAAACAAAATTATAAGTGAAATTGTCTGGTTTTAACCCAGAAAACTTCATCCGGCGATACATCAACAGAGCCTCTCCGTGTTCATCCCATTTGTTGGTCAACCCTCGTATCATGAAATTGAAGGAGTAGTGGTTTGGTTCTTCCGTGGCGGAAAAAAGTAAAGAAGCATAATTGAAATTTCCAATTTCGACGGCCCTGGGAATCAGAAAATTGGGTTTGTCGACCGAGTGCAATAACATCTGGGCTTGCATCTCCCGCAATTGATTTACGGTGACGCATTTTTTTAACAGGCAAAGAAAGTCTCTTACAAGACCGCGTCGAGCTTCCTCAAGTTGTCTAGGTTTGAACAGAGGAAATTGGCGGCAAATGGAGACAGCTAGTTTCTCTTGTTTTAGCATTTTGCGAGCTCAGAAGAGCCACGCCACATGTTTAGAAAAAAACACATGAACTAATAAAGTCGGGCTCGGAAGTTAAGGTTCGGTCCGAACCTTTCGGGATTAGTCTTTACAGACTTACAGTATTTCTGCTGCGAAATGATTAAATAATCAAACAAACAAATAAAGGACAAATGGTATGGCCATTTCGGACTGCGGTTCACATTCGGGTCGGGTGTTTCAGAATCAATGTAAAAGAAAACAAACGATGTTGTTGTTTCGTTTGAAAGTATTGAGTAATATAAATATAGGGTCTCAATGTCAATAAGACAATAACTGTGTACATTGAGAGATCCTAGACAATATAATCGAGTTGAAAAATCGATTGAAAATCAAGGAATGAATGCGCTTGTGCTGTCTGTACGTGCGTCGCGTTTTAGCGGGACTTCTTGTGTGTTGTTACCCTTTCCTTTTCCTAGCCAAGACATTGTGAGTTTCGATGGGAAAACTTTCTTCCTTGATTCTTGATTTGAAACCTTCTTTTGGTCACTGACTGCATCCGAGAAGCTTCTGAGTTCGTTAAGCCGCTTCATCTTCTCTTTCTTCTGTTTCTTCTTTTGAAATGAGAGAAAGAACAAAGCCACCACTTTGGTGACCTTGTTCCTTGGAGAATTAGTAGAAGAAGACGATGAAGCTTTCTTGAGTTTTAAATGGCCGTTATGGCGTCGTGGACAGCTCTTAGTGATTCTGATCAGAAGTTTCCTACATGGTCGGAGAATCTTGTGGTTTAAGGTAACTAAGGACGTAGCCCCTCTCATCTCTTGGTTTATTTTGCTCTCTAGCAATAAGGTCTGGCCTAACGTATGTGTCTATGTGATTGTGTTGGGTTTATCTTTTTGTAACCATCATGTATTTCGAGTATTGAAGGTGGGTTTCACGTTTGTTGTGTATTGAAGAGTCTCACTTAGTTTGTGGTACACCATGATTATGAATTTGAGAGATGGTGACTTCGTCATTTTTCAATTGACCAAGTCCTCTATACTTAGTCTTGATTCTGTGTACAAGAAGCAAGTTTCAGCTACTTTTTTTTTGTTTTAAATTCAATCACCCATATCAAACCAAATTAAATCGAACAGAAGTTTAGTTTACTCTTAAATGATTACCAAATTTTTATATCTTAGATAATCAAAACCAAAACATAGAGGAAAAAAGGCACACTTCAAATGATTATCTATCAAAGTGGAAACACTTCAAATGTGTTTAAAAAAAAAATTTAAAAAAAAAAAAAAAAAAAAAAAAAAAAAAAAAAAGAAAAAAAAAAAAAAAAAAAAAAAAAAAAAAAGAAAAAGAAAAGGCAAAACTCTGGAAACAAAAATCTACAAGTCTGCGAAGAAATTATTTGTAGTGTCCCGAGGATTCAGTTTAGTTTTTGTTTTCTTCTTGGAGCCTGTTACAGAGCCAAAAAAAAAAAGGAAGAAACTTGAAATCAGATCATGTTGTAGTTAAATTTATATGATGCAGAAAGGTTTGCAGGTTTCTTCTCTCTACCTTTGGAAGATTTGGGAAGATCATTGTCAAGGTCCATCTCATCACTGTCACTGTCCCCTGCAGCTCCAGATGCGTTCCCACTAGAACCTTCTATAATCTCTTCTAGGTTCCACAGCTTCAAGAACACCAAACATGTAAATCATAACTGTACAGACTTGTGTTTACAAGAGAATAGATGCTGATGATACCTTCAGCATACTGTCATGAGCTGTGCTACCGAGAAACTTGTTATCATGCGAAAGAGCTACAAAAGATATTTAAAACAGAACAAAAGTTTGAAGTATGTACAAGATAGTATAATAGTTAAAAAGATCAGCAGAATGTAAATGGGCATAGAGAGGAGAATTCTAAACACCGAGATCTTCGATAGGGAAGTCGTGAGAGCCAATCGGCTGTATGATTCTGTTGGGCAGTATTCCAACGAGGCTAGAGGAAAGTGTAAATAAAAGTTTTTGATTAAGTTAAGTCAAGATAAACAGTAAAGAGTTTTCTTCTATGGAAGCGAGTGTTTATCTTTGTACCTAAGTATTCCATTATCACATCCAGTGATAACTCTGTCCTCATCAAGCTACAATATACATCCAGATTTTCATTAGCCACATTCCCCGTAATGTTACAGTAACCATATGCTAAAAAACAAGTATATCATCTCACCTTTAATAGAGTATCAACTGAATTTGGAGATAGATCGACAAACCGATCACTGTAAATACCAAAAACGTTTCAGACAGTAAGGTGATAGAGATTTTTGGTGCCTTAAACCTGTAACATAGTTAATGATAGAGATTCATGACTTACCTGCAATCCTTGAAAAATCCCCATGAATACAACAAGAGAGTACCATTCTGAGTTCCACAGACTACTTTACGGCCATTCTGAAATCATTCAAGGAAGAGGAAAACAATAAAACACACATCAGACAAGTAAGAATAATGTGTAGACTTACCTTCATAATAACAACAGAAAGTAGCTCGTCTTCTGAAAACTCAGACTGAGATTGGACCTTGCTCGTTCTGAGATTACAGACAGACAGAGTTCCATCTCCACTAAACAGTGTCAAAGAAACCAAATAAAAAAAATAAGTGAAAAAATTTTATATGAGAAGTCAAAAGACCCTAGCATAATTGAATCAGAAAACTACAGAAATTCGAACCTTGTTACCACTAGCTTCATCGAATCAGATGCAAATGTCATGTCAGAAATGTAATCCTCGTGCGCATTAAATTCGTGAGAGCAAGAGCGCTGTCTCGTATCCCAAATCTGAGGAGATAAACATACATAATCATAAAACAAGCACATAATTTCACTCCAAAAGAGTATTGCCACAAACGAAAACCGTGCAAACAACCTTAGACAGGGAATACAAAGTTCTTTAGGCAGATACATCAAAGACGAAAGAGATACAAACCTTAACGCAGCCTTTATCATCTCCGGATGCAATTGTTGTTTCTGTAACGTTGATCAAAGTATTAACAGCATCCCTAGAAGACCGATGCGAAATATTCCAAATCAATAAAAAAAACACTAACAGTCAACTAAAATGTATCCAATTTTCAAAGCAAGATAGAAAGGAATTGCATACTCGTGAGCATTCTCAAGACGTGCAACACTAACACCAGTCTCTACATCAGTTGCGAGAATGGAGCAATCGGCTGAAGCTGTGACAATTCCTAAAACCCAAAAAAGTATAAAATTTAAAGCAGAACTGTAGTTGTTCGAATATGAGCTCAAATATGACGGAAGCTTAAAAGCAACACACTTTGGCCATCATCTATGAACCGAACAGCTCTGCAAGAGTCTTTATGGGCTTGAACTTTACGCTCCCTACAGAAATTCAGCGATTCACTGATACTACTAACCCATAACAAAAGAGACAGACTTTGGAGATGAAAATAGCGTTTAGTACCTGACAAGAGAAGAATCTGAGTCGTATCGATAACTGCAAAAAAGAAGTAAGACATTACACGCTGATACTTATGAATTGGAAACGAAGGAAGAGAAAGAGAAGGGCTTTTGAAGGAATTACAGATGCAAGTGGCCATCGATAAGACAAGCAGCCACTAGATTCTTCGATGGATGGAAGTCGATACCGAACGCGTTCGCTCCTAAATCGATCTCCATTCACTACCCGAGAGTTTTATTTACAAGCTGTCCCCAAGAAGAGAGAAAACGAACCAAAGAAGCCGTCGCGTCGAATTGAGTAGGGTTTAAGGATTTTCCTTGAGATCCTCTATTTTATAATTTTGCTATTTGGACCCCTCGTATTATTTCGGTAGGTTTTGGTTTCCTCCTCTGTTTTCTAAATTTTGCAATTACGACCTGTTTTCTCTACTATTATATTCGTAGTTTGGTCAAAAACTAACTTTTATTTTATTTTGGATGAATAAAGTTTGCACAAATAATTAGCTTAAATAAGATTTGTTTCATTGGTAAACTTCGTTTATTTACGTGAGTGTTATAACTACCGGTAACGGAGGTTCCCGCAATTTCAGTGCCGGTTTTGGGCTGTTTTGTAGATAGTATATCAATGTGTTTCTTTTGGTCTCGCGGTAGGAGAATCGTATATCTCTCGATATCTACAAAGTAAATTCAGCGTAAGTGATGTCCAACGGTACCAAATTTGTGCACACCTTCATCCTCGTGAGAATCATCCCCTTGTTTGCTTCGCCATTCATCAGCCTTGCTTGATGATGCAATGGCGAAGAGAATTTGGTAAGTCGAAGATCACGGGAAGCTTGCTCTTTGTCTTCCGAGTTCCTCCGGCTCCACTGGTCCTTGGCATTGCTCTTCGAATGACACAACTTTGTTTCACGATGGCTGCACTCTTCGTATACATATTCAATTTAGTCATGCTTATTCTTGGATCGGTTTATAATGTCATGTTAGGTTCAGTTTATATGAGCGTAGGAATCCATATACATGTGCTCCTTTAGCACATTTCTATGATGGCTAAACCCGTAAGTTCTCGGGCTCTGTACATGGTTATGAGTTTCTTCGGCTTGGTTTTAGGGTTTCGCCCTAGCCGACAAAGCCAAGAAATGGTACCAAGATCTTTAGCCCGCATCTCTAACAAGCTAGGAGATCAAAATAATGTTCATCGAACATTTCTACAACCAGGAGAAGACAAAGAAATACTGGGAAAGAATCGCTAGTTTCACACAACAAACCCTGCTCGAGCGAACCATCACCTGTTCGATTGAGCCAACACACAACACATCAGTGACAAATTATATCTTTAATAGCAAATGCTATATCAGTCATGTACAATTGGCAAGATATACCAGTCCACCGATAACACTCATATAGGATACTTTAAGAATCGATATATTTTCATCATTTCCACATGGTCGAAAAGGATCACTTTCAACATTTAACGATCTATTGACCGTTGGAGTATTCAAAGGAGTCGCTTTATCTATACTCTCATGCGACACTTTAAATATAATTGTAAACTTCAAGTTTACTTTGGCATACGATTCAATCATATATATATCTTTGTGGAATATAATCCAGGAAAAAAGCTAGCTGTTCTTGTAATAGAAAATTTCTCCCCGAAAAACTGATGTCATGCAAAGTTATTCAACGCCATCTTTATCCATAGTTTCTACATGATATTTATTTTTGCGGATATCTTTTAAACTTATCAAAATTTTATTTGACTTAGGGAAATATAACGCATCATCTATTCCAAATTTTGTTTATATTGGCATTACTCGGCTTTTTTGGAACCCATAATCATCTTTGCACTTCCATAGTATTAACACCAATTTCTTTTATTCTAAGATTAGATAAATATTTCTTATATTTTTTAGTATCGTATGCATTGTCGCACTATATGCCAGGCATATATTTTCTTCCTCTAATATAATTTTTTGGTATGGTTCCATATCAAAATATTTATAAACTGAATTTAAATTGAGATACCCAGAAATTATTTTGTACCTTAATTTTCATGCATATATAATTTTCTAAATTTATATTAGAAATAGAAATATAGCGGAATCGGGATGATAAAATGTTATAAATAAATATACCGACTCAAAATAATATAAAAAGATTTTTCCATAAGTTTCTCAAACTTATCTAATCAAAATAATATATAAATATAAATATCTTAACATCGTTATTTTAAAAAGAATACAAGCAGAACTTGTATTTTTTTTCTTCTTCTAAATGTCTAGACTAAAATTACGTACACTCCCAACTTACATTAACCAAAATTGAAGCATTTTTTTTGTTTTGGAAAAAAAAATTGAAACATGGTTTGATAATTAGTAAATCGTACTTGTCGGTTAGAATTGAATTTTGTCATGTGAAGTGTTGATATTCTATTCATAAAGGTCCCACATGGGCACAATTCCACTAATCCAAATCTGACCAATACAGAACCAAATTTAAGTCATATTTTGAATTTAAATGTAAAAGTCTAACTAATCCATTGTCATGAATATTGGTCATGAAACTCAAGTTCTGAAGGTGCTTTCTTTAGTCTCTGATCGAACACGTAAGCGGCATGTCGTTTAAGGTGACAAATCAACTTAATTTGCTAAATTTGTTTGTTTGTTTTTTTTTTGGTCAACAATTTGCTAAATTTGTTTATTCAAAAGAAAAAAAACCCTTAAAATAGGAAGTAGAATACAACAATAGAGTTATTTTCTTCCATATTTCCCAAAAAAAAAAAAAAAAAAAAAAAAAAAAAGAAAATCGGAAGAGCTTTCGTCTTCCTCCACCAAACTGAATAGATCTCTTTGATTTTAACGTGACAACAGGTAATCAATTAGCTTTGAAATGTTTTTTAGATCTTCTTTTACTTTAGACGATAATAATTTCAAGTAACTCATTTTCATAGCTTAATAATACCTTTAAACACCACGAGAAATATATAGAATTTAATAATAGGGTTATTGTCTATTGGTAATTAGTACTATTAAATCTATATTAACCAACGCTACTTGTAGTATATATGTGAGACAATGAAGTTTGGAGAAACGTTCACTGAATATTTACATGGAGAAGAAGAATGGTTCTTGGAAAAATGTCGTCATGTTGAATATAAGAAACTCAAGAAAGTGTTAAAGAAATGCAAGACAACGACATGTAACTCAACTACATCTTTGTCTGATCCATGCCAATGCCAATCTTGCCCTTGTACGCCATCTCTTCCTTTTACATTTCATGTTTGATTAATTGTTGTACAATAAGATCGATATGATGTAACAATGTAGGGTGTGATGAGATGTTCTTTGAAGAACTGATGAAGGAAGCTTTGGACATAATGGAATGGTTTAGGTCAAGAGTGAGACATCTTCTTCATCTTCATGTAGCTAATGGGATGCAGAGATATATGATGCGTCTACGCAGGTGTTTTACAGATGAAAAACATGGTTTGGTACAAGAAGGACTATTATTGATTCAGTACATCACTATGAATGCTATTGCTATTCGTAAAATTCTCAAGAAATATGATAAGGTTAGGTTAAATATTATTGTAAGGTTTAATTCTACAAATGTAGTGAAGAAATATATTAATGTTTTTCAGGTGCATAGTTCAATGAATGGGAAGAAGTTCAAGTCGAAAATGCGAGCAGAGCGAATAGAGCTATTGCATTCACCTTGGCTCATAGAACTTGGAGCCTTTTATCTCAACTCTGGACTTGACAAAATGGGAAACTTCAAGAACTCTTTTGGCCACGTCTCTTGTGATTATATCAATGAAGAACATCATCCTATGATGAAACTTATGCTGCCAAACTCAATAGAGCTTGAATTTGATCTTACTTGCGCAATCTGCCTAGTAAACTAATACATATATATAACTCTCTCTTGTTTTGCATAAACGATATCGAATTATTTCTCTGATTAAGTGTGGATTAAATTGGCCAGGAAAAGGTGTTTAACCCATATGCTTTGAAGTGTGGTCACATATTTTGTAAAATGTGTGTGTGCTCAGCTGCTTCTGTAATGATTTTTCAAGGGGTTAAAGCAGCCCCACAAGATTCTAAATGTCCCATCTGTAGAGAGGTGTTTGTTTAGATTCTTGCTAACATCAAACCATCTCTTCACCTATATCATAATAATAATAATGTAATTGATTGTGGTAACAGGTAGGAGTTTACGCTGAAGCAGTTCATATGATAGAGCTGCATCTTCTCTTAAAGATACGGTGAGACTCCAAATCTATAACAAACTGATTAATTTCATTTTTAAGTTACTATAAAGTGAAGATATAGGGATTGTATTTTTCTAGAAAGACGTGATCTATGACCCAAACAATGTCGTAGAGACTAAAACTGGTTCAGTTTTGCTAGAATTACTGATGAGAAATGTCTTATGCTATATAAAATGTAATGAAGTGATACTATTTTGTGTAGAAGCAAAGAGTATTGGAAGGAGAGGATGATTAGTGAGCGGTCTGAGATGGTGAAACAGTCGAAGATGTTTTGGAATGAGCAAACAAAGTCTATGATCGGTTACTAATTGCTTTTTTTATTGACAACACACTGATTTTTAATTTCCCCTGCACCATTTTTGAGAATTCCATGGTAGACAAAGCATTTTAAAATCTAGCCACAACTTAACTCTTACAACAAGAACAGACATTAAAGATCAACATGTCTCAGTGTCCTACTATCACTAGTTGTAATAGGTGAAGAAAGTTAGATAAAGAACCTACATTATGCTCTTCTTTTTTTGTGTACATAAGCCCGTGTGATAGAGAGAGAGGAACTACTTGATCATTTGGTATTGTTCTTGATCTCTAGAGAGTTTTACTTGCACCTACCAGCTCTGTTGTTAAATCAAAATGATTGAATCAAGCTAAAAGCAAACACATATGCAATAGTATTGGTATCATATTTGTCAAAAATCATACCGGCATTTCTTCAGCAGAAACACCCCCACCCGCATCTCTATTAGATCCATCTCCACTCTTTCCTGATCCCTTATTGTCACCCTGCCATATTCACAAAACTGAAATGGAACTTCTCTTGGGGGAAAAGAAAATAAAAGATATGAAGTATGCAAGTTATTTACCTCCAACTGCATCAGCAGAAGTGTGTCAGCAACCATATCCATGGAATGAAAAAAAAAATCGAATTAGTCTCGCATATTTGAGAACTTCCTGATTTATGATGTGTGTTTACAGCAAAAGCATTAACAAGCACAGATGAACAATATGTATATGTTTTGCTATGCACAATATGCTCCTGAAAGTTGAACAATCTTGCTTCAAAAACTCTATATTGGAAAGATGGTGAACAAGACTTATTGAGGAGAAATGCTAGTTTTCTCATGGAGAGTTTCAACGTTACCCATAACAACTAACATGTTCAAATATAACAGGATGAAGATAGGATTCAAGCGGGTATTTAGGGAGTCAAAAGTAGCTCACCTCTCTGTACCTAGCTAGGTATATCTTTAGGGGTTCCAGATAATCTTCAAATCCTAAAGTTGCCATTGCCCACAACAAATCATCACCATTCACAGTTTTCCTTTTCTCTTTCTGACACTTATCACTGGCCCTGATTAGCACCAAAAATTCATATCGGCCATTAAAGATATAACATATACCAGTCAGTCAATTGACCATTACAGTCCGCAAATAAACATAAGACCAGTAAAAGAACAAAAATCGTCAAAAAGAGGAAAGTGATTCTTCTAACAGGATCAAGAACCGCTGTTATTCAAAGATGGTTGAAAGGAAGGATCAACTATTCATCAAATCATTCAAAAATTGGGATACAAATTCGAAAGGGGAAAAAGAGAACTAGTTTCAAAGAGCCACTCAAGAGCTTAAAATTCGAGTTTCAGAGGGAACATACTCGCTGGTGATGAAGCTGATGAACTCAGAGACGCATTCCTGGACAGTATCCTTAGCATCTTTTCCAATTTTTCCGTTGGGAGGCAACGCCTTCTTCATGATCCTGCTAATATTAGCTATAGGAAGGTACCTGTCTTGCTCCCTAACCGAGCCGCTGCTTTCTCCGGTCGGGCTTGAAGGCGTATCCGCCATTTGATATGCACAAAGAGAAGAAAAGGCTCGATCTTCTGTTCGAAATCGCGATAAAGCAAATCGAAATGGCGTTCAAAGTGGAAACCCTAGAAGTTGAAATTTGGGATTGTTAGAACTTTAGGTAATTCGATTTTGCTACAACAAAATTATCGGAGTGAAGTGTAGCTTTCGGCGGCTGCACGTTTACACGTTTCCTAGATATTGTTTTTCAATAATTTTGCAAAATTTTGTAATCAGGAGTAAAATGGTTAGAAAACAAGCCCACTACCAAAAATTATGTGAGCAATTTTAGTAAGGCGATTTTTAAAATTATTTACAATCTTTAAATGCTAATGAAAACCTAAGAGAAAAAGATTCATTAATTATATAAATGGCATATTTTTGACAGTTAAACTGTTAAAAAAAAAAATCTTTAGATTTAAAACACTAATAGTTACTTTTCTATCTATAAGGAGGATTCCGGACAAAAGGTCAACCTAGACAAATCGAGCATCATATATGGACATAAAATTCTAAGGATCAAGCGTGATGAGATTAAGAGAATCACTGGTATAACGCAAGAGGGTGGCAAAAGGAATTTACTTAGGAATACCGGAAAAATTTATAGGATCAAAAACGGATACTCTAGCGTTTTTGGAGGAGAGGATCACTAAACGTATTGGGTCTTGGAAAAATAAGTATTTTTCACAAGGAGGTAAAGAGGTGCTTATCAGAGCAATGGCGTAAGCAATCCCGGTGTATGCTATGTCTTGCTATCTTTTACCGAAAGGCTTTATCGATCGGATCACTGCAGATTTTTCAAAGTTTTGGTGGCGTAACCAAGACACGGATAGGGGAATACATTGGGAATCTTGGGACAAGCTCACGAGACCCAAGAAAGATGGAGGTTTAAATTTCTGACATTTGGAAGAGTTCAATCTAACTCTCTTAAACAAGCAACTTTGGCGTATTTGTAACAATCACGGAACAGTTTTGGCCAGAACCCTAAAGTCCAAATATTTCCAAAGATAAGACTCGATAATACATGCTACATTGGGGAATAGACGGTCTTTTGGTTGGCGTAGCATTATGGCGAGTAAATAGTTATTATAGATGGGACTCGAGAAAGAAACTGGTAATGTAGAGGAACTCAAACTCTGGAGAGATCTCTGGATAATCGACACTTACCCGAGAGCATCTACACATTTACCGCACATAATCCCACCTAATTTGGAGACACTTACCCGAGAGCATCTACACATTTACCGCACATAATCCCACCTAATTTGGATCAGCTAAAAGACCACCATAGTGATCAGTGGAACCTCTCGACTCTGGCCTTAGATTTTTGACAACGATGAGTGTCGCCGTATCATTCAGATCAAACCTGGCGGATCAACATCTAAATGCAGATTTTCTTGGATCTTTAATGGATCTAGGCATGTGCATTCGATTCTTCGGTTCTGTTCAGAAACGGAATTATTTCGGATAGGTTCGGTTCAGTTCCATCCATGAGCGGTTCGGTTCATTATAATTAATACCCGAGATTACCCTAAATATTCAGTTCTAATTGGATCTCGGTTCCAAATGGTTACTTAATAACCAAATACACGTTGGAACCGAAATTACCCGAATATTTTTGTAAATCACTGAAATTTGGACATTAATTATACTAAATTATATGAAAAAACAATAAAACTGTTAAGAATTAGCAACTCAAACATGTAAAGAAGAGAAAAAAGTTATCTGATTTGATGTTTAGAACAATAAAGAAAAAAAAAAAAATAACCATCAATCATGATCTGCCGTAAAAACATTAAATTAGATGTTTAGAACAATAAAGAAAAAAAAAAAAATAACCATCAATCATGATCTGCCGTAAAAACATTAAAAAATAGGTAAGGTAAAGTTATTATTAGTAACAATATATATATATATATATATATAGTATTAAAATTTCGGGTATCCGTGGATACATTTCGGATCCCGAGTATTACTCGGATCGTACCGAGAACCGCAAATCCAAAATATTAGGAACTGTTTTTGTATTTCTAAGGATCCGGATCCGAACCGAATACTATTTTTCAGTTCGGTTCGGTTAGATTCTTCGGTTCCAGTTACTTTTGCCCATGCCTAAATGGATCCGGTGAGTACTCGGTAAAGTCCGGTTATTGGTTGTGGAGTTCATCTCATCTCAATCAAAGCTTGAATCCTGAGCATAATCCAAATTACTCCAATATATATTCGAAAATTTGGCAAGTTAAAGCAAGTAACAAGATCAAGAATTTTTTGTGGAGATGCTTATCTTCCTCATTAGCTGTTGACATTGAGCTCAGAAAAAGGAGAATACGCGATGATGCCTTCATGTGCACTATGCGGAAACAAAAAGGAAGATGTTAACCATATTCTCTTTCAATGCGACCTAGCCCGAGAAGTCTAGACTTTATCACCGTTATATCAGTTTTCGACTTCTGCAAGTGAGTCTTTACAGGTCAATATATGGGAGTGTTTACAATTTTCTGAATCTATGAACAATGAAGACCAAAACTTATGGCTTTGGATATGTTTGCGCACTTGGAAATCAAGGAACAAGTTTCTCTTTTAACATCTAACAACCAACACCACATCCATCCTTGCCAAGTCCCCTGCGGATGCCACTGAATAGAATACGAGACATGGAATATTGATAATCACTCCACCTACTCTTCCTAGCACAACACCGACGGGTAAGTGGGAAGCTCCTCCTGACTCTTATCTTAAATGCAACGTTGATGCGGCTTGGCAAGATTCTCATGATATATGTGGAGTTGCTTGGATACTTAGAGACCATAATGGTAGGATCAAACTCCATGGAATAAAGACCTTTCCCCGTCGTTTATCCGCATTAGAAACAGATGCTACAACTTTAATTTGAGCAGTGAATTGTATGTGGAACATGAGCTACGATAAGATCATATTTGAGTCGGACTCATCCATACTCATCAAAGGATTGAAAGAACATACGACTTGGCTGAGACTTCACTCCTTCATGACGGAAATACAAGGTATTGTCTCTAAACGTCCTTGGAATATTGACTTCAAACACATTAGTCGCACGAGGAATGTAGCAGCGGATACTTTGGAAAAACATGATCTCTCTTGTCCTATTTACTTTGGTTCAATTGATAAATTTATTTCCTCTTGGCTTGAACCATCTTTGGAAATGTAACACAATCACCTTTGGTTATTTCAATGAAGTTTTTGTTGACAAAAAAAAACTCTCACCTATTGTCAGATAGAGATTTAACTCTTCAACTATTTTTATATTAATCTAACTCTTCAGTTATAGTTATGTTATTGAGTTTTCCCTTCCGTTACAATACCGTCAGATACATATTAAGTTTACACATCCATTTTGAAATATATGTTCCTGACAAATATATATATACAAACAATAGCAGGTTTAGTCAAAACAACAAGATTTTATATTAAAACCATAATGACATCTTTTAGACTAAAGATACACAAAGCATTTGTATTAAAAAGGAAAAACAAAAAAAAACATTATAATACTAAAAACAAATAAACAACAAACATTTAATTTTTTTCTTTTTCTTTTTCAATCTCGTTTTCTCTCTGTGGTAAATAAGAAAAATGAATATCGATTTTATCTGCGTAACATGGATATTTTTCAAAATCCAATTATTATTCTAAATATATCTTTTTAACCCATATTTAATCTTCCCAAATCCTAAATTTTATTAACGTTAAGGAAAAACTTAGTTTTTGAATACAAATATTTTATTATTTTTTTCTATTTTAAATCTAAAAGATGTCATGCTATTTTTAATAGAAAATTTTGTCGCTTTTACCAAACAGTTTGTTGTTGTTTTTTCCATATTTCGAAATGTGATATGTAAACTTAACATGTGACTAACAGTGCTGTAACGGAGGGGAAAACTGAATAATGGAAGTATAGTTGAGAGGTTAAATTAATATAAAAATAGTTGAGGGGTTAGATTACTATCTGACAATAATTGAGAGATTATATTAATATAAAAATAGTTTATGGTTAAATCTATATTTGACGATACTTGAGAGATTAAATCCCATATATTCCCTATATATTATTTGAGAAGCAAAAAAGTTTAGGTGTCGTCCCCAGAATCACTCTCACGTAATATTCCCTATATATTATTTGAGAAGCAAAAAAGTTTAGGTGTCGTCCCCAGAATCACTCTCACGTACCTTATTTACGAACATGTCATTATAATAAAAATATATATTACATTTAGAAAAATATTATAATTAAAAAATTAAAGATAAACACTAACATTTAATTTAAACTAACTATTCAATTTATAAAAATCTAACAACAAATAACCGCAGAAAAAAAATAATAATTATCGATGATATCATAATATTATAATATCTTATATATATTATTTAAACTAATTATAAATATAATTATTTAAATACTAATTATCGGAGAATCATCTAGTTAGATTTATTCTCTAAAAAAAACTGTATATGCCTGACAAAAAAATAAAAATGTATATAAAGTTAAACATTACAAATGGCATTCTATGCAAAAATGTTACATTCAAACCAACTTGTATTGTATTTGTATCCATCAATCATGCTCATCACTTCTTTTTAACTAAAACCAACATTTAACTAAAGTATTTTGAAAATTTGTACATGAAACTAGATGGAATCAGATGGAATCTAATAAAATCGAATTAAATTTTAAAATATCTAAATGATTTCTAAATTTTCATTCTTACCTAAACCAAACCAAATATCCATAAATCAATTTCGGTTTGTAGAGATTTTGCATAAAAAAGCAAAATACAAAAGGTTGACCCAAAAAAAGCAAAACAAAAAGCCCAAATTTTAAGTAAAGGTTCTAAGCCCAATAGCATAATAAAAGCCCAAGTAAAGGTTTTAAGTTTCAACCCCGAAAGCATAAACAGAAAGCCGTCGGAAAACTGAGCGAGCAAAGAATCGAATCATAAAGCAGAGACGAAAAGGGATTTAAAAGTATTTGGCAATCATCAAAGACTGTGACTAGGGTACTATGAATTCAGGAGGAGGAGGAATTGTTGCTGCACCAACAACAGCAGCCCCTTCAAGCGGCGGTGGAAATGTGGAGTGGCACGTCCGACCACCAAACCCTAAAAACCCTGTCGTCTTTTTCGACGTCTCTATTGGTGGCATGCCCGCTGGTCGTATCAAGATGGAGCTCTTCGCTGACATTGCCCCTAAAACCGCTGAAAACTTCAGGCAGTTCTGTACTGGTGAACACAGGTAGCTTTTTTTTTTCCTGGATTCTGATTCCTTTACCTGTATAGTCGATTCTCTATCTTCGTTCATACATTTTATTTATGTAAATTGCGATTTCATTGGGTCAATCTGCGTTTGGAGTCCCTTGAGGTTGAATTTAAGTTTTGTGTCACTTCAAGAGAATTATTAGGGTTTTAGAGATCTTTGGATTGAAAAGGTGTAGGCGAATTTTCCTGCTGATTCTTTCATATGCTTCAGTCTATGTGTTGTTTATGCATACTTCTTGAACCTTGCTTGCTAAAGCGTAATATCTAATGGTTTGGAGACTAATTGGGAAGTTTTATGGTTACTTAGGCCATGTTTGTTTCTCCATTTGATATATCCATCCAAATGATCCATTTAGATGATCCATTCAAATGGTTCATTTGGATGACTATGTTTTGTTTGTTAAGTAACAAATTTTAATCATTTGAATACTCATTGAGATGAACCATTTGAATGGACTTTGAAATTTAGGCTAAATTTTGAGATTCATTTGGATGGTCCAAATTGGACCATTTGGATGGAGATGGTTCATTTTTAATTTATTTTAAAAATTAAATAAATATATTAAATAGAAAATAATATTTTTAAGTTAGAAAATAATATTTTTAAGTCTTAAAATATAGTTTTCCACCAAAAATACGAAAACACAATTTTCCGTCAAAACACAAAAATATAAATAAATAAAATATATAACCATAATTTTTCCGCTAAAAATATAGTAAACCGCGATTTTGCTGCCAAAAAATACTTATATAACCATAATTTTTCCGCTAAAAATATAGTAAACCGCGATTTTGCTGCCAAAAAATACTAAAACCCGATTTTTCCGCAAAAAAATATACATAGTCACAAATTTTCCGCAAGAAAATATTGAAACATTAATTATTATTTTTAAATTACAATTAATATTTTCGGTAGGTTAAATTTTAATTACTAAAAGGTACATTTGGTATTTATTATTTTCAATAAACCATCTCTTTCCAATTGATCAAATTTGCATCA
>CM071719.1:15094735-15105815 GCA_036630335.1 Physaria fendleri | reverse complement strand
ACTAAACAAACATCATTCATCATCTCCATTCAAATGAATCATTGAGATGGAGAAACAAACAGGGCCTTAATCTAATCTTCTTTGTGGGTTTGGTTTTGCTCTAATGCAATTGCAGAAAGGCTGGGAAGCCTCTTGGTTACAAAGAATGCCAGTTTCATAGGGTCATCAAGGATTTTATGATTCAAAGCGGTGATTTTATAAAGGTCAGTCTACTATCCGTACTTCTTGTTTATCTTTTCATTGGTTTTTAACTGGCACTAGCTTTTATTTCTCTTTTTTGTCTTCTTACTCAATGTCCAATATGTTAAAAATGTGCAGAATGATGGTAGTGGATGCATGTCAATCTATGGCCACAAGTTTGAGGATGAAAATTTTACTGCCAAACATACTGGCCCAGGATTGCTCTCTATGGTATGCTATTATCTTTCTGAACGAGTTTATAAGTCTTGGTTATGAAATTGTCTACCTTCTTTCATTGCAGTGAAGATAATGTATCAGTTCTCCTTAAACTGTTCTTTATCCATGATTCAAACACTGTATTTGATATAATACTCATGACTTTGATCACTAATATACGTCACTCTTTCTTTATCTGTAGGCAAATAGTGGGCCAAACACAAACGGGTGCCAGGTAATTTCAGTCTCATTATGATGACCTTATTTACCTGTGAAATGAGACAAAATGTAACAAATATGTGGATAATGCAAACAGTTTGAGCTTTTGATGGCCTTCTGCTTTGAATATGATACTACATTTTTTTTTTGTCAAGCGCCTATGATGCTACATTAATATATAAATCTTAAAAGGATAGATAGAATAAGTAAGAAACTTTAATTGCTAGTTGGGAAGAAATTGTTACCGTTTAAGCTATAATTACCTTTTGCTCTTTGCATTGCAGTTCTTCATCACTTGTGCAAAATGCGACTGGCTTGACAACAAACATGTAGTCTTTGGGGTATGTCCTCATTTCACATATGTGTATTGTGTGATTTGAACACGAAACTTTTCAATTTTTCTACCATCAAGTTCTTAGTTTTTCATTTGTATAACATAACTAGGATTGTCTTATAGAAAAGACATTATTAACAGCTGAGGAAGACTTGTTATCGTGATTTACTGTTGTTATGACCTAATTGTAAATTCTTTTTGTTGATGTGCAGAGAGTGCTTGGTGATGGTTTATTGGTGATGAGGAAGATTGAGAACGTGGCCATCGGACCCAATAACCGACCTAAGCTTGCGGTTGTAATTACAGAGTGTGGGGAGATGTGAAATGCTTTAACCATCAACAAAAACACACCTTAAAGAACCTTTCTGCTGAAGGAGGAATGCAGTGAGAGCCCCAAAGCTTAATAGTTTTAAACGTACGCATTCGTAAACTTGCGCTTTTTGATTTCGAAAATGACTTGTGATTGTATTTTAACAACTTACCATTTCTCATATGTGTTGAGTGGGAAAATTATCTGGATACTCCCGATACTCAGCAATAGAACGATACTCTTTGAATGGTATCGAACTCCTGATCTTGACCACTAAACATTAAACAAGGATGGACAATACATGTCTTGCTTTTGCAGATCAAGTTTTAAGAGTAATACATGAACACTGCATACTTATTTGGAACTTGCAATTGACTCAACTAATAGGAGTACTAAGGATCATGATTTGTTCAACTTAAAAGATTGTGAAAGGGGCTATAAACACTAGCCAATATCCAAATGAGGGACCCTATGCCAAAAACCGCAGTTGTCTACGTAAGTAACAAGAACTTATGCGAGGTTCGGGTTGGTAAGGATGTTGAACTCATAGCTATCTATAGTCATAAAAAGCTTCAGTGAGCATACAAGAAGGTTAACTCCGTGAGTTAGAAACAGGTTTCTGTGGATGATATAGCTAAACTGTTTGTAACAATTTCAACAAAACTCTCGATAACGTTTCCATCCTTCTAATGAATCGTGTACTTTTGAAGTACCAAAATAGACATAAATACATGCGCTTTTGGTTGCAGAACCAATGTAATGTATCAACTAAAACCCTGTCCTCTTAAAACAATTTTGGTATCTCTTCTTCTAATTCTTTTCCCCAAACTGCATTCTCTTTCAATGCACTCCATTTTATTTGCCCAAAAAATTGAGATGTCGCAATAACCATCATTCAAAATCTTATCTTTGCGTGTGACCTGCTTCTGTGGCCGTGTACTTACTCATCAAGGATTTACGTTACAGTCACTCAAGAACCGATCTTCCCGATTCAAATGCTTTCTCCAATACTTTTTGTACTTCGGGATTCCCATCTCAAGCCACGGCTTCATGTTCCCGTTATAATGCAATATAGCCGAGTTTCTTATGACTTCTGTATTGATGTTGTAGTCATAACCAAGCCCTGATACTGCCCATTTGTCTTCAAGTGTATAAACTTGGTTTTCAAATGTAAGCAAGCTTGCTTGCAATGCAATTGCTTCTCTCGACTCATCTCCACCACTCATCTGCTGAACATGAAGAAGCAAAGTCATTTCTCAGAATCAACCCAATTTTATCGCTTTTTCGGTTTTCAGAAAACTGACCTCTTTATAAAATTTCTGGTAGGTTTCTGAAATACCCAATTCCCTCCATCTAGCCAAATCAATGACATTCAGACCAGACATCCAGAGACAAGCATCAGTATCAAAACTCCCTCTTTTCACATGCTTTAGCTGACTCAATCTTACAGAGCAGGATTTCACAGCACCATTCACTTTCCTTTCCATATCAATGTCCCAAAGGGGAGTTAAGTCTGCCTGGACTACGACGTCATCATCCAGAATCACAACCTTTTCCAACTTATTAAATATTTTGGGAAGAAGGTAGTGAGATCGAGAGAAAAGGGACAAATAGTGTGTTCTATTCTGTTGTAACGCCAAAAGGTCGCCACTGGGGAAGGAAACACGGAACTCCATAGGCAAAGACAATTTCATATCTGTATCGCCAAGTTCGATTTTTTCAATGTTCAATACTTGAACTGTAGATTGTTTGCATGGATTCCTAACAAACCATTGTTTCATCGCAAAGTAGTTCTGCTCGTCTGTCAGTACATGGAAAACAATGTTTTCACTGTCCTGAAACATTGATAACCAACCAGGAATTAGAAATCAAAGTTCTATGGCTGAATGAAAACATAATAAGTAAAGAAAACTGAATCTAATATGTACCCTTGCATGTAAAGCCGTTGAGTTAATCACAACTGAGGATGCAAGTATATTATCAGAGATGATAACAAAGTGAAGTAATGAGGGATCTGTAAATTTCTCACTACTGGGATCCTCGAGAGAATCTGACTTGAAATGCTCCACAGTTAGTCTCATTGACAAGCAATGAAGACTCTTGGGCATTGTCTGTACTGCAAGCTGGTAGAGGAATACGCTCTGTTTCATATGGAAACTAGCTTCATCCTCAGTCAAATCAAGGATCTGTCTCAATTTCTTGTCAACGTTGTTACAGTCGACTGGAAAAGACTTTGCCTTTGAAATTACAGCTTCCATCTTCTGCAACTTTCTATCAACCCTGACACAAAAGTGGAAAAAGATAGTAAATAAGTACGATCAATGGAAACCGGCAGAGGATTCTCCTGAAAGAGAACAAACAACATCCATGGTATCCCTTTTATCTAGTATTTTAGTTTCTTAAAGCATATGTCGGTTTAAGATTTTGGGGCAGGTAAGGAAGGATTCAAGTTGGAAGTATTTAAGGCCAAATGGGTGCGCTGCCCAAAGAATAAATGAAGAGAGAATAGTATGATAAGGGTTTTCTATAATATCAATAATCTGAAAGCAAGTAAATCACTGGAAAACAGGAAATCCGGCAAGCTGACCGCAAACTAGAAGAGATTCATATGACCAGAATGCAACAAATCTTTTCCAGTAGGGAAGTAACTACGAAAATGATTAAACCAAACTAGTAGAGAACTTACTGTGGTGGAAGGTCACGATCTTGTGAACTTTCACTAAGAATACGCTCAAACTCTTGGATATTCTGTTTTACTGTGGTGGAAGGTCACGATCTTGTGAACTTTCACTAAGAATACGCTCAAACTCTTGGATATTCTGTTTCATATCCCGAGTCAACTTGTTTTGAGATGGCATTTTAGCAATACTTGGATAGTAAGCCCTAGCCACAAATAGCTGGTCCTTCATTTGCTTCACCTTTGCATCTTTCATTGGTTCCTTATTTTCCTCCCTCCAGAGGCAGTAGCTCCCATATTTCACTTCACAAGTTCTCCAAGTTTCATCAGCACTTACTATTTTCGGTTGAACACTTCTATATGATGCGTTGTTTTTTGTTTTCTGTTTACAGAATAAGGTTAACTTTAGAGGATTGCTGAGATATATAAAGATGACAAATACAAAAACTACTTGATTCATTTGTACAATTGCAGGACTTGGGTTGGCAACAACAGTTGGGGACACTGGTAATCCTGCAGATTAATTAGGTTTTAGGTCAGAATCAAAATAAAATAATGGGAAAGGAATTTTAAGAAAGTGGCATTTTTGAAACAAACCTCTTTTCTCAGAATCACTGCTGCTTGTCCTATTCATATCCCACGAACCTACCTTTATGCCGCTTTTCTAGCATGTAAACACAAACATTTTTACAAGCAGTTCAACTACTCCCACCAAAGGAACCAATTCTTAATCTTGCCTAAGAAAAGTCGAGATACATGAAGGAACAATAATTCATGAAAGTATTTCAACTTTCGAGTCTTATGAGATAGTCAAATCACAAAGTTCATTCATTCATATGTATTTATATCCCTTAAGCAACATCACACAATATACAACAAGTAATAACTACAGCCCTATGACCTCTAGTTTGTTAGTTGGGCCAGAAACTGCATAGTTTTCCATCAAAAGCATGAATATGGTTTTATTTTATATTCTTTAGATTGACATCTTGCAGAAGTACAGTGGCAAACTTGATAGACATGCATTTTTGTTGACGAAGTGGATAAGACATCCCTGTTATATATAAATCAAGCTACAATTCGTATACATCTATGTAAAAGACAAGATGGGAAACATCAATGCTAATAAATATAGCTGAACAGTTCTTCAAAATTGATGTGAAATTCAAAAACTAGACCAGATCTGAAATGAGTGTGTCAAACTGAGAGCAGTGTGTACAGGAAAAGATCTAAATTTGTGACAAAAAAACAAGCCAGTCCCAGTACAACAAAACTGGAAACAAGTTGAAGCCTTAAATCTACACTGCAAGTCTGCAACAAGTGGAACCAGAAATGAAGGACCAACCTTAGGAAGCAATGGAGTGATTTTTTTAAGAACCTCATTGGCCCGTTTGGATACATCTCTCTGCAAAATCGTGGAAGGAAAAGATGAAAAGAAAGCAAAACAATTTGGTATGAAAAGGAAACGAATCAATCAAACTACAATACCAGTGTATGTTTTGTAGCATTGATTCTGCCGAATCTCTCAAACTGATTCCAACGAAAGAAGCGTTTAGAAACAAAATCTACTCACCACACAAAGAAAAAGAAAGAAAACTGCTTACAGAAGAAGCCGATTGAACAGGGACAAATCCTAAAAAGTGAAAAAGATGAGATTAGATCTGAAACAGAGATCGAGAGAAATACAAGAAACGAGAGAGAGAGAGTATGATAGAGATACCAGGAGAGTGAAAGCCATTGTGAAGGCCGAGCAAAAAAGCAAGAGGAACAAGCGTAGAGAGAAAAACAAGAACCAAAACTCCAATAACAAGAAATTTCCATCGGCGTTTTCCTCCGCCGCCTCCACCTTTCATATTCCGATTTAGAATTGAATGAAATGTCCTCAATTACAAACGCATTGGATCCCAAAATCGATGGCAATCTCTCTCGCGTATAGATATATATATCTTTCTCGATACACAGTAGAATCACACTCTCGTTAACAATGCCAAAATTTCTCTTCGTCGATGAGTGTGTTGCAGAAGAGAAAGCATAACTAAAAGTGCTGCACTTTTCCCGATCGCATCGTCGCTTTGCTACTTCGAGGATGAAGACACACACCAACAAACTATCTTTATTTCGCACGTGTGGCTTTCTATACTGCCGTATGATTGTAACACGTGTTATTCTCACACGGTGGTAACTTAATTTATTTATTTATTATTACTTTGTTTAGTTTATTTCAACAATCTATTTTCTATATATTATTTGAAAACAAAGTGGCTAAAATGTCAATATTTACAAATGTGTTAAAAATGATAAATCATGTTTCGTTACATATTTATTTTAAAATTTATTTTGAATTAATATTTATCTAATAAAAATCTCCTATATATTATTTGAGAAGCAAAAACGCTTACGTATCGTCACCAGAATCACTCTCACGGACCTTATTTACGAACATACCATTGTGATTTAATTATTAGAATAATTATAAATTATATCATAACAAATATTATTTTATTAATTTTAAACTGATTAAAACAATCAATATTTTTAAGTTTTAGAAAAATATTTTTTTAATTAAATTTTAATGAATTACGAAAATTAAAAAATATATTTTTGAAAAATTTAATTAATTTGCTACCTATTTATAGAATTTTGTATTAATACATATCTATTTAACAAACACTGAAAAAATCTACATATTCCTAATCATATATTCCCCTATATATTATTTGAAAAGCAAAAAACGTTTGGGTGTCGTCGCCAGAATCACTCTCACAGACCTTATTTACGAACATGTCATTGTGATTTAATTATGTCGTCGCCAGAATCACTCTCACAGACCTTATTTACGAACATGTCATTGTGATTTAATTATTTGAATAAGGAATGACAACCTATTTACCCACGAATTATTGTCATATCATAATATTTTCCCACTAACTATTGCCCTCTTTCTATATCCCCATGAAATCAAAGTTGCAGACTTATTTGCCCATAAAATGAAAGTTGCAGATTTATTTGCCAACGAAATTGAAAGTTTGAATTTTAATTTCATGGACAAATAAGTATGCAACTTTGGTTTCATGGGAATTTGTAAATAGGACAATAGTTGGTGGAAAAATATAATGATATGTCAATAGTACGCGGGTAAATAAGTTGTTTTCAGTTAGAATATTTGTAAATTATATCATTACAAAAATTATTTAACAACTATAATACAATTAAATCCACGCATGATGCAGGGTATCATCTAGTAAATATTATTAGGAGATAAATATTTAAATTTCTAACTGTTTAAAATAATTTTTAAATAACAGTAATTATAAATAAATATTAGTTTAGATAATATTAAAATAAATTTATTTTAAATTTATATTTATATTTTAGCGAGTAAAAATATTAGTTTAACCATTTTTAAGTAGATAATAATTGTAACATTAATGTGAATTTTGTTAAAAGGAAATATTTTAATTTTGATAAATTTTTTATCATGTAAAATATATTTTGCAATAAATCTGAACTAAAAATTTTAGCGAGATAAAACATATAATGCAACTAAACTCGTATATAACATAGAGTATCTATTACCTTATTTCTGCATTATTCCACTCCCTTATTTTTTTTTCTGAGCTTTTTCACCCATATTTTCCTTCAATCTAAAAACCTAGTCTAAAATGTTTGAACTGCGTAATTAACCCTCTTACTCCATTTCATTTTAAAAACCCCCATTCACAATTGAAATCAAAAATCCCATTTTCAAAAATTTAGGATTCTTTTCTAATTTAAGGTGCACTTGTTGAATCAATTCCATGATACTGAGGAAATGGTGCATCTAGATGTCTTGGATCTAGATGATCTTGATTTCGACATCAATTTAAGCGGTTCTGAAGGTTTGTTGACAGGAACTTGCTCAGCAAAAGATTCTGACAGAAACCTAGTCTTTGTTTCTTGTTATTGTTGTTGGGCTGTGTACACTTGGGCTCTATCTCTTTTTAAAGCATTTGTTCTGACAGTCTGTGACAGAGTCAGAGTATCCCATAACCCAAGGACAAATTGCAAGTATATTGAACATTAGACAACTCATCAAATCTGTTTCCCAAAAAAAAAGAATACAACTCATCAAATCTTTTAACTTTTAAGATTCTGTCCATACGTTGCGCGCTTATATTACAAATAACATATCAGTCTAATAATTGTGTTGTAGTTCCCTTTTTTGTGTGACTTCAAGGTTAGTTTGTTTACGTACGTTTAATATTTGTGTGGCCGACCAAAAAAAAAAAATGTTTGTATGAACACGCGAAATTCCGACCAGGTTTTGGTGTCAGATCATATCCAATCTTGTAGTATAACACGACGAAATGAGAATGTAAAACAGGTAAGTTAAGGAATCAGATTTGGTAGGAAGAAAGGTGAAATTAGGTTTGGTGTGGTAGTGTACGTACATCTGTATATTAAAAAGAGAAAGAGAACATATTCTCCTAAGTGGGATGCCTCCTTAAAAATTAGGTTTGTTTTTTTTTTTTTTTTTTTTTTTTTTTTTTTTTTTTAAAAATTTTTTTGTTAAAAAAAAATTAGGTTTGTTGTTGTAGCGTAATAACTTTTTATACATATGTTGCAGCTAACTCCAATCTTTTTGTTTTTAAAACGAACGACAGATAATGAAAGACAAAATTAGATAATGGAGGTCAACGTATACGGTTGCCCATAGCAGCAAAACCGAACCTAATAAAAAATTTGGTTTGATTCCGTTACGGTTTTTACCAATTAAGCGAATGATTTATTTTTCTACAATTCATGGATATTGGTTCGGTTTAGGTTTTTTTTTTTTTTTTTTTTTTTTTTTTTTTTTCAAGAATTTCGGTTTAGTTATTGTTCAAAAATGATTTGGTATTCGAATAGATCATATTATCTATATGATTTATGTTTTTTCTTTTCTTTCCTGTATGACAAGAAAATTCAAGTCCGTGAACCATATATCTCTTTCGCCCAGCCCATATTAAATTCACTTCAAAAGAATAGATTTCTCCCAAGTGGCGACTCGAACTGGCGAATTATGACTTATGCCAAAGATCTTTGTCAATAGAAATAGCGCTCTCTGGTTATCTATATGAATTATGTTACACATGCAGATTTTTGTTTTTAAAGTGTTAAATTATTTTTCTCTAGAACAATATAGTTACTTACAAAGTTCAAATAAAAATGGAAGATTAGCCTGTAATAATTATTGCTAAAAAGAAGCTAGCAGAAAATCAGTGTGAAGTGATCTCTTTACATCTATAACTCTGCATCATTAAATTTTTTACAGAGGAATTCATCGTCGTAAACTCTAGCAAAAGAAAGAGAATGTAGAGGACTAAAAGCGTCCCATAGCTGCATCACATACTGATCATCTTGTCAATCCCTTTGATGAACGTCTGAGGCGTGTATGCATCTTTTGGCTATGCTTCATTGTATTCCGCAGCAAGATGTGGTATATCACTGTCTTATAATAGATATCTAGCTAAGAACCTCCATGTCACTGTTTTGTCTGATCCTGAGAATAAGTTAAAGTATAATATACCAGTTTGATGAGTACCGATCCGCCAAATGCCTCGAGCCAGCAGGTTGTGCCAAATCTCACTGGAATACCTATAAAGGAAGAAAAGGTAATTTTTAGTCTATTTATTTTACCCAAATAGATTTCTGATATTCAAATGGATTTTTGTACCAGAATAATCTACTTACCAAATGGTTACATTTTTTAATTAATTATTTTGGTGATATTGGTTTTCTCGAAAAAAATAAGCCGGATTTAATTAATTATTTTGGTAATATTGTTGCTTTTGTGAAAGTGGGAGATTTTTGGCATTTTACCCAGTTACATTTATATTTGAGAGTTTTACATGAGAGTTTTACATCCACTAGCCTTCTTCCTTTCTATATTTACACCCAATGGCCTTGGGCCAAAAAAATAACACCCAGTGGCCCAAAATTTTTTTTTTTTTGCACATGTTTTCATTTTTTTTTTACACACATGAGGGCCATTTTTGAAAATTAAAAAAGATTAAGGCCATATGGTGTAATTGTTTCTTTAATGTAACAATAAGGAAAGAGAGCTTTGTAGGGTTTATGACTTTTAAGTGAATAAAAAGGTACATTAAAAAAATAAGAAAGTGTCGTTTTCTGTACTGGAAGGAAGAATAATAGTGTGGGGATTTGTGTGATGTGTCATTCTCTTAAATCCAAATTCATTGCTTCTAAACTTTAACTACTCAAGAATCATATTTACAAGTTGTAGTGTTTGTCTCAATAACCTTCTCTCTTACCATCCTATGGAATAATTATTATCCCTTGATTTTTGGACCATGTTAGGCTCTCAAACCTTACCCAATCATCTAAAGTTGAAAAATTTGAGAATCATTTTGTTTTTGCCTATTTAAACCCATGAATGGGTTCATGGATTTTATATTATACTAAGTTTTCATTTAATTTTGTAGGATTTTGTTTATTACATTTGTTGTTCAAGCTTTAAAACATTTCAACATATATATCATTTCTCTTCTGTTTTTTTTTTAAAAAAATATTTTATTTAAATCATTTTTAGTTTTTTTTCATTTTTGCTAAAGATCTTAACATCATTTTTGGACCATGTTAGGCTCTCAAATCTTACCAATCAACTAAAGTTGAGATTTTAAGAATCGTTTTGAGAGTTTTGCACCCAATAGCATAAACATATTTCCAAATTACAGAAATAGCACAACTAAATAATCTTTTGTAAACAAAAAAAAAGAAACATGTGTAAACAAAAAAAACTATTCTAGTGAGTATAATACTTTTTGGTTTGTATTAGTGAATATAATATATTTTTTTTGTGCCATTTTTAGTTGATTCTTTTATTTTTTGCCTATTTAAATCCAGGCTAGGAGGATTCATGCATGTTATATATACTTATTCTTAAAAATTTTACAAATAGTTTACACGTAGAATTTTATTTAATTTTATCTGTTCTTCAAAACGATTGAGCTTAACATAGATAACCCTGAATATAAGCAACACAAACACTCGTTTACATATTTTTATTAAAACACTTTTTTACAAAAAAAAAAGCGATTTATTATACAAAAAATTATTATAATATATATATATATATATATATATATTAGATTGTGGATTTATA
>CM071719.1:15059636-15069856 GCA_036630335.1 Physaria fendleri | reverse complement strand
CTCCTTATATAATAAAGGCTACACACACAATTTCCATATTCTCAAAACCCTAATTTCCATAATTCTTATAACAATATTACCCAATATTTCTATTTCCTATTCTTTTCTTCTAAGAATAGAAAATCTCTAATTTCTTTTTTTATTCTATTTCCTATTCTTCTATTCTCTAAGAATAGGAAATCTCTAATTTCATTTTTCACTATTAAGTTAACTTGAAGCTTACTTCAACACTAGATTATTACCCGTGTTAAACACGGGTTAATGTTTATTTAAAATTTTAAATCATATTTGAAATGTTGTTTCTGTTTGTTTTGGTACAACAAATTACAAACCTAAAGCATGGTGTTTTCTTACGATGCAGATCTGTTGGTAGGACTAATATGAACGAGCAGTCGTCTAGGAGTCATTTCGTGTTTACTCTTCGGATTTCTGGTGTGAATGAGGTGTCTAGGAGTCATTTCGTGTTTACTCTTCGGATTTCTGGTGTGAATGAGGTTAATTTCTTGACCTTTCATTTCAGAGTCGTCTATTCACTCTTAAAGCTGTAAACATCAACGTTTTCCCATTTCAGAGCACTGAACAGCAAGTACAAGGAGTTCTTAACCTAATTGATCTTGCTGGAAGTGAGAGACTCTTAACGAGCGGAGCAACCGGAGAACGTTTAAAGGAGACGCAGGTTCTTGCCTTTTAAAATATTCCTTCCCATTGTGGTTTTAGACTTACCCTCTAAATCTTTGTTCTTTCTTCTTCACCAGGCTATAAACAAAAGCTTGTCTCATTTGAGTAAAGTCATATTTGCATTGGCTAATAAAGAGGATCATGTTCCTTTCAGAAACTCGAAGTTAACGTATCTGCTCCAGGTTAGAATGTATACACATGTCGACTTCTGATCTGTCTATATCTACATTATATCTAATAAAGGAGAATCATTTTTGAAACAGCCATGTTTAGGAGGGGACTCAAAGACTTTAATGTTCGTGAACATATCACCCGATCCATCTTCTTCTGGAGAGTCCTTATGCTCTCTTAAATTTGCTCGTAGAGTCAATGATTGTGAGATTGGAATACCTCGTAGACAAACTTCTGCAAAACTTCCCGACTCTCGTCTAAGCTACGGTTAAAAAGATTGTGAGATTGGAATACCTCGTAGACAAACTTCTGCAAAACTTCCCGACTCTCGTCTAAGCTACGGTTAAAAACTGATGGATGAGACTTCTTCTATCTCATCTTTGTAACAACACACCATTTGATTTAGAGGTTTGTGATTTCTGTTTTTGGTTTTTTTCTGTAACATGCTTGAACACTTCATTGTACTCTCAATTTGATTGTGTGAGAAACTTCTGATGGATGAGACTTCTTCTATCTCATCTTTGTAACAACACACCATTTGATTTAGAGGTTTGTGATTTCTGTTTTTGGTTTTTTTCTGTAACATGCTTGAACACTTCATTGTACTCTCAATTTGATTGTGTGAGAAACTTGCTGTCTTGGCAATGCCGTGTGAGTAAAATCTCCATGTTTTTATCTTGTTTGTATTGTCTTAATAAGACTTAAGAATGTTCTTGGTCTTATGGTTTCAACAACAACATTATTGTGTAGTTTCAATAGTCAAAAGAAGTCAACTAGGATAAACAATAGTGATTGAAGAATCAACTACGTCTATAGGCAAAGATTTGCTTGTAGAAGCTCCTGAACCTTGATCTTTTAGATTGTTTTGGGATTGGTAAAGTAACAGTGAAGCTGTATCATCATTACAAGAATCTTATCTATTGTAGGTCTCTTTGAAGCATCATCTTGAACACATAACAGACCAATGTGAAAGCATCTGATCAGTTTATTTGTCTTAAAATCTCCTCTCATTGCTTCATGTACTAGCTCCAATGGTGAATTCTCTCACCCATAACTTCAAACCTGCAAGATTTGTTTTTCATCAAAACCCGATTAATATAAATTACTAAGATTGTTTACAACTCATGTATTCCTCTAATTTTTTTCTTAGTTAAATTGTGCATTCCTTAGGATTTAACTTTAGGGTTTATGGTTTAGGGGATATCCAATAATTTTTTTGTATAAATTAAATTTTCCACATAACCTTTTGTATTTTTATTCAGGATTCTTAAGATTTTGTAACTCGTTATTTCGGCTAATGAATTAATAATTATTTACGAAGTTCTATTATGATCAATAAAATTAGTGGTGGGCGTTCGGTTTTTCGGTCTGGATACGGTTCGGTTTTTTCGGTTTTTCGGTTTTATAAAAAATGGCGTTCGGTTTTTCGGTCTGGATACGGTTCGGTTTTTTCGGTTTTTCGGTTTTATAAAAAATGAGACTAGACAAAAACCATATAATATTCGGTCTGGATACGGTTCGGATTTTACGATTTTACGGTTTTCCGGTTTTATTTTTTATAAAACCATATAAGACCATATATAATTCGGTTCAATTTCGGTTTGGTTTTGATTTTTTAGGATTATTCCAAGATTTTACTAAAATTATAAACTTACAAAAACTTTTACACTGTACACACTTATAAACTTATGCAAATAATTAAAATTCTCAACATCATACTAAAATCACATGATTTTACAAAAATCCCAATGATCCACATATTTTCTACATCATCTATGATGTCTAGTGGCTAATGCAAATAATTCAAATAATTTAAAAATAAAATCAAACTCTTTTTCATAAATTCAAAGTAAGAAAAAAAAACATTGCACCAAATAAATGAAAAAACGTAATCAATTAATGAATAATGTATTAAGCTGACAACATCAATTAAACGTAATCGATCACTCGAGCCGAAGGGTACGAGTTAAAATCAAACTCTTTTTCATAAATTCAAAGTAAGAAAAAAAAACATTGCACCAAATAAATGAAAAAACGTAATCAATTAATGAATAATGTATTAAGCTGACAACATCAATTAAACGTAATCGATCACTCGAGCCGAAGGGTACGAGTGAGCAATTGATGAGACCAAGCAAGACATTTTTTATGTTTTGCTAAGCTCGAGAGTGAAAAAACAAAAGCAGAATTGAAAATTAAAATAGCAGGAGTTTTAGGGATGGATAGGGAAATATTACTTAAAATAATGTAATATACATAATTATATATATATATATATATTAAATTTAACTAAAAACCAAAATAATCATTCGGTTTTATGGTTTTTAACCGAACCAAACCTAAACCAACGATTTCAAAAAATAGTAAACTAATGGTTTTTAACATAAACCATAACCAGACCAAACCCTAAATAAAATACACAAAAAAAAAACAATATCTCATGGAAATAAGTCATTTTTTTTTTTGTCAAGAAAATAAGTCATTTATTATTTCTATTCTTCTGGAAAAATTAGTAAAATATCACAAATTAAGTGAGAAGATCATCATGATTCTCTAAAAGCATTTAAGGTCTCTATATAAACATGTAATTGATATCATGTTGTTGCCTTTTGGCATGGTTATCGGATGTTATCCAAGATTCAATATCTTTTTTCGATTAGTAGTGTTTTAAATATTTTTCTGGTTTTTTTCAAGTTCTTTTTGAAATATATAAATGTCATAATCCAAAAAAAAAAACCAACGTTAAGAAAATCAGATAATATTTCAAGTTATACTATATGTGCATAATAACGTTATTACTCAGCCAAAAAAAAAAAATAACGTTATCACAAATTCGTCAAAAAATATTTGTTTTTCATGTCATAAATGTGTCATAGCGTTATAAAAGTGTCACAAATATTTCCTTACTCACGTTTACACTACAAACATGTTATAACTTAGCAATAAAAAACCACATTGTAAATTTGTCAATTGTGACGGATTTGTGATTGGATTTTGACGTTAGGATGGTTTTCATTTAGTGATTTGAATTGTTAGTGAAATGATATATAAATTACAAATCATATCGAAAATTTTCTTTCCCAAACAATCTCTTGACAAACACCATTGACACAGTTATGAAGTTGTCCTTCAAGATTATTCATGGCTCATCCTTCGAAATTGACGTTAATCAAACAGATACCTTTTTACAAGTCAAACAGAAGATACAAGAATCTCAACATATCCTTGTTTCCCAACAAACTCTTATTGTAGACGGCAGTGTCATTCTTCGAGAAGATCTTAATGTCGAACAATGTAAGATCGCTCGCGATTCTTGTCTACAAATTAAATCGAAGTCTCTGATAACACTAATCACAATGGTGACGATGATCAAATCCCTCAAACCGAGCAGTCTATTATTGTCTATAGCCTGATAACACTAATCACAATGGTGACGATGATCAAATCCCTCAAACCGAGCAGTCTATTATTGTCTATAGCACCTTGGGTTTCTATCGAAGACTACTTTGCGGGTATAGGGTGGCCTTTGACAGAAGAAGAGCGTAGAAAGATTTATAGTTATCAGCCTAATCGAACAACCCAAGAGTTAAATAAGAATCAAGATTCTTCTCAACAAATTGCAACGGAGGAAGATAATGCATGGACCGACACAATTAAGATGTTAAATGAAAGTAGGTTGGCTCCTTCTTTCTTGTCTTCGGTCTCTTTTTTCTTAGTTTCTTGCGTTTCACATCTTTCTACATATATGCTTATGATCGTTCACGATTTTTCCTTTCGGATAGTTCCTTTGACAGACGAATTATACAACGAGATTTCTAGTGCTTGGCCTCCTCAACCAATATATCCACCATGGAGAGCGAATACTGAGTCCATATCACGTGATGAACATGGTAGATTTGTGAAAGCTACGGACCAGAATCAAGGTTCTTCTCAAGAAGTTGCAACTGAGGAAGATAAAGACATCAACAGACAAGTCATAATTATTGATTAAATAAAATAATAATAAATATTTATATTTTTAACATATATTATGTTATTGCCTATGGTTGTTTATGATATTATTTTTATTTTTATTATTTATAAGATGTTATATTAGTGAATTCCAAGATTTAATATCTATTTTAGTTTATTACTATTTTAAATATATTTCTGGTTCTTTTTGAAAAATAGAAATATCACAATAACGCAAAAGAAGGATACTACTTTTTGAATAGACCAGATATGTATTGGAGGAAGATCAAATCATTTGAACTGTTTCACATTGGACTATTGATCGTCTTAAGTCATAATAATTTCGTATTTCCGTATATATATATAAACAAAACTATGATACATTCATCAACAACAACTAAGAATAATTATGTGAATTGAAGGTTTAATTCTCGGAATCATTTTCTGTCCAAATATTGTCTTGAAAAAAATTAGAAATTTCTGATGCCAAAATGACGGAGTTGTTGCTAATAAAAAATGACCTTTATGATGAAAAAGTGACTTTTTTTTTTTTTTTTTTCTTTTTTTTTTTTTTTTTTGAAAAAAACTATTTATTTTTTCTTCTTTTTGAGTTTACTGCGGCGACCAAACTCATAAAATTGGAAAAATATGAAAAAGATTTAATATTAATTTAGAGACTGATTCATATTTTGTTAAGAATTTTAAGTTTTTCAAAAATTATTTAGGGGTTGATCTATGAATTTAGAAAATTGATATAAGTAATAGAGTTAATAAATTGATTTGGTGATTAATTCATCTTCATCAAAATTTTGAATATTTTATTTATCATCTTTTATGTAAATATTTATATTTTCTTAAAACTATTAATAATGTTTTTTTTTTTTCCTCGTAAAACTAACATCACAAATAACTGCAGTAAAATATTGGTCAAAAGTATTTATTTGTTATAAAATCGTTGAAAATGCATGTCCATCACAAATATGTGTATTTGTCCGTCATAAGTTCGTCACAAAATATCACAAAAGTTTTGGTTATAATTTGCTGCTCACGATTGCATCACAAATGCATGGCAAATTGCAATTTAGCGTTGTAATATCGTTGTTTTGTGATTGATTTTATCATCATAATGGACTAATGGTTATTGTAGTGTGAAAATCACCTAAAAATAAAAAGTTTACGTGTGAAATGACATAAAAATTTATTTTTCTGGATTTTTTTTCGAAATATATAAAAATCATTATGCAAAAAAAAAAAAAAAAAAAAAAAAAAAAAAAAAAAAAAAAAAAAAAAAAAAAAAAAAAAAAAAAGAAGTTGAACGTGGAGTATATATTAGGATCATTAGAGAACATCTTAAACAACATCATTTCTTCAAACTCAACAAGAGAACATCAAAATTCAAGATGTCAATGAACAACAACAAGGAGATGATTACAGTAATGGTGGAACCGACATACGGGAACAAGATTCCAATGGAGGTTAAGGTTAATGCAGAAGAGGATAGCTTTAGAGAGCTGAAGGAAGAATTGGAAAAGATTGAATTTAGTCTTCCTGAAAAACCTTACTTCTTTGAGCACAAAAAGAATTTATATTTTCTGGAAGATGAACTCTCAAGTCTATCATTGTTGACACTTGGTATTGCTTCAGGCGACACAATTTACATTGCCCCTCAAAGTATTTCAGGTTGATTTTAAATCTATGGGTAGTGATCATTCTGATTCTTCTAAAGAAGTTGCAAGGGAGGAAGATAAGACATCAACCAACAAGTCATAATTATTTAGAAATTTTATATTTCATACAATATTATATAAACAAAAAAAACTATGATACATTTTGATTTCTTAATTAGTCGTTCTCTAAAAAACTCGGACCTTCATATTTCTCAATTATCATAATTTTTAGTTTTTAATTTCTCTCAAATCTTATAATCTTGATCATGAGTTCTTATTCGATTTACTAGTCTTTTCATTTGTAGATTGAGCTTCTTCTTTTTTTGAATTTGATATGTTTAATCTTTGAGCTTAGACAAATTTCTGATCAGGATTCGTAATTTTTCATAGTTCGATTAAAAAGAAACAAGATGTATAATACAATGCAAATTAGACAATGTAAATTTGTGTTAATTATGAAGAATTTGTGATGGATTCTTGAGTTTAGAAACAGTAGAAAGATAAACAGCAACAGTACTACAAATTACACACACACATAAAAGTTCATTGTAAATAAGCACACTTCACAAGAATTCACAAAATCTTTTGCCAGCGTTTGGGTCATAATCATTGGGGCGTTTCAATTCTATCATCCTCTCAATACACCGCTTCTCTAGATCCCCTGTAAGATCAAGATTGAAACAACAGCGTAGTTCGAGGTATTCAAGTTCGGGACAACCATCAAGAATAGCTTTCAAACCCGAATTGGTTAGAAAGTTCCCATAAAGCTCGAGGTGGAATAATTTGGGCATGCTTTGTGCGATTGCGAAAGCATCTTCGTTTTTGAACTCCTCGTCTTTAAAGAAATAAAAGGTGCTATGGTCGGAGTTTAGCTTCAATATCTCCAGATTTGGACAAGACTTGCCTACAAATCTCAGAGACTTACCCGACAAGGAGCACTGTGAAACCTCAAGGTATTCAAGCAGTGGAAGTTTCTTAACCGCTTCCATGCATAAACCCCTCGTCTGTCATTTCATAGCACATTCTAAGTCTAAGGATTCTCAGATTACTCGATCTGCAATAAGTGTTAGTAAGATCAAAATTCGACGAGTGAAATCAAAATTTATCTTAAAGGACAGCAAAAGAGGTGTGGTTTTGGGTCATATGAAAAGAGCTGAGAAATAGAACCTGTCAGCAATGTAATTGAGTAGCTTATCATTACCGAAGTTCCAAATTTCAATTTCAACCAAACCGCCTTGGCTACGATCAACTGCTTGATGACACATATCCGAGTATTCCGCGTCTCCAAAGACTTCGAAGTTGGACATGTCAATCATCCGCCACATATAAGGGTCTTTACAGATATGATACCATGATTTGCACACTCTCTGAGCGTTGAGCAGTATATCAACCGCACCAACCCGAGATAGAATCTCTAACGTTAATTCCGGCGGAAGTTCTTCCCAGTTTCTCATGTTTTTGTTATTCATCAGCGAAGAAACAGAGGTAGACAACGAAGAAGAGGAGGTCACACTTTCTGAGGATCAAAAATGTCAAGTGAATTAGAGTTTTAGATTACACCGGCTCCTCTTACCCTTCAAAATATCAAATGTAAATGCCATATTTAGTTTTTCTTAATAAAATTATTTATTATGTAATTTTAATTCTTGTTAGATTTTTCTTGTGGATTTAAAATAATTTCTAATTAAGAATTTTTTTTTTAAAAAGTTTTAATTTAACATTTGTTTAAAAGATTTATTCATTTTAAAATGTTTTTATAAGTTAAACCATGTTTTGGATTTTTTAATAATATAATTTACCATATATAGTTTACAATAAATCAATTTTTTATTTAAAAAATATATCTTCCAGATATTCTTCCCAAAATATTGAAAATATTCTAACAAAGTTTTATAGGATATCTACTGTTTTCAACAAATCAGCCATTTTAAAAAGGAAAGTAGGAAACATATGAATTTTGGTAAAAAAATTTTCCCATAAAATCTTTAAATTTTTTTAAAAAATGATAAATAAAAATAAGGGAACTAATAGAATTATATATATAAGTTACATGTAAATGCCATTTGAAAAAGATCAAATTTAGTTTTTCTTAACAAGGTTTTTCTGTGGTTTTTATTATTGTTATTTAAAATAATTCATAATTAAAAAAGGTATTTATTAAATTTTAGTATTACATATTAAAAAAAAAGATTTTTATTTTAAAATAATATAATAGTTTAATCAAACCAAAGGACACTTTTGTTTCAAAATGCTAAACAATTTTTAGCTTTTAATAGGATTTTTAATAGGATATCTGTCATATTTAAGAGGGCCGGTGTAATACCCCTGATCTTCAGTAAGCCTATGATCGAGAGAAAGGAATTTCAGACAAGTTATAATCGAGAAATTTTGATCGACATTTCCCAAGACCCGGACACACTATGATCGAGAAATTTTCTCGATGACAGAACATGACTAATCGATGATCCACTATCCTGCGGACACACTATCATCGACAAAATTGCTCGACACCGGTACATGGAGTCTCTCGATGATAAGCATTCCGCGGAACACGAATTGGAGTCTCTCGATGATAAGCATTCCGCGGAACACGAATCATCGGGACATATGGAACCGCGGTATGTGTATGATCGGAGAATTGTGTGCGACACTTGACCAGGACCCAAAACACCGATCAATTACAATCCGAACATGAATTTCCGTAGTGGTGAGTACTGTAGCTGGTGGAGAATGATGTCATCAATGTCTTCTCGAAGTGGAGATGAAATGATTATGCTCCTTTGATGTGTCACGACCACGGCTGAAACCTCCATTCGACTCCGACACTCCCATGCAATCTTCAGGCCATCTTTTGAGCTGTCCACCTGCATGTTAGTTGACTTAACACTTGCTTAAACACATGAGACCTTGCCATGCACGAAAGCTAAGTGGAACACCTCGGAACCGTACGATACTGCATGTAATCCTCACCGTCGATTCACCCCGCACCCACGCCTATAAATAGGACTCCACCCTCGTTCCTTTAAGTCTTTAGCACCTCCCCACACTTAGAAAACTCGAGAGATTGAGAGCATTATCCGAAAGAAGCTTATCGGAACCATTGTTGGTCTCCGGTAAGATCTTCTCTATTCCGAGTGCAAATCCAAGCAACCTAGGCTCGTGAAATGATAAAGGAGAGGCTGAGGAGTAGCTCGAGAGCAAGGATCAACCATACAAACCGAAAACCTTAGGTGAGTGGGGTTATCTTTATACTGATTACATTTTATTAGTTATAATTTAAATTCTTTACAATGTTGTTTGATTCGAGTTGACATGGGTAGAATAGAAGTAGAATTGCATTCTTAGATGTTCTTTATGCATTACATGTTCATTTCATATTGCATGCTAAGCATTTAGGACTCATAATTCGAAGTAGTGTAGATTAGTCGATTTTGCATTATCTTGCATGAATTTTTAAGGATGGTTGGGTGATGAAATCTCGAGCTGATCTTTCAAACATGTTAGGTAATATAAATTACCTATTTTGAAAATTAGTCTGAGGTTCATTCTCAAGTATTCTATTTTATATTGAGTTTTCATTGAAATTAGACTGTTTTGATGGTATCAAGTAAAACGTATATTGAACTCTATCAAAATGTTTTCCAATTGATTTTTTTTTGAAAGTAGACTCATAAAGGATCTCTTTTCAATTGGTTTCATAATTTTTCATCAAGTATTCTAAAAGATATGATTTTATAAAGATAGTTGAATAAT
>CM071719.1:15034846-15048833 GCA_036630335.1 Physaria fendleri | reverse complement strand
TCCACCATTCATATCTTCATCTGCAGTAAGTAAAGACATCTCCACATCATACATTTTGTCAAGAATGTTATGAACACAATTACCCCGAATAGCATTCCATAGTTCTTCAATAGCCTGTGATACAAGCTGATTATGTTGCTCGGACCACAAAGTACGATGTAAATATGCACGAGTCTGGAATCTGTTGACAGCTGGGATTGCAAGATTCATGACATCCACAAGATATTCTTCATCCCTTTGCTCCTGACTACGGTTTTGAGAAGCTGTGACTTCATGAGTACCAATCAAATGAAGCAACTGCTCAGTTTGGGGAATAAAATTGATCTGGGAAGATCCATGTCCTGGATGATGATGAACAGCAGACCTAACACGATCACGGACCTCGGAAATTCTGGGCACATTAAACACCTGATCACGGTTCAGTGTCATCTCAGGTCGAATGGGGTGATCAACAACAGTGTTATCTTCTTGAAGATTTGCAGCAGAACGAGTCCTCTCTTCTTAAGCTCTACGGTGGTTAAAATGCAGCAGAACGAGTCCTCTCTTCTTAAGCTCTACGGTGGTTAAAAGCATCATGGCTAGCCTGGTGGATACTCATCCGCGCCGTACGACGAATTCGCACCGGCTCTGTCTCCGGAATAGGTTGAAACGATGCCTGAGTATCTTGTTCCGGGGACGCAGTGGTGTCATCTTGAAGAGCTTCCTGATACAAATCAAGCCCATTCAGAGGAGTAGACTGATCTGCAACTTGGCTGTGCAAATTAGCCTGAATAACGTTCTCAGATCGGAGAGGATCAATGGCTTCTTCAGCAGAAACAACAGCACGCATCACAAAACGCGGGAAGATCGATGACGGATCATAACGTATTGGAGAAGGATAGAGTTCACGAAACTCTTCATCTGTTAAACCTAGGATAGGAATGTACTCCTCTTCTTCATGAACTTCCTCCTCATCAACCATACGGTTATCTTCTGAATTATCTGAATCCTCAGAGGGATCCTCTTCTTCGTCAGTATTACCTTCTTCCTCCTCATTCTCTTCTTCTTCTTCAATATCTGAATCCTCAGAGGGATCCTCTTCTTCGTCAGTATTACCTTCTTCCTCCTCATTCTCTTCTTCAATAGCCTTCTTCCTCCTCATTCTCTTCTTCAATAGGTGGTAACAATCCTTGGTCATAGTTATCTGCTAGCGAACGTTGATCAACTTCAATGCATTTCTCAATCGGTAAATCTTCAAGGAACAGTTCCTCGAGAGGTCGTTTGCTAGAGCCTCCACCCGAGCCCGATCCAGTCTTCATACCACCGTCGGTTGCTGCTTTTTCTAAGCGTGCTGCTTCCTCCTCTGTTAATTCCCTGATTTGGACACGAGATGGATTATGAAACGGGTGTTGGGGGTTTCCATCCTCTGCTCCATCATCATCATTTCCATCATCATGATTATCCCCTCCATTAACATTGAGACAATCCCCTGTATCGTGAGTCATCAACCCACATATGGTACAAAAATTCTTCAGACGTTCATATCGAAGTGTCAACACCGAAATTACACCCGGAGCAAACTGAAACTGCTTCTGAAACCTCAGCGGTTGATTCCGGTGGCTTCGGGCCCACCGTACCACTGCACTGGTTTGGTCCTATTGGGGAAGAACCAGTCCCATTTGAGTCTTGATCAGTATCCACTCTACGGCGGGTAACACGATCAGTCACAGGTACAATCTCTTCTCTGTCACGTTTTAGACGTATACCCATATTAACCGGCTCAAGTTCTGGTAGCGACAGCTCTTCTTGTTCAACTCCACCATTCATATCTTCATCTGCAGTAAGTAAAGACATCTCCACATCATACATTTTGTCAAGAATTTTATGAACACAATTACCCCGAATAGCATTCCATAGTTCTTCAATAGCCTGTGATACAAGCTGATTATGTTGCTCGGACCACAAAGTACGATGTTTTATGCACGAGTCTGGAATCTGTTGACAGCTAGGATTGCAAGATTCATGACATCCACAAGATATTCTTCGTCCCTTTGCTCCTGACTACGGTTTTGAGAATCTGTGACTTCATGAGTCCCAATCAAATGAAGCAACTGCTCAGTTTGGGGAATAAAATTGCTCTGGGAAGATCCATGTCCTGGATGATGATGAACAGCAGACCTAACACGATCCCGGACCTCGGAAATTCGGGGCACATTAAACACCTGATCACGGTTTAGTGTCATCTCAGGTTGAATGGGGTGATCAACAACAGTGTTATCTTCTTGAAGATTTGCAGCAGAACGAAGCCTCTCTTCTTCAGCTCTACGGCGGTTAAAAGCATCATGGCTAGCCTGGTGGATACTCATCCGCGCCGTACGCGAAGTGTCAACACCGAAATTACACCCGGAGCAAACTGAAACTGCTTCTGAAACCTCAGCGGTTGATTCACGTTCCAATTCAGATGAACCCGTACAAACTCCATTCGCATCGCTGTTTGCTCATCAAACTCAACCTTAATTACTGTGCCTAACTTATCAGCCATATTCTTAACATAATGCTCTCCCAAGAACTGGAACGGAATTCCTCTGACCTGAACCCAAATTGGCATGAAATCGAGACTTTGGGGAACAAATTCAGGAGTCCAGCGTTGGGTTACAACCATCCGATCATTATAAGACCATGGGCCCTTACTTAACACATCCTGAAGTGCCAAATTCAGGAGTCCAGCGTTGGGTTACAACCATCCGATCATTATAAGACCATGGGCCCTTACTTAACACATCCTGAAGTGCTTCCTCTGAGGGGAAAAGAAACTGAAACTGACCATTTTGTAGTGAACGACCATACACAGTATCGCGATAGCCCCAAATCCTAGGGAAATCAGAGAGAAGCGATCGCATATGTTGACGGCGTGGAATCAGCGTACGTCCGATAAGGATATGACGAGTAATCTCCACATCCATAGTGGTAGGGACCGAATCAATAACATAGACCTCATCCTCCATCCCTAGTGTCAAGTTTTGCAAACCACGACGAACAGGGTCTGACATTTTGTGACGAGTGTTTTTGAATTCAGAGTAGAACGGACAGAGAAAGATTTGGAAGTGATAAACAATAAACCCAATACAAATGAAATACCCAAAAATACAGTTACTTCCAGGAGAAGCAGTTAAACATCGACAATTAGTGGCAACCGTCGAAGGGAAGGGCAACCGTCGAAGGGAAGGAACACACACAACATCCACTACCACTACAGATATCGTGGGGCAATTTCTCATTAACGAAAAAACAATTAAGTAAAATCAGAAATAGAAAATCCAGAATTTGAATTTGAAACTCAACAATCTCCTTCAGAGTCGCCATGGAGAGAGCGGTTATATAATTTTATTTTTTTCAATTTTTTCTTGCTAAAATATTAAATTTTAATTTTTCTCTATAAAATCTATATTTTACAATTTTTATATTAAAATACAAAATTGTGTAATTTCCATAAAAAAATAATTTTTCTCTATAAAATCTATATTTTACAATTTTTATATTAAAATACAAAATTGTGTAATTTCCATAAAAAAATATATAAAATAAATTATACGCCAAAATACAAAATCAAAAAAATTTTCTTTTTGATACAAACTTTTTTTTCCTTTGAAACATAACCGTAATTTTCCTTACGAGCCAAAATCACTACTAGTGGCGTTAACTTTTTTTTCCTTTGAAACATAACCGTAATTTTCCTTACGAGCCAAAATCACTACTAGTGGCGTTCTATCAAACCGTTTAATTATTTAATCGGTTTTCTAATTTCAGATTTGGTTTAGTTTGAAACTGAAATTTAGTAATGGGCTTTACACTAAGCTTAAGAAAGGCCCATTACATATAACACAAATTGGTCTTTGTATCAATGGTGTGGTCGTTGTAAAACATATTCTCAGAGATCATCATCATCAAGACTCAACAACTAGCTTCGTCTCTTGATCACGCCGCAAGTATTATCACTCTCTGGGTTGGTTCGATCGTCGTACAATTCGAGATGTCTGATTCCGACATGGAGATTGACGATGATGAGGTTGAACAAAAGTCTCAATTACATACAATTGAAGGAGGATCTCAATTGCTTGATAAACCAATTCAAGATTCCAATTTTCACAATGGTTAGTATTTGAATTCGTGATTTTTGTTGATTAATTTTATCAATTTTGTAAATTGATTGATGGAAACACCTTTTTCTATTGATTATTACTTTGACTAGGTTTAGCTTTGCTGAGAGGTTGAATTAAGGTATTTCTCAGAGACTTTTCCCAATCAATAACGAGATGCGCTTTATGCCTTCATCTGAAAAGATAGGAAGAGAGAGTTTGACGCAGACGAGCAGTGCTGGTATCAATGACAACAGGTCTCTAGTTATTAATAACAGCAATCCCTTGACATTGGAAAGCAGTTTTGTTCATGATCATAGGTCTTCTATCAGTTCTTATTTAAAACCAGACATGGGATCTTCTCGACCAGCCTGGACAGCATCATTGTCCAGTTCTTTTCCTACGAATGAGCCTGCTTCTACCCTGGGGCATTCAGAAGATGGGAATAATACTGCATCACTTCCAACACTGCAAGAGATAGCTGTTTCTTCTGATAAAGGTGAAGAAGGCAACAACACTACTAGTGATAAGAAGAAAGTTTCTTCAGATGATTGGGAACCTTCTGAACCTTTTAAAGCATCTTTTACAATTCCACCTTATATACTTCCCTCTGCTGATGCCCTTTACGATCCTTTCACGGACATAGAAAATCCAGGAGACAGATCTCTTAATGCTTCATTGTCAAGTAAAGGAGAACAGAAAGATGGCGATTCTGCTTGTGGTCCCCAAGCGCAAGAGTGCGAGAATGATGATAAAAGTAGTTCTTGCAGTCAAAATCAAAGCAAGAGTGCGAGAATGATGATAAAAGTAGTTCTTGCAGTCAAAATCAACACCAAGAAACTATGGCACAAAGGAAAGTGAAGAAAGCACATGGAGTAGTAAAAGGAGTGGCTACTTCAGTTGTAGATCAGAATGATACAACAACAACTAGCAAAGATATATCTTCGACAGCGGCTGCAGAAAATGGAATTGGTTTGAAGAAAAGTAAACCTTGGCATAAAAGTGATGGATCGTCATATAAAAAGCCGTTGAGATCAGATGAGATAGATGGTGAAGTAATGTCAGATGCAGGAAAGAAAGTAATGAGACAATTTCGGAATGCAGTTGTGGAAACCATCAAAGAAATGTTGAAACCAGTGTGGCATGAAGGTCGTCTTACTAAAGATATTCATAACATGATAGTTAAAAAATCTACGGAGAAAGTAGTCAGTGCTGCTGTTCAGTTTCAGCAAGTACCAACTGATACTGAATCAGTTGAGCAATATCTTGGTCAGTCTGCAAGCAAAATTGTGAAGCTTGTCGAGGTGAGTTTTGTCTTTATCCCAAAACTAAACACACATGAGCAAGTAAAAAACCTTATAATATGACAATTCTTTTGTTTATTTGCAGGGGTATGTTAAAAGGTATGGTAAACCCCAAGTGAGTGTTGAAAACTTATTAACAGTGGGATCATTTTAAGGGTTGGTTTTGTTACTCAGTTGCTCATATCGCATGTAGAGCCTCTCCTTATCCTCCTCGAATTTGGAAATAGTGTCTGTCAATCAGAAACACATGTTCATCAGTCAAACACNGAATTTCTTATGAAGTTCCTCAAACTTGGCAGATTCATCTTTCAAGATATTCTCACACTGCAAATATGAATTCAGAGGTGAGGTCCTTGTACCTTTCTACAGACTCAACTAAGTTAAATAACATCTTGGGATCTTTTGTTCAGACCTCCTTTGAACTCTTTGAAAGTGCCTTGGTAAAGTTTTGTCTGCAGTTGTAAGTTAAGGACATAATTCATCAGTACTCTTCCATTTTCTTAATCTTATTTTGTAAACCAACATGCTCATAGCATGGAAGATCATATATCCAGCCTACCTTTCTTTCTCAAGTTTTGTTTTCAACTCGTCGATCTTTGACTTTACCTCAGTGGACACACTGCAAGAAAGATACAGAAGGATTAAAACAAAATTCAACTAACAAACTAACGACATTTAAAGAGCATTTCAAACATGGAGTTTATTTCATCATCTTCTGGAGAAGACTAATTCTCATGAATATGCTCACCATACTTGGTTGATATTCTCTCCCTATGGAACATTAACTGACAAAATCATATTACTAGATACCAATGACAACGATAAAAATCAACGAGTGCTTTAGAACTGTGGAACAAAAGACAAAATCTAAAAGTTAGCTTCATATCTATAAATCAAACATTTGCTTTCTAGTTTAACGGATGCAACAGTATAGCAAAACCACTTGCACAACAGATCAACCAATATCAAATGCTAGAACAAATGATCGAACAGTTCAGGATCAAACAACAGCTCAACTTATTTGGCTACAACTAGTTGATAAATTTGGTGTGCGATGCAAGATCTACCGACGATAACAACTAGAAGAAACGTTCCAGCAAAACGTAGAAATGAAAGATTAAGATTCATACAGTAGACACGAATTTATCAATTATTATAGTACAGTAAATGTTATCTAAGTTATAGTGAAATCGAACTCTGTTTCTACTAAACATTCCACAGCCTAATCAGAGAGAAACTAGTAACGAAGAGATGTATCACCTGGAAATGCTTTCTTCCTTCTTCTTCCGGCCATCTTCATGCGCCTTCTCTCTGATTTGATTTAAAGCCGACATTATTCCTTTAAGATCGCTGAACGATCCACAGAGAAAACACAGTTGCGAGTCAAAATTTAGCCAAAATCAGAAGACGACGAAGCATGAACGATCCACAGAGAAAACACAGTTGCGAGTCAAAATTTAGCCAAAATCAGAAGACGACGAAGCAAAAAGAAAACAAAAATGGACCTAGAAACATCGAGATCCAAATCGTCCTGAAGTTTAGCATTCGATGCTGGCTTCTTGAGCGATTGCGGCGGCTCTGGCCGAGCTCTTTTTGTGACTCTTCTCGTAGACGACATTGCAGACGAAACTGAGTGAGTGAGTGAGGGAGACGATAATCTCTCTTCTCTCGCTCTCTTTCGTGTGATTTGAATTTGAAATTTGAAATTCTGTTTCGTTTGTTGGTCGACTTCTCATCTATAAGAGCCACATTACTAACTGTGGATGTCGTCGTAGCTGATCACGTACAGTCACTATTTTCTTTTCTTTTTTGTGTTTTTTCTTGCTCATACAAATTATGATGGCAAACATAATTACTTTAATAAAAACTAAAATATTATTATCATGAAAATTATTCTTCAAAACTATAATTAACAAACTCGAAACTCGTATTGTTTAAAAATTAGAATTGAATCTTACTAAGAATAACTTGCTCTGCAAGTATCGAAAACCATAATACGATTCACGGTATTGTTCAAATATGTGATATGAGGCTAGCTAAATCAACTAATAAGACACATAAAAATAGCAAAGTGCCACCAGCCTCACACCCACTCCTAATATGAGCAACTAAGTATCGAAACCAAAGCCTTACCAGTGATCTCACTCTTTTTTTTTTTCTTTTCTTTTTCGAAGCATGTTACATTGAGATTTTGAAAAAGTCAATTACAATTAATGAACGATCCACAGAGAAAACACAGTTGCGAGTCAAAATTTAGCCAAAATCAGAAGACGACGAAGCAGAAAGAAAACAAAAATGGACCTAGAAACATCGAGATCCAAATCGTCCTGAAGTTTAGCATTCGATGCTGGCTTCTTGAGCGATTGCGGCGGCTCTGGCCGAGCTCTTTTTGTGACTCTTCTCGTAGACGACATTGCAGACGAAACTGAGTGAGTGAGGGAGACGATAATCTCTCTTCTCTCGCTCTCTTTCGTGTGATTTGAATTTGAAATTTGAAATTCTGTTTCGTTTGTTGGTCGACTTCTCATCTATAAGAGCCACATTACTAACTGTGGATGTCGTCGTAGCTGATCACGTACAGTCACTATTTTCTTTTCTTTTTTGTGTTTTTTCTTGCTCATACAAATTATGATGGCAAACATAATTACTTTAATAAAAACTAAAATATTATTATCATGAAAATTATTCTTCAAAACTATAATTAACAAACTCGAAACTCGTATATTGTTTAAAAATTAGAATTGAATCTTAATAAGAATAACTTGCTCTGCAAGTATCGAAAACCATAATACGATTCACGGTATTTGTTCAAATATGTGATTATGAGGCTAGCTAAATCAACTAATAAGACAGATAAAAATAGCAAAGTGCCACCAGCCTCACACCCACTCCTAATATGAGCAACTAAAAAGTATCGAAACCAAAGCCTTACCAGTGATCTCACTCTTTTTTTTTTTTTCTTTTCTTTTTCGAAGCATGTTACATTGAGATTTTGAAAAAGTCAATTACAATTAAGGCGGATCTACGCTGAGGGGAGTGGGACACTTGCCCCCATTAAAATATAAATACTATCGTCTTTGATGCTAAGTTTTGGCTACGGCAAAATGGTATAAAATGCACCCACTAAATGCTGAGATCAAGGGTTCAAGTCCTTGAAACATCATTTTGCACCCACATATTATTTGAGCTGGGTCCTGCCACTGATCAACACCACCAAACGTCGGCTACAATCCGGATCACAAAACGGGAATCATATCACCCTTCGTCAGGAAATTGAAGGCGCACGAACTATGACTTCTATTGCTCTACATGTGGAGAAGCAAAGCTCGACCACGAAACCGCAAGAGCGATTAACAGACAAAGCAAAAGGTCAGATAAAACAGAGAGCGTTGGGGGTGCAGAGGATCTTATCCAGGGAATGAGACATGCGCCGGTCTACACAATCAGCATATACAACCGAACCACCTCTAAAACGGAATAAGGGATGGTTGATGACTTAAACCCAGTCGAACAAAAGAAAAAAAATCCAATTATTGATTTAAAGAATTCAACCGCAAAGTATTCCTAAATGAAGTAAAGAAGGATAACAAAACTTACAACAGTCTCATCAATTTTGAGCTCATGCCACCAATTTGGCCACTCGGGGTTTACCTAACCTTTCGACATACCCCTGTAAATGAACAGAAGAATTGTCAGATTATATGCAATGCTTAGGTTCATACTTGCTCAAGACAAAACTCACCTCGACAAGCTTCCCAATTTTGGTTGCAGACTGACCAAGATATTGCTCAACTGATTCAGTATCAGTTGGCACCTGATGAAGCTGGACAGCGGCGCTGACTACCTTTTCCGAAGATTTTTTAACTATCATGTTATGAATATCTTTGGTAATACGACCTTCATGCCACACTGGTTTCAACATTTCTTTAATAGTTTCCACAACTGCATTCCTAAATTGTCTCATCACTTTCTTTCCTGCATCTGACATTACTTCACCATCTATCTCTTCTGATCTCAACGGCTTTTTATATGAAGATCCATCACTTCTATGCCACGGTTTACTTTTTTTCAAACCAATTCCATTTTCTGCAACCGCTGTCGAAGAGATCTCTTTGCTAGTAGTTGTTGTTGTATCATTTTGATCTACCACTGAATTAGCCACTACAGGTGCTTTCAAATGCCTTCCTGCCACAGTTTCTTGATGTTGATTTTGACTACAAGAACTACTTTTATCATCATTCTTGCACTCCCGCTCTTTGGGAACACTAGCAGAATCATCACCTTTATGCTCTCCTTTACTTGACAATGAAGCATTACCAGATTTTTCTCCTAGATTCTCTATATCCGTGATAGGATCGTAAAGAGCATCAGCAGAGGGAAGTATATAAGATGGAATTGTAAAAGAGGCCTTAAAAGGTTCAGAAGGTTCCCAATCATCTGAACAAACTTTCTTCTTATCACTAGTACTGTTGTTGCCTTCTTCACCTTTATCAGGAGAAACAGCCATCTCTTGCAGTGTTGGAAGTGATGCAGACCCATATATATTATTCACATTTTCAGGATGCCCCAGGGTAGAAGCAGGCTCATTCATAGGAACAGAATTGGACAATGATCCTGTCCAGGCTGGTCCAGAAGATCCCATGTCTGGTTTTAAATAAGGACTTATAGAAGATCTATGATCATGAACAAAGCTACTTCTCAATGTGAAGGAATTGCTGTTATTAATAACTAGAGACCTGTTGTCAGTGATACCAGCACTACACGCTTGCATCAAACTCTCTCTTCCTATGTTTTCAGATGAAGGCATAAAGCGCATCTCGTTCAATGGGAAAACTCTCTGAGAAACTGGGGGATTCAAGAAAGACACGGGGGAGAAAACTCTCTGAGAGCCTGGGGTATTCACGTTCACAAACGAGATATTCTCTCTGGTATGCAAAGATGTAATGCCGTTTACACAAACTATATTATTGGTTGATCATATCACAACCTACAAAAGAACAATGGTACTACATACCTACATGAGACTGGATAACGCTGGGTCCAGCCATATTATTACCGGCCTGTTGTTGACTCAGGAGATTTGAATTCTCTTTCACATGTAGAAACTTACAGGACATCCCATTGAAACACCATCCTTTAGCAAAAAACTTGCACGGACGAGCTACACGTTTTTGTGCTGGTTCAATCATTTGACCACCAGGGAAAAAGCTTTTTGGCGGTATACCCGGAGTAGGAAATCTGAGAACCGAATCTGTCAGTATCAAAGGCTTCAAACATGCAATATATCAGAAGGTCAACCACAAATCATTAACCTTGATAAGGTGCCATTACTTTGCAATACCTTGATAAGGTTCCATTAGATAAAGCTTGTTCCTTAATTATATTTGGTTGCTCAACTGAAGGTGTTGGTACAGAAACTCTCTTCACATCTACGTGGGAAAAGTTAAATCAGAAGACATTACCCAAAATAGTATTGCTACAAAAAAAAAAAGGAGCATTGGAGAAGAATGCATACAGGAGGAAGAGCTCAAGAATCTTCTTGCTAAGAAGCCTTCTCCTATTTGCTATGATGGGTTTGAACCATCAGGAAGAATGCACATTGCTCAGGTTCATTATCTCTTGATGTGTTCCTTGTTAGCAAACTAATGATGTATGTGTAGTGGTACTTTATTTTCCCTTAATTCCATTACCCTATGTGGGAAACTTTATGTTGTTTCTTAATAGGGAGTAATGAAGGTCATTAATGTGAACAAAATGACTTCAGCTGGTTGTCGTGTGAAGATATGGATTGCTGATTGGTTTGCTCAGTTGAACAACAAAATGGGAGGTGACTTGAAGAAAATCAGAGTGGTTGGAGAATACTTCCAAGAGATATGGAAGGCTTCTGGCATGAACACTGATAAAGTTGAGTTTTTGTGGTCGTCCGAAGAAATTAACTCTAAGGCGGATAAGTACTGGCCTCTTGTGATGGACATTGCTCGCAGAAACAAGCTCGCTAGAATCTTAAGGTTACTTTTCTTAACCTTCTTGATACTTAGTTCATTGCTCTTATGTGATGGAAATGATTTGAATGAGTCTGTTTCTTGTCGTTGCAGGTGTGGGCAGATTATGGGACGTAGTGAGACTGATGAACTGAGTGCTGCCCAGATCCTTTACCCATGTATGCAATGTGCAGATATTTTTTTCCTTGAGGTACCGTAAAGGCTTTTATTACTTATGACCTGTCTTTGGTTTATGTTGCTAGTACTTGGAATACAGATTTAAGCTTTAGGTTTAACTCAGCACAAAGCACATTATATTTTTGAAAAAAAAATACCTGGCTAGAGGCTTAGAGCGCTAGTAAAGCACATTATATTTTTGAAAAAAAAATACCTGGCTAGAGGCTTAGAGCGCTAGTAAACAAAGCTGTTTATGATTGGCAGATTTTGTTGATGTATATAGATGGTTTTACTCAGTGTAATGTTGCATTATATGTTTCTGGCTTATGAATGCTGTGATTTTTGTAGGCTGATATTTGCCAGCTTGGGATGGATCAAAGGAAAGTAAACGTGCTAGCAAGAGAATACTGTGATGACATAAAGCGGAAAAACAAACCGATAATCTTGTCTCACCGTATGCTCTAAGTTTCTTCTCTATTTGACTCAGTTTATGCTACACATTTTCCTGTTCTAGCATTGTTTATCATCTTTTAGCTGTAACTTCTTTGCAGATATGCTTCCTGGTCTCCAACAAGGACAGGAAAAGATGTCCAAAAGTGATCCATTATCTGCTATCTTTATGGAAGATGATGAGGTAGCTGTAACATGGCCCAATTTTCTAGATTCCCAAAAGTAGAGGATTGTTTTACAGTTGTTGACTAATTTCGGAGGTCTTATGATTCACAGGCCGAAGTTAATGTGAAGATCAAGAAAGCTTACTGTCCTCCAAAAATTGTTCAAGGCAACCCATGCCTTGAATACATCCAATACATCATTCTACCATGGTTTGATGAGTTCACAGTTGAGCGAAATGAAGAATATGGCGGTAACAAGTTAGTGAAGTTACCTCTTGCTCGGTTTTGTGAATTAGAATTCCAATTTGGAATGATGTACACCTAATACGTATGTTACTGAGATTAAATTTACACTGATTTAGAATTTCTTCCAAATGTTAGGACCTACAAAAGGTTTGAAGACATTGCTGTTGAATACGAGAGCGGTGAGTTGCACCCTGGTGATCTAAAGAAAGGCCTGACGAATGCCTTGAACAAGATTTTGCAAGTAAGTAAAATTTCATATCGTTAGAACTTCATCAGTCCCTAATGATGATATTAAACTTCACTTTAACAACATTGCAGCCTGTTCGTGATCATTTCAAAACAGATGCACGTGCCAAGAACCTGCTCAAACAGATCAAGGTAACAATCCGGTTTGGTCAAAGTATACATAAAGTCATTGTCTCTCACTCTCACACTCAGACTCACACTGACGGTCACTTTTTTGGGGTTTTGTTGTGTAGGCTTACAGAGTCACCAAATAAAATTACAGACGGTCACTTTTTTGGGGTTTTGTTGTGTAGGCTTACAGAGTCACCAAATAAAATTACAGAGCCAAAATATATCTACCAGACTCTCAATTTATGAAACTTTTTATTTACCAAAACAATACTATATCTCTGGATTTTGTTTACTTGGTTATATCTAGAAACCATCTCATATTTTGGGTTTTAAGGTTTTGTAATGTGGCCTTTTGTTCAAACAGGCGTTGTACGAGTCCTTACCCTCGTTGCGTGTCACGTGCAATGCGCCTATATGGGTTGTTTAGCTGTTTGCTTCACGAGCACGTGCATTTTACGTGGGTATCGCTTTTTAGAAAAAGAAAAATCATTTAAACTACAAAAGTTACTAAATTATCTAGTTCTAATGTAGGATGGCTCTCTCTCTAAACCTTTCTCGCTCTAATTCTCTCCCTTTTCTAGCTTTTATCCCTTATGATTATTCTGCTGTTCATTCTGCTGTCCCAAAAATCTCCTCTAATATTTCCCCTAATATCCCCCCTAATATCTCCCCTAATCCTCTTAATCATTCCTTTAGCCCCCACTTTGTCATAATCCCTCTCCATACGCAAACCAAAATCCCAGAAACGCTTCACCTCCTGCAACATCCCTCGGAAAAAACCCAAAATCGATTTCCCCTACACCACCTACACCTACTGCCGCCCAATCACTCCAAATTACTTCCATCGAAACCACAAATCCTCAACCCAGATACCAAAAATCATCATGAATTTGATATCACGCTCACTCTCTCGATTCATCTTGATCCATCCAATCTCGATTATAAATACCAACACCAAAGGAACCCTAAATCCATACCAACTCTCTCGATTCATCTTGATCCATCCAATCTCGATTATAAATACCAACACCAAAGGAACCCTAAATCCATACCATCACATCACAACGCCAAACGTAGAAATCCCCAGAGTAACAAAGCAACAACCCCCATGGAAGACCAACTCGCTCTCGCAATTGCTCACATGAATCTCGGAGCCTATGACCCTCCAACTACTCTCTCACTCGAAGCACAGG
>CM071719.1:14998650-15009680 GCA_036630335.1 Physaria fendleri | reverse complement strand
CTGCGCGTTCTTATCGTCGGGGAAATTTGTCGATCACGGAAATACTGAAGATCTCGGGTATTACACCTACACTCCAAGATACTAGAACACATCTCTAATACATTGCTTATGTAGAGCTTGCAACTTCTAACCCTAATGCATATTGGCATATTTTTGTAACCACATGTTAAGAAATATTCTTATTCTCTAAATATATTATTCCTATTTTACCTAGATTCTAAATCATTGACTCGAGTTGAAACTTGATCTCCAATCTTAATAATATTGAGTTCAAGTTCGTAGATTAGCCCAAAAACGATAACATCGTTTTCGAAAGCGACTCTTGTACCATTATCAAAGCAGAGTAATCCGGAGATTTCACCAAGGCTGCATTCATTTATTACAGATATCAAAGACAGGAAACCATGGATGGTAAAGTTTATATACACCTCTTGTAAATGTAATGAAACAACAAATTCTTTGGCACATTTTGTTTCTCGATTACCTATTTAAGACAGTTCTATTGATATCCGAATTGGCTAGCACCATTCTTGGGTTAAATCCATTACACATTTCCCATCCCTAACTCACAATCTATCTTAGTCTTCAAAACACTATCTTTAAATCTATACTCACGGGTTTCTCCAGGTCTTAATAAGGGGCATCCTAGATCGTCTTCTGTTGATATACAACATACCCTGAGAATGTTGTTTGGAGAAAGTGAGTTTTTGAAATGTACTGAGTTTTTCTCCCAGATCTTAGCTTGATTCAGTGCAAAGCATAGTGATACTGTAAACTTAAGAAGCAATTCATTGTTTTTTTTTTTTTTGGGTTTAAAATTGATTTGCATGTAAGAAAATCAAAAAGAAGGTGCTAATTTATATAAAAATTAGGGTACCCATACATGTAATGGACGATTGTTCAAATCTCCATGATTTATGATGAAAGAATTTTTGGAATCGAGGAGATTATACTTGTCTATCAAATCTACCGTTACATTTTTTTTTTTTGTCAATTAGTCTATCATTATACATATAGAGAAGTCTATCATTATATATATAGAACTCACAAGAGGATGATAGTTCTACCGGTAAAGTTCTCTGACTTTCGGTCAAAAATCGCTAGTTCGAATTGTCACCTAGAAGAAGTCTCAAAGACATGTTACGCCTATTAATCAAATTTTGTATTTTTCACTATGATGCATAAACAAAATTTGAACGAATTGTGGTATATTAAGTCTAGTAAGTAGTAACCGCTACAATTTTTCCGGCTTAAAATGCGATGATAAAAAAATTGAATTTTTCGTTTCAACTTGGTTTTAAACCGATTTGAATATTATTTATCATAAACTCAGATCCACTTTTATGAAGTGATTTGACAAGCGTATGGAAAAAGGTTAATGTTTTTCCTGCCTCTAGACTTTTTGATAAATCAAGATTAAACTCGGTTAAAACTAGATTAACCTAAAATCCAATTTTTTTTTTTTTTTTTTTTCAACTGAAACTTCACTTTATTAAATCACCAAAGAACAAAATAAACCAAAGTTAACATTCCAAAGATGGTTGGAGCCAAGAAGGTATCGAATTATCGATTTCCAAAGATGGTTGGAGCCAAGAAGGTATCGAATTATCGATCGAGCCAAAATAAATAGGAGAAGAGGTAACATGTTTCGCCAGTGCATCCGCAGCTACGTTCCTTTGCCGTGAAATATGATCAAAGACGACATCCCAATGTCTGCGCGCAACAATGCCTTTGATCTCTGAGGTAAAGGGAAGCAGCCTAGGCCATAAATGTGGGTTCTTCACAGCATCTATAAGATTTGACGAGTCTGATTCAAAGATGATCTTCGTGTAACCCATATTCCACATACAGTTTACTGCCCAAACTAGCGCTGAGGCTTCCGCCTCTAGTGCCGAGAATAACTTTGGATACACCTTAACCCCATGTAAACGCACAACCTTGTTGTGGTCCCTTAATATCCATGAAACCCCACAACGATCGTGAGAGTCTTGCCAAGCTGCGTCAATGTTGCACTTTAAGTAAGATATCGGAGGGGCTGTCCATTGCATCGTCGAAGTAGGAGATGGTTGTGACCCCTTAGTCAGATTTGGCGGATTGTGTTTAATCCATTCCCCTGCATCGATTCTAGCTTTCTGAATAATGCGGAGTCCCGAAGTTGTCTTATTCTGGAAGACTATTTCCTGAGCTAGATCACATTGGAAAAGCATATGATTTACATCCTCTTTATCATTCCCACAGAGACGGCATGAAGCATCGTCTTTAATGTGCCTCTTGCGAAGCTCAGAGCCAACAGACAAGGATCTTGTTAAACATCTCCATAGAAAGTTTCGAATCTTGGAGCTCAAGTTAAGTTTCCAGATTTTTTTGTAAATTTCCTCAAAATTTGGTTTTTGCTCGATGGCCAAGCTTTGATTAAGATGAGATGAACTCCATAACCAATAGCCGGACTTGACCGAGTACACTCCCGAATTGTTGAAAATCCAAGTATAGTTACCCACAGAATCTGCTCCACCCGGCTTCACCTGCAGGATTCGGTTGATTTCGTCTTGTTTTGCTCGATGGCCAAGCTTTGATTAAGATGAGATGAACTCCATAACCAATAGCCGGACTTGACCGAGTACACTCCCGAATTGTTGAAAATCCAAGTATAGTTACCCACAGAATCTGCTCCACCCGGCTTCACCTGCAGGATTCGGTTGATTTCGTCTTGCTCAAAAAACCGATGCAAACCAGGTAAGTTCCATTGGTCGCTGTTCTGATCAACTATCTCCGCTATTTCTGGCACTGCCATATGAGATTTTGTTATCGCACCACGCGGGTAATCCGCTATTAACCAAGGGTCTCTTATAATGTCCAGGTGTGCACCATTCCCAAACTCTTTCTTCAGACCTAAGGCAAGAAGAGACTTGCTTTCGATGATGCTGCGCCATCCGAATGAGGGTCGTTGGCCCAATCTGGCATGATAGGCTGAAGTTTCTCTAGGATAGTATTTGGCTTTGAACGTCCGAGCTAGGAGCGATGAAGGGTGAGAGCATAGTCGCCACAGCTGTTTGCCTAGGAGTGCTGTGTTGAAGCCGTCTAAGTGTCTAAAATTCAGTCCCCCATCCTCTTTGCGTCTAGCTAGCTTATCCCAGGATTGCCAATGGATTCCATTTCCGGTTTCCTGATTCCTCCACCAGAACTTAGCAAATTCTGCTGTCATACTTGTGATGAGACTCTGGGGAAATTTGAAACAGGCCATTGCATAAGCAGGAATTGCTTGTACCACAGACTTGATAAGAATTTCCTTTCCACCTTGTGATAAGAACTTGTTTTTCCAGGAGCCTATACGGTTTTTGATTCTCTCCTCTAGAAACCTTAATGTCTCTGTCTTCGAACCCAAAAAAACTTCTGGCATACCTAAATATATACCCTGCCCTCCTTCCTGTAAGATTCCCATTATCTCCTGGACTTTCTTCTTCGAGTCAGCTGTGACTTTTGGACCATAGATGATACTTGATTTCTCTAAGTTAACCTTTTGTCCCGAGAGATGATACTTGATTTCTCTAAGTTAACCTTTTGTCCCGAGGCTTCCTCATAATCAGAAAGAATACGCTTGAGACTAAGCAACTGATGATCATCTATGGAACTGAAGAACAAGCTGTCGTCCGCGAACAATAAATGTGAGATATTCGGCGCCGTTGAAGCTATCTGAATTCCAAGAAAACGATGGGCAGAATTAGTGTTGTTGAGACGTGAGATCAACACCTCTGTGCAAAGGATAAACAAGAAGGGAGAGAGAGGATCTCCTTGTCTAAGTCCTCTTGATGGTGAGAATTGACCATACCGATGCCCGTTTATGAGAACTCCGAAAGATACTGTTGTGATACAGTGCATTATCAGAGAAATCCATTTGTCACAAAAACCAAGTACTCTAAGGGAATCTTCCAAAAACTGCCATTCCACTCGATCGAAAGCCTTCATCATATCCGTTTTTATGGCCACACTAGAAGCACATAAATCCGGATTTGTCTTGATACTGTGCAGTAGCTCATGTGCCAAAAGAATATTATCTGAAATAAGTCTACCTTCTACAAAAGCAGCTTGCGTTTCCGAAATGATAGAAGGAAGAATTGGTTTCAGACGAGATGCCATGACTTTAGAAATTATCTTGTAGGCAAAGTTACAGAGACTGATGGGACGAAAATCTTTAAGTAGAGCCGGTCTCTGTTTTTTGGGAATTAGACACAATGTTGTTGCATTGAGACGATTATCAAATCTCCCAGAATTGAAGAAGTCCTGTACCATCATATGTAAATCCTTCCCAACAGTGTTCCATTGGCTTTGAAAAAAGCTTCCAGAGAAACCATCCGGGCCTGCACACTTATTAGGACTCATACTAAACACAGCCCTTTTAACCTCACTTTCCGTGACTTCTGCGATCAATTTATTGTTTTGCTCCTCCGTAACTTTTGGATTCACATTGAGGAACATGTCTGATAAACGAACTGCAGATGTATGTCTCAATTCCGAGGTGAATAGGGATGAGAAAAACGAGCAAGCCAAGTCTCCCATCTCTTTTTCTTCATAAAGAATTTGTCCAGTTGATTCGTTCTTTAAGCTTCGAATAATATTCTGCGATCTTCTTTGTTTGACAGCTGCGTGAAAAAATTTAGAGTTTCGATCGCCAGCTTTGAGCCATTGGATTCGACTCTGGTTTTTCCAATATAATTCCTCTTCATTGTAAGCCGTCGTTAACTCAGACTTGAGTCTGGCATATACCTCAGCATCAAAAGAATCCTGATGAGTTAAAGAATCAATTTGATACTTTAAATCTCTTATTCTTATCTGCGAGTTAAGAGGATTATCTTTCTTCCAGGAAGCAATAGATTGAGCGACAACTTCTAATCAAGTGGATAATATCATTCGAGTCTGAATGAGATTGTTGCCATCCTCGCGTAACTGCCTCAGTAAAACCTTCTTCTGCAACCATCTGGAATCAAAACGGAATTGGCCCCTCCTTTTGTGATCCTCCCCATTAAAATTGGTTAAAATAGGGCTATGATCTGAGCCAATTCTCGGAAGATAATATGTTGTTGCAGCAGGAAACTGAATAAACCAGTTGGTGTTACTGACAGCTCTGTCTAATCTGAGCCAATTCTCGGAAGATAATATGTTGTTGCAGCAGGAAACTGAATAAACCAGTTGGTGTTACTGACAGCTCTGTCTAATTTGCAATGTATAAGCTCTGTGTATCTATATCCAAACCATGAGTATGGATTGCCTTCAAAGGGAAGTTCCAAGAGCCCACACTTAGTAAGCATTGTTCGAAAGGGTATGAATGAGGCTTCGGGTCTGGATCGGCCCCCTCTTTTATCCTCGTTGCTGTACAACTCATTGAAGTCTCCCATCAATATCCAAGGATCATCCCTATCTTCTCCAAATGCTATTATTTCATCCCAGACCTTCTCTCTTTCTGCTGTAACTGGATCTCCATAAACGCCTGTGAGAAAGAAGTTCTTATTCTGCCATGTTATTCTCGTATCTATCCAGCGATCACACAACGAAATAACCGTGACCTCTATCTCATCCCTCCACATTAAGCACAAACCTCCGCTTGCGCCTATAGGTTCTACAGTAACCAAGTCTTTGCACTTCAAATCCTTACAAATACCTTCCATGTATGCCTTCTTTTGTTTAGTCTCCATTAGGAAGTAAACCTGGGGACAGTATTGACTAGATATGTCCCTTAGGTGTCGAACTGTCGGAGTACTTCCCAACCCCTGACAGTTCCAAGCTGTTGCAATCACGTGACCTCTATCTCATCCCTCCACATTAAGCACAAACCTCCGCTTGCGCCTATAGGTTCTACAGTAACCAAGTCTTTGCACTTCAAATCCTTACAAATACCTTCCATGTATGCCTTCTTTTGTTTAGTCTCCATTAGGAAGTAAACCTGGGGACAGTATTGACTAGATATGTCCCTTAGGTGTCGAACTGTCGGAGTACTTCCCAACCCCTGACAGTTCCAAGCTGTTGCAATCATATCGAATGGTGTGGTTTCTGGTTAACCACGAACCTTTGAGTCAGGGAGCGGACCGGAGTCGATGGCTCTTCGGTATGCTCAATACATTCACCAAAACCGTCTGGATTTAACATATCTTTGGTACGTTTTCTCGCAGCATTTCTGGTAGCACTTGGTCGATGCTTTCTTTTCCTCGTCTGAGGCATTAGGGAGTCATGATCCCCTGCTGTGTTGTCAGATGCTGTAAATCTAAAAATATTCGTCGCCACTTCAGAAGTGTTGCTCAATATGCTTCCCGATGGTAATAACCTCTCTCCAGGTAATAAATTGGGTGAGACAACTTTCTTCCCTGAAGAGAGTGTGCCAGAATGAGGAGAAAGAGGCATTAGGGAGTCATGATCCCCTGCTGTGTTGTCAGATGCTGTAAATCTAAAAATATTCGTCGCCACTTCAGAAGTGTTGCTCAATATGCTTCCCGATGGTAATAACCTCTCTCCAGGTAATAAATTGGGTGAGACAACTTTCTTCCCTGAAGAGAGTGTGCCAGAATGAGGAGAAATCACCTTTTTTCCGGAAGGTAATGTGAAAGAATCAGGTTGAAATCCTCTAGACTTCGATATAGGGATGCTCTGTTCTGATGCTGCCTGAGAGGACTGATTCTGATGTTTTGGACGCCAAGTTGCGTTTCGTGAGTGGCCTTTGAGTCTGTTAAAAATCGTTGGAACAGGGATATCCGATTGTCCTGTCGCTTTTTTAGGACGACCCCTAGGTCGCCGAGTGATATTCTGTTGCTCACGTGTATGCCCTGTTTCAGCATTCTGATGGACCCCTAGGTCGCCGAGTGATATTCTGTTGCTCACGTGTATGCCCTGTTTCAGCATTCTGATGAACACTCGGACTCTGTTTCTCTGGTTCCTCCGAGATTCCACCCTGTTGTTCTTTTCTGTTCGTTCTGTCTGTTCTCTTAGTGGGACAATGATACTGGTCATGTGTGAGTCTCTTACAATAGTAGCATATCCTCTTGAGTTTATCATAAGAGAGTTGTAGAACCACAGACGCCCCTGTTTTAAACTTAAAGGGCTTTTGAAAGATGATTGGATTGTTGATCGGTAACCAGACTTGAGCTCTAACATGCTCTATGGAAGTTGAATTCTTGACATGGAGCTCAATCACTTCTTTCCCTGGTTCCATATGCCCAAGTGTTCTTCCTACCTGACGAACTACGCCTTCGGATACTTTTTGTGCCGGTAAGCCCTGAATTTTAACCCATATTGGAATTCTTTCCAGGTAGTTTTCGTCCGGTGTGGGTGTCCATTTATCCGCCGCTACCAACCAGTTGTTCACGTACCATGGTCTGAGGAGAAGAGTAGCTGTGAGCAATTCTTCGTTCGGAAAGAAGAATTGGGCTCGATCTTTCCCATATACTCTTCCATGGATTTGTGTTTCCAGTTTAAGTAGCTTTGGGATAGCATCTACCAGTCCGTCTATGGAGATACTTGTTGGATTCAGAAGTCTAACAATCATGCTGAGGCTATTTTCCTGTATTAGTTGCTGTTCCTCCTCATCATCTGAAAGAATGACCGCATCCTCCATGTTCACCACCAAGTTAGAAATGATTCTCCACTAACCTAAAATCCAATTTTTTATCAATACATATTAAGAAGAGAAAAAAAAAATAAAGGTCAGATACTTATATATATATATATTGTTTATGCGACGTTTTAAATGTCCAAAATTAGAAAAATGAGTTGTCTGGTATATAGTAGAAGGATAAATTTTAAATGTCCAAAATTAGAAAAATGAGTTGTCTGGTATATAGTAGAAGGAGAAATACGAAATCAGTCCTTATATAAATTTTCTAATGAATACGATTTTTATCTTAATATCCAATCAATTTTGTTTGTGAAAATTCTAAAGAAACTCTAGTCAACTTCCGATCATGATATGCATTATTAATATTGTTTCCTATAATTAAAATCACATAAATTTAGTTTTTACAGAGTAAGTAAGTGGCGTAAACATGCCAATTAAGATAAAACGCAAAAAGGATCGGACCTAAAATATTTAAGCCCAATAAAAACTCCAAGTATAAAAAGCCCAATAAAAATCCTTGTATATATTTATTTATTTATTTTATTTTATTTTACAAACGAATATGCAGTAACAAAGATGATTATAATTTGTAATATTTGAAATCTTCATAACATTTTAATATGGTTCAATAACTTTAAAAAGTTAAAATATATATATTTGAAACAGTAATTACTCTGTATCAAAATAAAAATCACATTTATTACTGTGTATTTTATGATAATTATTTCTTAAATCAAAAACGGACTCTACGAGGCTACAACATAATGCAACATAAGTACCAGTGGAAGATTCATAAATGTTATCCCTATCATTAGCAACATCTAGCTTGCATTACAAGATATCTAAAAAATCATTATAGATTTGATGATGACCTATCATTAGCAACATCTAGCTTGCATTACAAGATATCTAAAAAATCATTATAGATTTGATGATGATGAGAGAAAAAGAGTTAAGATACTGTTGTTGTGTCAGATTTGGACGTAAGAGAAAAAGTTTGTCCGACTTGTTGGTGAATCCACAGTCCCTCTCTAGTCAACACTCTTCTGAACCTATTTTTTTCTTTGTCTCTTTCTTAGCTTTCTTTTTTTTTCTTCTTGTCACTTCATAGGTTTCTATTTACACTCTTTAATTTCATTTAAAATTCATGACAACTTCTAAATTGCGATCGTAGTTTCCTATTTTAATTTGGAAGTTCCTTTTAAAACACAACAATTTAGATTTTGTTCCCTTTTGAAATTATTATGTTACTATACATATATTTTTACCCCCAATCTTACTACACAGATTTTTTTTTTTTGGGTTTTAACTATACAAAGTTAAGTGTTAAAATGCACATGGCAGCGTAGACAATGACAAATATTTGATTGATTTCAAGTTTCTAGTCTTATTCAGTTTTCTATTTTGTGGATTCTACTAAATTTTACGGTTGTTCCATTTATTTATTCATAAATCTATTAAATTTTAGTGTTATTGAATGTTATAGTGGTTTGATAGTAATTTCATTCAAAAATTTCATAGAAATTTCACTCAAAAATGTTATAAAATAATTATGATATTTTCTATTATAATTTGAATATATTTAATTGAATCTTAAAAATATTGTAAAGGTCTATTATATCTACTATACTAAAATCTATAAATCAATATTTAATTGAATCTTAAAAATATTGTAAAGGTCTATTATATCTACTATACTAAAATCTATAAATCAATATCCATACCATGTATTATTAGGTCGGTCCAGATGATACGCGATTCAGATGATAGTTTATACCATTACAGTTTTAAGAGATTATTTTATATTACTCAAAAGATATCTAAAGATATTTTCAAACCAAAATTTTGGAAATTTACTTTTTTTTAGTTTTTTAAGGATATCAAAAAATTGAAAACAATTTTTATAAATAATTTTATTATATAGATATTATAAAAATACATGAACATTATTTTGTCTATTACATATAAAAATATTGGACCTATGACATTGTTAAAATTTATGGTTTTCGTTATGAATATATTATATATAGTAAGAAGTAAATGTTGTTTTGTAGATGAAAGAAAATAATACGAGTATGTATAAAGATAATGTCAAAGAGACAAAAGGAAACAGTAAAAAAGTTAGGACAGTAGGACCATGTTTATATTGGATAATGTCAAAGAGACAAAAGGAAACAGTAAAAAAGTTAGGACAGTAGGACCATGTTTATATTGACATCCATTTGTATGAATTGATATTACATATTTATTATATGCCCTTTTGACATCTGATTTGATCTAACAAAGCCCTACCTAGCTATCCCTCCTTTTGCTTTCAACTACAATAATTTACTAACATTTTATTCTCTGTAATTCCCTTAAGTATATATGTCACACAACGTAGGAGTAAGTTAAATATTAATATCATCAAATCAGAGTTAAAACTTACAAATGGTCATATCAACAGACTATTAAAAACTCTGTTTCATAACTCTGATAAGTTACTTATTCCTTGGTAAAAAGTAATTGATTTCGTATGATGTAATGTAATATAGTCACAATTATAATTTGAGTAACATATATTTGATGAAGAGGTTGCGGCCTAGTGATAGAACATCTAACTACTTGAAAAAAGATATTTATTTGTAAAAATTATTCGTTATCCGTAAGTATCCGTAACGGGATAAATAACTTGTAAGTTTTAGGATTTTGGACAAGTATCCGTATGACTAAGTATGTTTTTTTTGGTTTGGAATCCATATGACTAAGTATCCATTTCTAACAAATCAACTATAAGTCTAAGAATTGTGATATTTGCAAATAATAAGTCAAATATCAGGTCGATAAGATAGCACCGTTCGGTGCCTAATCGTAGTAGTTTTGCAAATAATAAGTCAAATATCAGGTCGATAAGATAGCACCGTTCGGTGCCTAATCGTAGTAGTTTTGTAGACATAAAAAATCACGTTTGTGTGGATTTGTTGTGGACGTATTATAGACATTATACGTTTAATCGTATATTTGCTATATTAAAACGTGGACTATACAAATACGATTTGTTGACATAATTATTACGATTATGTACGAAATAAACACTGAAAAGCTCAATAATGACAATTTTCACGTTTGTGGGAAGACTTAAATTAGATACGACAGAATAGTATTCAAAAGCCTAAAAATAATGCTGATCTTTTTACATGTGCCATAATCGCATTTTTGGAAGTTAATGGTCAAAATGACATATTTTAGGGTTTTTGTAATGACATGAGGATTAGGTAATATGATAATTATTTGAATGTAACGTTTTAATTCTCCGTAGAATAAAATGAAATATCACTTCACGTGACCTCAGTCAAAGTTCCCTACTTCCCGCAACTAAACCTTACATCACAGTCCAAACATAACGCATGACGACCTAATTCACTTTCACACTCGGTAATGTAAACCTCTATAT
>CM071719.1:14984672-14997953 GCA_036630335.1 Physaria fendleri | reverse complement strand
TTCAAGCTCCATTTCATTGATAAAAACTCTTATTTTTGCACCACCTGCTTTAGATTATTAGCCATGGTTATCTCATTATTTCATATTAGTATATAATAATGACTATATTTTAACATTATCAATATAAAACAACCTTGTTCATTATTTCATATTAGTATATAATAATGACTATATTTTAACATTATCAATATAAAACAACCTTGTAATACTTTACATAAGTATAAATTGTGTCCCTTCCATTGTTGACACAAATTTAATGTATCTATACTGTTGAGTATAACTTAAAAAACAATTACACGTCATGACTTAAGAAGGGTGTAGCTTTATATATATCCACATACCTTGAACTTGAAGCTGGTCCGAAGTTGATGAGACAGTAGAAAGAGAATGAGATGTAGTAGTGGTAGGAATATGAAGCATGATGTTATTGTTGTTGATGTAAGAAGGTATTTGATCATGACTTGTAGTAGGGTAACAAATCTGAGGCTGTGGTTGCTGTAACATCATCTTCATCCTCATTTCTTCAGCTTCTTTCTCACTCAAGTGTTGTTGTTGAGGATGAGCTCCATAACTCATGATGTCACTTAGCAAGAGTCCAGTACATGGTCCCAAAGTTGGAGATGGTTTTTGTTGCTGAGAGTGAAACCCTAATTGAGATGAAACGTTGATACCTTCAAACCCACCAACGTTTGAGACAGGAAAAAGAAACTCTCCTTGTGTTTGAAACATCCCCATCATTTGATTACCACCTAAAGAGAGATTAGTATTGTTCTTGTTCTTGTTTTTGCGGGGTTTGGTTGATTTGGAGGAAGATGACTAAAGAGAGATTAGTATTGTTCTTGTTCTTGTTTTTGCGGGGTTTGGTTGATTTGGAGGAAGATGAGGAAGAGGAGGAAGAGGAAGAAGTAGATGAGTTTGTTGGTTGAGGTTGATGAGGAAGAGAGTGTTTGTGAAGGAGACGAAGTTTATGTTTACTACGAGACTTACGGTTTTGGAACCAGTAGAAGACATTAGCATCACCAACTTGGCCATATTCTTGAAGCTGAGCCCTAATTCTCCTAATCTCCTCTCTTGGTGGATTCACCATCCCTGAGTTAAAGATTGATTCAAGTATCCTAATCTGTTCTGGTTTTGGATTCCATCTAGGTTTTGGCTCTGGACTCTTTTCCACCACTTCACACCCTTTACAAAATCACATAAATTAGATTAAAATTCTCAATTGATAAATATGTAAGAATAAGGATTACCTGAAGAAGAAGATCTGTGGGAAGAAGGAGAAGGCAAGAGAGGAGAATTGATGTCATGTTGCCATTGAGGTTTGGACTTGAACATGCTTGGCCAGTGTCTATTCGAGGAAGCCATAACTAAATTAACTTGGTTTTGAAGAAGACAGATCTAAGTGTGTATGTATGTGATGATGATTGATTGATGTTGAAATGATGATGTGATGTGTCAAAGGAGATGAGGAAGAGACAAGAAACAAGATGACTAATAGAAAGATTGAATAGGGCAAAGGGTTATGATCTCTTTATCTCCCTCTTATAGTCTCTCTTCACCTACCTTTACATTAATTTAATATTTAAGTCTCACCCATATTTCTATACACTTCTTTTATAGTCTCTCTTCACCTACCTTTACATTAATTTAATATTTAAGTCTCACCCATATTTCTATACACTTCTTCTCTTTCTGTCTTTATATACGTACATGTATCTATCTGTATATGTTCATTTTTTTTTTGTATAATTAGCAAAGAAAATATTTTTTCTGTTTTAAAAAAGCATCATAACGTATCTTGTTTCTTGTTTTGGGAAGCAGAAAAATTAGAGTAGGCTAAACTATATTTTCATTCGTCGAATTATTAAATTTTGACTACTTTTAAGTCAAAAAGTAAGAATTAATTACTTTAAAAAGGTAAAAAAGGTCTTTGATCGGTTTTATATTAGGAAGAGCACTTTTAAGATGTTATATTTAAATCCAAGTTTGCTTCCATTAAATCCAGTTTTTTTTTTTGCTTCCATTATTTAAATATTATACCATAAGAATTGTCTTAGGGGTTAACTCCCTCAATAGCTTTTATAACAAATTATTTTATTTAATTAAATCCTTACCATACAAAATTTCATTTGCAAGGCCATTTATATCTGAAGCACTCTTTACAAATTTCATTTGCAAGACCATTTAAATCTGAAGCATATCGTTTTTATCTAGGTGAAATTTCAGTTACTTTAGGTTAAAAATATTTCAGTAATATTAATTTCTATATTAAAAGTAATTCAAAATTTCTATTAGAGTTAGCTTCGTATTTTGTATTTTAAATTATTATTATACACAATAAAGAGATGAGAAGAAACTCAAAAAAAATATTTCAGTAATATTAATTTCTATATTAAAAGTAATTCAAAATTTCTATTAGAGTTAGCTTCGTATTTTGTATTTTAAATTATTATTATACACAATAAAGAGATGAGAAGAAACTCAAAGTGATCATTAATGCAACCCCATACCTCTAGTCCTTACAGTTCTTGCATTAGAAGAAACTCAAAGTGATCATTAATGCAACCCCATACCTCTAGTCCTTACAGTTCTTGCATTAAAACCAAAACTGCTTCTGCAGTTCAATCGTACGAACTCAAAATTTCTTCAGAAATCAAAACAAAGAGTCTTTGAAAGTGATCCATGTTTGGTACTTCTGAACTAAGATTTCTTTTCATCATTTTCTCTTAATTCTGACATCTCTAAAAACATTGACTACAACCAGTACATAAAGACTGTAAATTTTAATCTCTAAAAACATTGACTACAACCAGTACATAAAGACTGTAAATTTTACTTTATTTCTCACATTTTATTTCGTAGTAGAAATAAAACATAAAAGTATTAATTAATGGAAAATACGAATTTCTTAAGAGGTTAAGATGGGTGGTGAATAGTAATTAAGGTCGTTTTTTTTGGATTGACTCGAGGGGCTTTGTTGATGATCGTTCCCATTAAGAATGTATTAATTTAATTCTTCAATTTCTTTTGAAATATTAAGATTCTGTTCGTGTGCATTTATTTCAAAGATAAAGCAATTGTGACTTTGTGAGCTTTATCTTATGATCGAATAATATGGGCCATGCTAACACAGTCTTAGTTTATAAATTGTATACTTTTGTGTATAGGAATCAACGAAATGAAAATAACATCCGACATTTCTCTTGTAGTGTGCATGATTAGAATTGCCAAATCTTCAGTATAGTGCGATAAAATTTAGTATATTGCTTGGTATGACATTCACAATATATTTATTTAATTACCAATTATTTATGTTAAATATATCTTTTAGTATCATAGAACATTTTCGTTTAAAAGACTGATTATCTATTTATTAAAATTATTCAAAACAAAACAAAATCAATATCTCGTGCGTTGCATTCTTGATTTTTATTTATTTTGGAGTCTCAACTGGCTTATTTTCAGGAAATTTTGTTCCTTCCGAGCAAGTTGAACCTCTTCAACAAGTTATTTCTCTAGTTCTGATTTTCTTAACAGCAAGTCAGAAAATCTTGATTGAGTGTCTCGAAACTGTTATACCGTGATTTTTTTCAGAAGATGCGAGAGTCGATTTGACGCGTATTTGAATCTGATGAATATAGATGATCTCCTCTGCAGATGTTATTTTCCTTATCTTTCCGAATCTCTATCCCATAGTTTTTTCTCTTTATTTTCTTCTTATTTGTTGTAATTAGTATGTCCTTGAAGCTTGGAGTTGCTAACAAAACAATTTATTATCTTGATTGATTTAAGTGAAAGTTCAGTTTTATTTTTTTTTAAAAAAAAAACAAAAACAAAATTCGATCTTATTTGAAAGAAAAAACTAAAGATATATTAAACTTTCATTATATAGTAGTACTAGATATCATTTGTCTTGAATTAAAAAATAGTAGTAGAATTTATGTGGTTTTGGTCCTCGGGCCTTTGCAGCTTAACTTTGGCTGAGGAATCAGGAACTGGCGATCAATGCAACAATTTTAATATCATAAAACAATTTTAAATTCATTTTATTTAAAAAGGTCAATTAATAAACAGTTTGATGTACTTGAATTTTTAATGATATTGTCCAAAGATGTTTTAGTTACATCTATAACAATCTACATATAAATATAGATATCAAAGGCTATTGGATTAGGTTTCTTAACTTATCTTTTCATGAGGCAACATTCTAAATTCTTCAGCTGTTTGTGGTACATTGATACTAGCATTTGCTAGGGTTTTTATAATTTTATTTCAGTTTTATTATTAGCTATAAAATATTTATTGGAGTCATGGAGGAACCCTAGATTTCAGTGGGATGTTCAAACAAACAAACAATCAATATTACATTTTGTTTTACATATTGGGACCACTACACTCGAATGAAACCTTAAAAGCTCAACAAAGTACATTCAAAACCTTATTTTTTTATTACTATTATTTTCGAAAATAATTATATTTTCTTTGTCCCCAAGAAATTCCACAGCTTAGCGCTATATGTGTTTGAATCATAACTCAAACACATGTTAAATTGGTTCATGGTTAGTGTTAAATTCAAGACATTCTTTTACTAATTCTATTTTAGAATTTCATTTTTTTTCAGTTTTTATAATACATATAGTAAACTCGTTTTAACTCAATGTTAACAAGTAATTGTAGATATTCAAATTGTTTTATTGATAAATAAGATCTATAAAATTATAAATGAGTATGGGACACATTGCGAAGACAGCACTTAAGCATAAAGTGCGGAGAAGTGACCACATCCATCAATTTTTCTCTGAGCTGCCACTTTCACTTCCCAAAATTATTTTTTTCTTTCTTTTGTTTAATCAATACTTAATGTTTCTACTATTTTATTTTCTTCTAAGAAAATCTAAATTAATTTCCCACTTATAATCAATACTTAATGTTTCTACTATTTTATTTTCTTCTAAGAAAATCTAAATTAATTTCCCACTTACTTTTCTTTGACTCAAACCCGTGATCTATTAGAAACAGGTGAAATGTCATGACTTGTAAAAAATTTCTATGTTTTATTTACATTTTCTTACTAAAAAATACATATATTTTCTGTTAATTGATTTCAGATATATTCACAGAACCCAAAATATGTATGAGTGATCAGATTAATCAGATTGGGTCTATGTATATGAAATCAATAATATTTTCTTTTTAGCATCAAGAAAATATATATATTTGTCTCATATATGTATGTCGTACAATGTTAAGAGCAATTATTTCGGTGGTGGGGGAGTGATGGATGAGTGATCCATACTGAAACAATTTTTTGAGAAAAAATGGAAAGAGTTTTAAAAATTTTCTATATTTGTTTACACTTTCCTTCTCAATGCAATCTTTTGCTTCTTATTTTACAACCATTGTGTCCCTAACCAATATGTCAATAAATTGTACTATTTCTTCAATGTAATAAATATATTTCAGTGCAATAAATACTGTTAGTACTAGTAGCTAAGTGAAAGATGATATCATCTTCATTGAGTATTTCCCAACATTTGAAGTTTAATTTGCTATGTATAATTGTCTAATGGAACCCGGTAATTGTAACCATTTCAAAGAGAACTATATTCCTACAAAATTAGGATATGGTGTAGTGACATGTAAAGTCTACAAATTTGAAATTCTTGGACATTTAAAAATATTAAATATTTTCATCTAGTATAACGGGCTGCTATTAATATTGTGATTTTAACAATGTGAAAGTAAGTCTGGGCATTCGGTTTATTGGTTCGGTTCAGCTCAGTTTTTTCCGGGGTTTTGATTCTTTCAGTTTTCTAAAAGTAATATCTATTTATGTATTAACTAACGATTTGGTTTGGTTCAATTCTTTTCGGATTTATTTCGATATGATTACTATAAAAATATAACCAATTAGTAAGCAAAACAAAACACGATTTCATTCGGTTTAAATTTTATGGTCATTTTGTAACCATAATTACTCCTTTTTTTTTTTTTTTTTCATTCGGTTTAAATTTTATGGTCATTTTGTAACCATAATTACTCCTTTTTTTTTTTTTTATCAAGGTTGTAACTATAATTACTCATTTGAACCAAAACTAATTAATATTATAACCAAGTATTATCAAATTAATACTTCAAAGTACTTAAAAATACTAATTAATAAAATATATCCGGTATCCATTTAATTTTTGGTTCAAAAGGACATGTTATTATATTTGAAAAATTCAATTCGATTTTGGTTCATACTTTTTAGACTAAGTTCAATTCGGATTTTCGATTCCATATTTTTTTGCCTAATCTTACGTGAAAGCTTGGGAAAATCCTAAATATATATTACTCTTCCCGTTTCAAAATATAAAAGGTTTAAAGAAAAATGACGGCTTTTAACAAGATGGATTAATTATCGGTTTTAACTAGTTTTCGTCCAATTATAAAGTAATATTACAATGATCATTAATTAAAAAATTACCATAAAACTTTAAAACCCTTTATAATTTGAAACAAATTTAAAAAGCTAAAGCCCCTTATATTTTGAGACGGAAGGAGTATTAGATATTGTAAAAAATAAATAAAACTCGAAAGTAATTACATAAAATTCTGTTAAGTTCCTAAAATTCTTGGAAATTTAAGGACATGAAACATAAAGTTTAATATAAGCATTTTTCTGGGAAACACATATGCATAAAACATTTCTTATTTGGAACATATGAGATTTTACATTTCTTACTTGTTTATATTTTCCTTTTTGCTTGCGCTTTAAATCGTCAACTTCACAACGATTGTTTCTACAACTATAGTTAGGTAATAATATATAACATTTCATATTAGTTTTATGATTCCAAAATTATCAACATAATGGACATAAACCTAGGGTTAGACCCCAATTTTTTTTTAAAAAATTAGTTTTTTGAAACCTCATATATATCTCATAATATTATTGTTAATATATATTTCTTTATATGAACTAACTCCAATACTTAATATCTAAATAAATACATTTCTTTTGCTATAAGAATATAAATACTTTAGATTATCACTATATTATATGATGCATTAAATGAAAGGTACATGGAGAGGGAGCAAGAGAAAATGAGGTTATAAGAAAGAGGTTGTAAGCTAAAATTGCGCTCATTTTTTTGCAGACTCACTAAATGCTCACATTAGTAAATATATCAACATGCATTCTCTTCAATGCCCTAATTTCCCTTCACATGCAAATTTCCATTTTTTGTTTTGTTGATCTTATCTTGTTTTTGGTAAAATTGTTGACCTTCTCTTTGTTATGTGTTTTTCTAGGTAAATTGTGGTTGTAATAAACGTGAGACATATATTGTGGAGATTTGTAGATAATTAATCTTATAACTCCACAACATCTAATAATCATCATATGACACAACTTGAAATAACACTACAACACGTTCATTTTCATTTTGGTCGGAATTTTGTCGGAAATTGTTTAGTTAGTTTGTTAGTTTACCAAATGGCACTCCACGTGTCGACTCCTAAAACGCTGCAGTTCGTAGTAAATACCCAGTTTAGATAAATTCATTAAAAGTCTACATATTAGTTCAGAAATTCCGACCAATTTTTGACTAAAAAATATATTATTATTATTTTTAAATTTTAAGAGCGTGAAACATTTGATTTTTTTAAAAAAAAATTTGGTCGGAAAATGATCAAACAATTTTGCCCGGTATTTGACCATAACAAAAACAATTTTTTTTTACAAGTTATATGGTCGAAATTTTCAATCAAATTCTGACCAAATATTATCTGACGACTAATCGGATTTGGTCGATATTCTTTCGTGACGACTAATCGGATTTGGTCGATATTCTTTCGAGAATTTGTTGTTGGAAAACGGTCATTTTTTGTAGTGTTCTAAAATTTTTTTAACATTATTATTTTTATAATGGAAAATAACCTATTTATCCACGAACTATTGTCCTATAATAATATTTTCCCAAAAACTATTATTCTCTTTTTATATTCTCATGAAATTAAATGCAAACTTATTTGCCCACGAAATTGAAATTCGAACTTTCATGGACAAGTAAATTTGCAACTTTCATTTCATAAATAAATCTCAACTTTGATTTCATGGAAATATAGAAAGAATGCAATAGTTTGTGAGAAAATATTATGATATGGTAATAGTTCATGGGTAAATATGTTGTCTTCCCTTTTATAATTACAAATCCAACAAATATTTTCTTAAAAACATTTTAGAGAACTTCAAAAGTTTGCATTCTAATATGCATATCTCAAATACCATTATTCTGAATCATTAAAAAAAAAAATCATATTCTGGATATCATCAAATTTACAATGCACCAATTAATAGTTGTATCATGAACTGTATAATTTAAAACTAGTTTAAAAATCCATAGGTAGGCATAAACTATTTTATAATTACAAATCCAACAAATATTTTCTTAAAAACATTTTAGAGAACTTCAAAAGTTTGCATTCTAATATGCATATCTCAAATACCATTATTCTGAATCATTAAAAAAAAAAATCATATTCTGGATATCATCAAATTTACAATGCACCAATTAATAGTTGTATCATGAACTGTATAATTTAAAACTAGTTTAAAAATCCATAGGTAGGCATAAACTAATCTAGTTCCTATAAAAATAATTGAGAACTCAAGTACATGCTAAGCCGTGCGTATAATTCAGGAAATAAAAAATGCGACTATAAGAGTACTATAACTTATCTTCAGATCATGATGCTTATCCTCACAAAAAGTTTTCAACATTTTTTTTTATTATTATTTGATAGCAACCAAATACATTGACGGCTAGATTTGTGAATTTCCAAAACCATTTGTCAACCAATTACATTCATGATATAACTAATCCCATTGGGAATAAGTGAAACGTTATTATGAAGAACCTAAGAATCAGTGAACACTAATCTCACACGTGTATAATGAACATTAGAAGAATTGTGTCAAATATAAATTTGCCAAGAGAGATCGATTAGTTTTCGAGAAACATACTCTTATAGGGAATGAGAGTAGGCCAAAGAAAATTAGAATTCCTAACAACATTCTCTCAAGTTTATTTGTTTGAGATTGTATATTATAAAATGATAGTATAGTTAATAATTAATGCTTACATTATTCTAATATTTGTTTGAGATTTATTTGTTTGAGATTGTATATTATAAAATGATAGTATAGTTAATAATTAATGCTTACATTATTCTAACATTGTTTGGATTAGACAAAACTAGTGAAGAAACCTTCTAATGCATTGGGATTAGAACTAAGAGGGCTTTAAAGAATTAATGAGAATGTTTGAAGTAAACAAATACTATTTTCTAATACTTGGAACTAGATGCAAGCATATTGACTTTATTATTAAGGGATCATTGGTTAATTACTTAATTGTTATATAACTCAAATATATTTCTAATTAAAATTATGACAACATACTCAAGTTGTAGCACACATACAACCTAAAACAATGTAGAAGATCAAAGCTTATAATAAAATTAAGACTATTTAGGTGCAATTCTCTTTTTTCACTCTACTATGCATCACTATTTCAACAATGTATGTTCTAAATCTCAGTTCAGTTGAATTAAAGACTTGTGTTTTAGAGATTTGTGTTTTGGTGCAAGATCTTAAAGATCATTATGTTCATGACTAAAATATTGCCATATACATTGGGCTTATTCAGACACTTGCACGCTCGTCTTAACAATGCAAGCAAGCTAAGTAGTTAGGGTGCAAGAGGTACAAAGTACAATACGATTATTGGAATTGACCCATGTAAACTGTTAGAAGACTCTGATACATACACCTACATTGTGGCTACATAAGGTAAGAAAGCTAACAGAGACTCTTCACCAGAGCAATATTGCTGAAGACTTGACCCTAACAGAGACTCTTCACCAGAGCAATATTGCTGAAGACTTGACCAACTCACTCATAAATCAACCAATTCTGCCTTACAAGGAGTCAATGTCTCCATTGTTGTCACACCATCTTTGCAACCAGTTTAGTGTTTCTTCTTCGTCGGCGCAATCTTAGCTTCTGTTCTCTGGTCCTGGTTCGACAATATCGTCAAATCATTGTATCCAATCTATTTATTGGATCTTTTCTTTTCAAGTATGAACATCTTCCATTTGTGGTTTGACGCTGCCTTTGATCTCCTTCACCAGATATCTTCAGTTCAATCTGCAATTAGTAGAGAAGTAATGTGTTAGGTCTGCAGTGAGTAAATGGACACACTTGTACCTTATTGGAACATGTCTGCAATCATATTCTTGACCCGCACAAACATCAGGCCTGTAATCCTAAGGACCTGGTTCAAGAATCTCTGTTAATGTCAAAAGGAAGCAACCTCTGAAACTCCAATATATTGTATATGAGAGAAGAAGAAAAGGGGGATCGAGAATCAGAACAATGTTCTCTATCTGGTCATAGATCAGTTTCCCAAGATTCAATGGTTTCTTCTTTTCCAATTTTGTAGATTAGCTTGGCTCTGTCTTTGGTGACGTGTTGTTTGTAGTTAGCATACAATTGAGTCAACACCCACCAAGAGGTAACTAACTGTTCTTCAAATAATTGTCTCTCTCTAAACCAATGGTACCTTTCTTATCCTTCGTTTGTCAGAAACATGTGTCAGTATATTCAACCATTCAAATAGCAAGTGTTTCCCTTAAATTTCAGCAAGGTCAAATAATCACTAAGCCTTACTAACACTTCTTCAAATAGCAAGTGTTTCCCTTAAATTTCAGCAAGGTCAAATAATCACTAAGCCTTACTAACACTTCCAGTATCTATGAGTCCAAAGTCAACATATTTGTTTGAGATTGTATATTATAAAATGATAGTATAGTTAATAATTAATGCTTACATTATTCTAATATTGTTTGGATTAGACAAAACTAGTAAAGAAACCTTCTAATGCATTGGGATTAGAACTAAGAGGGCTTTAAAGAATTAATGAGAATGTTTGAAGTAAACAAATACTACTATTTTCTAATACTTGGAACTAGATACAAGCATATTGACTTTATTATTAAGGGTTCATTGGTTAATTACTTAATTGTTATATAACTCAAATATATTTCTAATTAAAATTGTGACAACATGCTCAAGTTGTAGCACACATACAACTTAAAACAATGTAGAAGATCAATGCTTGTAATAAAATTAAGACTATTTAGGTGCAATTCTCTTTTCACTCTAGTATGTATCACTATTTCAACAATGTATGTTCTTAATGTCAGTTTAGTTGAATTAAAGACTTGTGTAAGAGCATTGTGTTTTGGTGCAAGATCTTAAAAATCATCATGTTCATGAATAAAATATTTCCATATACATTGGGCTTATTCAGACACGTGCACGCTCGTCTTAACAATGCAAGGAAGCTAAGCTAAGCTAAGTAGTTAGGGTGCATGAGGTACAAAGTACAATACGATTATTGGAATTGACACATGTAAACTGTTAGAAGACTCTGATACATACACCTACATAAGGTAAGAAAGCTAACAGAGACTCTTCACCAGAGCAATATTGCTGAAGACTAACAGAGACTCTTCACCAGAGCAATATTGCTGAAGACTTGACCAACTCACTCATAAATCAACCAACTCTGCCTTCACAGACTCAATGTCTTCATTGTTGTCACACAATCTTTGCAACAAGTTTAGCGTCTCTTCTTCTTCGGCGCAATCTTAGCTTCTGTTCTCCGGTCCTGGTTCGACAATATCGTCAAATCATTGTATCCAATTCATTTCTTGGATCTTTTCTTTTCAAGGATGAACATCTTCCATATGTGGTTTGGCGCTGCCTTTGATCTACTTCACCAGATATCTTCAGTTCAATCTGCAATTAGTAGAGAAGTAATGTGTCAGGTCTGCAGTGAGTAAATGGACACGCTTGTACCTTATTGGAACATGTCTGCAATCATATTCTTGACCCGCACAAACATCAGGCCTGTAATCCTAAGGACCTGGTTCAAGAATCTCTGTTAATGCCAAAGGAAACAACCTCTGAACCTCCAATATATTGTATATGAGAGAAGAAGAAAAAGGAGATCTGGAATCAGAACAATGTTCTCTATCTGGTCATAGATCAGTTACCCAAGATTCAACGGTTTCTTCTTTTCCAACTTTGTGATTAGCTTGGCTCTGTCTTTGGTGACATGTGTTGTTTGTAGTTAGCATACAGTTGAGTCAACACCCGCCAAGAGGTAACTAACTGTTCTTCAAATAATAATCTCATTCTAAACTAATGGTACCCTTCTTATCCTTCTTTTGTGAGAAACATGTGTCAGTATATCCAACCATACAAATAGCAAGTGTTTCCCTTAAATTTCAGCAAGGTCAAATAATCACTAAGCCTTACTAACACTTCCAGTATCTATGAGTCCAAAGTCAACAGAATGAACAAGGTAAACATACCTATGATTTCACATGAGATGAATAAGATTTGTTCCACCAGTAAACGAGTTTCAATGTTAGATTTGATGATTTCACATGAGATGAATAAGATTTGTTCCACCAGTAAACGAGTTTCAATGTTAGATTTGACTGAAATCATCAGGAAAGGAGTACAAACACTAGCCCACATACTGGAATATATTCCAAGAACGAGCTACAACAATTACAAAACAAACTCCCCCATTACCTATAGTCGAAAAATCAACGGAAAACACAGTGCTCTTCTACGGGTAGGACATATATGCAACTGTGCACTTGGCTCTGCGGTATGATTCTTGCTTTTGGTACAAGAAGTCTTAAGTTCAGGTCTCAGAATCTGTCTTAAATCCAAAGTATGAGAGACAAGATTTACATGATCAAAATCAACTTATAAAACAAGATCTAAACTGTAGGCCTTATTTATGAGAGACAAGATTTACATGATCAAAATCAACTTATAAAACAAGATCTAAACTGTAGGCCTTATTTCAGATGGATTGACTTATATGCTTCTTAGAAGAAGCAAGCAGCCCTTTTTTTTGGTCAACAGCTTGTATAGAAGCAAGCAGCCTATGCATAAGGACTTCAACAAAAACAAATGTTACTCAGATAAAGAAATTTATTGTATAAGACTATCAATAAATGAATAAAATCACACAGCAAGTTCTTAATTATTTTAACTTAGTAAACAACACAAGTGGGCATTTGGTCTAGTGGTATGATTCTCGCTTAGGGTGCGAGAGGTCCCGAGTTCAATTCTCGGAATGCCCCATTCTTTTTTTCTTAAATCTCAGGGACAAGCAGGATACCTACAACATAACACAATAATATAGAATG
>CM071719.1:14918482-14929141 GCA_036630335.1 Physaria fendleri | reverse complement strand
AAAATATACTAAATTTATATACATTAAAATCTAACGATTCAAATTTACGAAAAAATATTAATCCGTGTTGTAGCACGGATCAAAATCTAGTGAAATAGTATTTACTACTTTGACCGTAGTTTTTCACCTAACCATATTTTCATATGCATTATCTACATTATTTATCGTATTAGCCCACGTGATACTCAGTTCTATTCTTATCTTAGGTAACGTACTTACAATTCAAAACCTATATTCATGAGACGGATCATTATTTCATCATTAATTTAAAATTTATGTTAATTTTCCAAGGTCAGATCTTATCTGTAGGAGTTATTAACTCCCTTATTTTCCCACGTGATCTGATCAAATCCCAACCCATGTGTATTCGTAGTTCAACTACTTACATTACTCCACCCACATTTAATTTTTCCACGACCTTAAAATTGAGTAATAATACCCATTATGCGTTTTCAGGCAGATATTAGTAAATTAGTATAAAATAATTATAAAAAAAAAAAACAAACCAAACATTATTATAATCAAATGCATAAACAATGTGAAGCCGCGTAGTGTTCAAAACCGCTATAAAGAGTTCACTCGTCCACATTCACATTCACATAACATAACATTACAAAACAGAACAAATCCAATTTTAAAACATATCTCTGCAAAAACTTTGTCCTAAAGTTTTTTTTTGCTTTCTTATCTTATCTCATTTGCTTTTTGGTCTTCTTTTAGAAAAACTAAGTTTCATTTTGTGATTCTCACGAACAAATGGAAGATTCAAGCTTTATGGATTTGATGATCGACACAGATGAGTATCTACTCGATGCAGACTGGGAATCCGACTTTCCGGTACACGACAAAACTAACACCAAACTCGGTTCCAGATCAAGATCTGAAACCGAGTTTGAGTTGGTACCGGAGAAACCTACAAAACAAATGAAAACCGACAACAATTCATCAACATCATCTTCTTCTTCACGAACGTCTCAAGTGATCTCATTCGGGTCTCCAAACCAAAATACTAACCCGGTTGAGACATCGTTGAACTTCTCCAAAGGAAAAGATTGTGGTAGTAGTGAAGGAAGAAGAGGACAACATTCAATGAAAGATCATGTTTTGGCTGAACGTAAACGTCGACAAAAACTCAATGAGCGTTTGATTGCTCTTTCTGCTCTTCTTCCTGGTCTCAAAAAGGTCAACTTCTACACCAAACCATCTTTTTCTTAATATAATATGTTTAAGATCTTGAATATCTTCATTTATATTTTTATTTATTACAAAGAAACCACTTACATATATATATAAAAAAAATCCGAACAACAAGGCAGCTGATTATTTAGCAAGAATCCCGCATCTTTCTTTCTGTTGAATCTTATTTTTTTCCATCAGCCAGCCTTTGATGTGTAGGAGAAAAATATTTTATTTGAAATTTGAAATTTGTATTTTCATTTTGTAACATTTGGAAAATAGTTACTGTTTTATTGATAATATTTTTTTGGTGTGCGTAGACGGACAAGGCAACGATTCTTGAAGATGCGATAAAGCATTTGAAAAAACTTCAAGAACAGGTAAAAAAGCTTGAAGAAGAACGAGTTAGAACCAAGAAAATGGATCAATCAATTATTATGGTAACAAGATCTCAAGTGTACTCAGAAGATGATTCTTCATCTTATTCATCTACTTGCTCTCCTCTGTCTTCTTCTTCTTCGGACGAGGTTACTATTGTGAAACAAACAATGCCAATGATCGAAGCACGAGTTTCAGACAGAGATTTGCTGATTAAGATTCATTGTGAAAAGAACAAAGGATGTTTGATTAAGATCTTGAGTTCTTTGGAGAAGTTTCGTCTTGATGTTGTAAATAGCTTCACTTTGCCTTTTGGAAATTCAAGTCTCGTTATTACCATTCTCTCTAAGGTAGTTATCAGTCTTATTACATTTTTTTTAATTTGTTTTTGGTTACAATTTTAACATATTGATTTTTTTTATATGCAGATGGACAATAAGTTTTGTGAACCTGTTGAAGAAGTGGTGAAGAACATAAGACTTGCGTTAGCTGAATTGTAACTTTTTTTTTTTTTGAAACGTGTGATTTGATTTCCAAATTCAGTCAAAACTTTCGTTTTAAGAATTTTTTTTGCTTTTCTTAATTAGTATTTAAATAAAATCAGAGAGACATGATACGTGGGATTGTGTCGTGTAACGATAGCTGGATTAGTGTGTACTAATTAATTATGGCTGTATTATTGGTTTGATGTATTTTATTTTTTTTCCAATATCACTGCTTGTGATTTAATAATCAAGATCGAAGACTTTTTATATTGGCTTTATGATTTAGAAAAATACTCCATGTTTTTTATTGGGAACAAGAGATTTGCCTTTTTAAAATTGAGATCTTTTGCTGTAGCACTTTTATAATTATTCATTAAAAAATATAGCAATTATTAGATGGTGCTAAGTCTAAGATCTCTCTTGACGAGCGGATGTAGCTCAGTTGGTAATGCACATTCCGCCCTGACTTATAGGTCAGAGGTTCGAGTAACGTCAGTGACATTAATATATCACAATATTGCAGGATTGCCGGACATAAAAAGATCAAGTTCACTCTTCGTCCCTTCTTCAGTATCCTCTCCAAATTTCTTGTATGGACCCGAGGTCACAAAAATGTATCGTTAAAAAAAAAAAAATTCTAAGATCTCTCAAGATACTTTAGATATTATAATTTAATTTGGTATAAGTTTTCTTTCAAATAATTGAATTTAATATTGGTTTTCATCTCAAAAGAATGTTAAAACCTTCTTTAAAAAAATGTGGCAGGTGTGTGCCTTTCCAAGTGTTGTGGATAGCTACAGATACATGGCAAAAAAAAACTTTTGAAATTTTCCAAAAACTAAACATTATAATATGCAGATTACTTTTTCATAAAATTATTATTGAAAAATCTGTCTGATTAAGACTATATCTAATTAACAAAATTTGAAGATATTTTATATATTTCCCATAGAAAATGTGGAAACAATGTTAAATTAATTGTAGCAGATGATTATTAGAGAATTTTCATAAGTTCAAGGCAAAATTATCTTTTGAAAATTTTAATTAAATATAACTAATAAAGTTGACTATTAATTACTAGATTAAATTAATATTTTGTTATTAATTACTTTTATTTTGTCATTAAATTGTGGCCTACTAACCTTTTTAAAAAGTAGAGAAATCAGTAGAGGAAAACAGAGGAGAATGGATTCGAACTCTTGTGCCATGGAACTTGGGAAGATAGATGATTTCACCTAATCAACCTTATAATTATGATCTAAAAGTTTTTAAAAATATGAGTTCTTAAAATTTACTAAATTTATGGTCCTACATAATAGGCATAATTTGTAGTATTGGGTCACCCTGGATAATTGTTGACAAGATTGATCAACTTTATCATGTCATGTGTGAGTGGGGTAAAGTTTGAATGACACGACTATAAAACAAGACATAAAGTAACATTGTTCGATAACTATAGTGTGGACTTGTATAATAGACCGGGGAGCCTATAATTTTGTTTTGCCTTAAGATTTGAAAACAACAACTTGCACAAACAACTAGATATAGTAGACACTACTTAAAAGATTATGGACAAAATGTTTTTTTTTCTTTTTCACAAATTGAATTATATTAGAGATTACAACTCATTACAATCAAAAAAAAAAAAGTTAACATGGTATTAATAATTAAGTAAACTGTCAATTCATAATTAACAAGTTGTAATTACTATTTAGTGTTTATCATCCACTGGTAGTTTCTTACATAGTTAGAAATAGACAGATAAGTTTAAAAAGAAACTACAAGAACCTTAGTGGTTAATCTCCTTATTTAGAAAGTTGAAAAAGTTGTATTAATATGTTTAAAGCCTACCTGCTCCCATAATAGAAAGTATATTATTATGGATTTAACTTATATTTTCATGGTTTAATAATCCAACCTGCTCCACCATGTATACAGTGACTAAATAAAACTTTCACATTTATGAACTTAAAAGACACTTTTGCTATCAATTATATTTATACTTAATGAACTTAGGTAACAAAGATATTAACTAGATTAAAAAGTTCTAGCATTTGCTTCAATAGTTTTGATAATTCAATCTGTGTATCACCTGATGATGCATCATTGAGTAGGAGGATTACGGTATATGGCAGGGATAGTACGAGGGAAGAACATTTGCCTAACACCCTCTGATTTAATTATAGGAAATATGATGCCTGAAGCACTCTGTGCAAAAGGAGATAGATAACATCACAGATTAATATTTTGTGCATAAGTAACTCTGTTTAAGAGGATGAGAAGAACTACGTACCGAGATTACCCTAGCTCCAAGCCGAATGCTTTTGATTGAAGGGAATGGTAGCATTAATCGACCAACAGCGTAGATTGCCACAGCGAAAAAGTGAAGAACTAGACTCAGAGGACGAGGGTTTAAGCCAGAGAGTAATGCAACTGGACCTGATGAACAAACACCTCCAAGGCTAAGATAGTCGAAGCAAGCTTCACGCATTTCAGTTCTTGCTTCATCTGAAGATGCTAAGAAGACTTTGTACAATGCACCCGCCAATGTATTAATGGTTGAAGCTACAGGCTGTACAAGGGTCATAACAACTTAACTCCATTAAAAACTTAGATCAAGAGATAGGAAGAGTGAACTTTATCTAAAGGTACTTACTTTCCGCAGTGTGTAAAAGGATTCGATATACTTAGATAGTGCTTCTTTGTCATTCAGGTTAGAAATTGGTCTTAGAAGATCACGAAGTATAACGATATCTGCTAGTGCAACTGTCATCCCACCACCAGTTAAAGGATGTCTCATGTTGAATGCATCACCCAGAAGAAGAGCTCCAAGAGTAGGAACCGGATCAGCTGGCATGCTACGGTTTGGCATGGTTCTGATATTACCTTTCTCAACCGCAGCTATGAAAGCTTGACGGACCTCGGCTGGTATTTGAGGCGCAACCTGTGTTTTCAGATACTTTGCCATTTCTCCATTTGCAATAGGGGGAACTTTTTGACCTGGTACATCGACTAAGCAACGGACTTCTGAACTGCTGATGGGATATAATAAGATAGGTGATGGGTCACCGAGAACAACATGCCCGTGATTTGCAAATGGAAGTTCACAGTTCTCCAAGATAAGACCCACAAAAGTAGAGGGCACATCCACCTAAAGACATCAACCAGAGTAAGTTCTACTGTAACTTTAATGATTAGTTTAGGGGAGAACATAGACCACCTTAGGTTTGCAAAGTGAGCGTCGCAAGTTGGAGAAACAACCATCACATACAATTGTGAGAGGAGCATATGATCTAAGCTCATTGCCCTCCTTTGTTTTGTATTGAACTCCTTTGATTGTCCCGTTTTCGTCAAGCAACGACGTAACTGTTCCTTGCTCCAATTGTACACTATATCACAAACAAAGCATTTTAAAAAAGCCAAATCAAGACATATTCAAGTAAAGAATTAAAAATGATTACTTTGAAAGAGAATCAGCCTTTTCCCGCATTCTCTGCACAAATCTACCATTGTGGAAGCTTCTCCCAGCTACGTCCGCATCAAACGATTCCAATGGGTACGAAAGTTTAGTATGCTTCCCATCTTTAAAGAGAGCATAACCAAGAACTCGTTGAGCATCTATCTCCTTCACACAATCTATAATCACACAACTAAACTTATCAAAATTGGATTCCAAGGATCAATATTTAACAGTCTGAGCTCATTGTTCTCTACCCTCTAGGCCAAGTTCTATTAACTTCAAATAACCACCAGGTTGAAGCAATTCACCGACGATTCTGTCTTGTTCAGACAAATCTCTTTCTATAACATGAACTCTTCGTCCTTCCTGCAACCACACAAAAGCCAAATATCAGACAAGAACTTACGTCTAAAATCTCTAACTGTTCAAGAACAGGCTTAGAGCAAGGGCCAAAAAGTAAGAAGATTTCTCTCCAATTTTCCGGGAACTCAAATCACACCATTTTTGTCATCCGTAAGATCCACGTAATTGTCTAAAACATACTAAAAATAAAGATTATCTAATTTGAGGAATACAATAAACAAATAAATAAATTTCTTGAATATCATTAACAATTGCAAAAAGAAGATCGATTTACAATCAGATACATTGAATAACATTATTGCCAACAATGTATAAATTGTAATCACTTCAATTTTATCACCAACAATTGCAACAAGGATAAATTCGAATCACATTTTGTATAATCCCAATTAGTATACGGAAAATCGAAAAGGGATCAAGAAAATTCTCAGAAGCTAAGAACACGGATTCGAAGGAGAAAAGGAGATTAAGAAATAACAAAATTTGATTTTAGAGACTAACCTTGCCGAGAGTATAAGCAAGAGCAGCACCGGCAACACCAGCACCAACAATGATAACATCAGTGTCAGAATCATCCTTATTCGATACGGTGTTGTTCTGGGCAACAAATAGCTCACGATTCTTCTTACTCCGATTTCTAATCACATCGTTATTACTCCGACGCAACAAATTAAGAAGGAGAAATACAAACAGAGAAGCTACAAATGTCCCAAGGATGAATTGATCCAATACAATCGTCGTTGTTTTCGTCGTCGTCATCATCATCCTCGGAGAGATCAAAGCTATGCGTTTGTTTCTCTTCTCAGCCGAACTCTTACGGCGAATGCAGGTTGCTTTTGTGGTGAATCTCCGAGATGATAGGGAGAATCGAGAAGAGAGACGATGATGGATTTTGTTGAGAAGCGAAGATCTAAGAGTTAGTTGAAACGTTGGAAGGTTCTCGAATACGTTAGATATCATGATATTTTTGGGGGGCTAAATAGCGTAACGAAATTAACTAAACCACACAAATCGATTGGGAATCACTTTGAACAAGTGTTTTGCCTTGTCACCACTCGTACACTCAACTCCCCATCCATATTGGTTGGCAATGAATTGGATTGATATAACACTCGGTCTGGGCTGCGGGCCTACCCATCCCACCTCGCATAAAATTTCGTGAGCTTTTTAAATTTTATGCTGTACCCGTCCCGTTCCGCATAAAAGTTAGACTTAAATCTAGGTCCACATTCGTCTCGCAAATTATCCGCGGGGTCCGCAAACCCGCAATCCACAAAGCTCCATCACGGAAACCCGTAAACCCAGGCGCAAATTCAAATTATAAAACCTGAAATACCTGCAGATCTAAAAAAATAAATTTAATTTAACATTAATAATAATATTATTAATTAGTATATATAATTTAACATATATTTTATATGATATTATTATTTTTTACATATTTTCTATAATAAAAAAATCATATAAAATATGTATATAATATATATTATAATATAATTATTATTATATATAATATATATATTTATGTTAAAAAAAATATGCGGAGCCCACCTCGCTAACCCGCATAAATTTGGAGCCCGCCAAAAACCCACCCCGCGAATCTGCATAATTTTTGACAAGCCCGCACCCGTCCAGGTAAAAGCCGGCGGGATCCGCGGATACGGATCACAAAACACAAGCCTATATAACACGTACCCAAAGGGGAAACAATTGACAAACTCCCCTCTATAGTTTCTCTGACTAAGTCTTCTCGAGAAAAAAAAAGACCGAATGCTCTCGGGTTGGCGCGTGCGGCCACCACAACATAGCACTAGGCCGAATTTTTGGTTCTTTGTATAAATCTGCCACTATACGCGATGGTGGTTTTTTTGGTTATCAGTGGTGCGCTTCCATAAAGACTTCGAGATCTCTTAAGTTTTTTTTGGAGGTTTATTCCCAACGAAGAAGAACTTGCGACTATTGACGCTGTTCTCTGTCGATGGTCTACTATGTCACCGGATCGAGATGGCTTAAAGTATATACTCAGATCTGGAGATGACGACAATCTCCCTTTAGAAGTTACTCACGGACATCTCGCTAAATCATAAGAAGAAAAGGGACAGGTAGAGGCACCTTCTCACGAAACCAGACGGAATTTGCTTCACCTTATCATGGCGGCTGAGAGAAGATCTGAAGTATTTCTCCTTCTGTAATGATAACAACGTTGGGTACGAGACATGCGGCTGTAGCGATTAAGATAAAAAGTGAATCGGTGAAGAAGTAGATTTAGGGGGTCGGGTTTGTAGCTCTTTAGGGTCCGGTTTTTCATTGTTTCCTATCCGCATTTATTTTCTTGATTTTAATTCCGATCACTTGTCGTAGGCGAGTTGGGTGTGTTGTGGTTAGTATGGTTCTCATTTGTAAGCAACCGGTCAAGGTTATGGTTTACTCCTCACCGGAAGAAGCTCAACACCGGTCACGGTTACGACGTGACGAAACTTGCATCAATTAGAGCTTGTTCCCTCCTCTTTGTTTTATCCCTTTATTTCTCTCTGTAGAACAACGCTTAGTCTTGTATAGACTACATTTCGAAGCTTCTATTGGCTCGTCTCCGGGTGAAGGTTGTAGCCTTCTGAACCATGAAGCCTTGCCCAAATTCATTGTGGCTCATGGTTATGATCTCATGTCTCGGAAATGAAGCTTCTAAGATATCATCGGTTGTTGCGTATCCTCTCATTTAGAGATGGTGCAGTTTTGGAGGAGTCTCGAGATCCTACTGTCCTTTTAAGCATTATCAACAATGATCCCTTTTCTACCTTCCATCTCGGTATACCTGCTAGTCTCGGTTCTCAGAGTATTTCATCAGTGTAATTTAAAAGGTTAAGATGTATTAGTTAAGTGTCTGTCTTCTTGGTTTATATCTTTTACTTCGGTAAGATAATGTTTGAGCTAGTAATCCTAGTAATCCAACTAGGGTTTTTTTTTTTTTAAAAAAAAAAGTGTTACGTGAGTAATTGGTACGTCGTTATCTTTGATAAATTAATAAAATGGATCTGGCCCAATATACACGTGTTATAATAAATACGATTTCGAAGGTGGAAAAGTATTCATGGGGAATAATACTCACATCATTGTCAAATGCATAGGCAAGATAAAGATTCAGAATGGAAATCATTCAACAGACAGTGGCGGACGTACGCCTAGAGTGGTGGGGGCACATGCCCCAGTGAATTTAATAATTTTACAATTTTCTTTTACATATTTTAGTGATTCACAATTTTTACCTGTATTTTTGCATGTTCGCCCCCATAGATTTAAGTAAAATTTCATTATGCCCCTACCTTATCTTTTTCCTAGATCCGCCACTGTCAACAGTAGTTCTAAAGGTGTCAGATGTATGCCAGAAATGGGAAGGAATCTAATCTTCTATGGGCAGCTAGAAAATTCAGGGTTTACCTATTCTAGAAAGAACTTTAAAGTGAGTTTCTATAAAGGAAATCAGAAAGTCATCTCAAGCACATACCATGAAGGGTTATACTATCTAGATGGCAAATTTGTATCTCCAAAAGCAAATCTATATAAGAAGTTGCAAATAGCACAAGATTTTGGCATTCACGACTAGATCACAAGAGCAAAGCTGGTTTGAACATATTAGTGAAGAAAGGATTAATCAAAGAAAAAGAAGTCAAGGGGAAACTCTCTTGGAACACCTCCAAATGAGCTTTTTAGATCTACAAACCAGTCTCCTTACTAAATCTCACGAATCTGTTACTCCCTTTTAGCGATTCTTGTGGTGTTGTGTCTCATTCTGCTTGGTTCCTACAATAACTTCACGTTCTCTCGTGTCTCAACAAAGCACCTGCAAGAAGCACCTATTTCACACCATCTTTACTCAGTTACGAGTTCTGAACCTTTGAACTACAAAATGCAACCAAGGCGTCGTTTCTCGACTGAGGAAAAAGGAAAGGCTATCTCGGAACAACCTCAAAAACGCCCCAGAATGCATATACAAGCCCCAAATCTGGACACATCTGCTTTAATTACTGAGAACAAGCTTTCTTTGATAGGACGACTAACGAACCCTTCAGCTCAACGACTATGGTCTCTGATTCCCTTTCTCCCTACAACTTGGAAACTCAAAGGCTTTGCCACTGGATCTGACATGGGACACGGAAAGTTCCTATTCAAGTTTGAGTTTGAGGAGGATATGGAAAGTGTACTTGAAAATCGACCTTACCATTTTGACCAGTTTATGGTTATACTTCAGCGTTGGGAACCAACTGTTTCTGCAAACTTCCCATCTGAGTTACCCTTTTGGGTTAGAATCCATGGACTCCCTGCTCACTACAGGCAAAAAGAGATGGCTGATAAAATAGGTGAATCCTTGGGAAAATAGGAGAAGACAGTCATCACAGAGAAAGAAGTTAAAGTCAGAGTTACCTTGGATGGTTTGAAACCTATTGTACGTGACTCTATTGTTGACTTCCGTGATGGGACTGAAACTATGGTTACCTTTGAATACCTGAAACTGAAGACTAGCTGCGAAATCTGCGACTTACTGTCTCATGCTACCTCGAGATGCAGCTTAAACTCATCTGCGCACCCTTCATCTCAAAGAAGTCCCGTAAAACAGATCCTACATACTTATCCCCAAGCTAGGAGAAGCTTGGGAGAACATGTACCCACCCGCTACCCCCAAGCCTCAAGAGATGCTCCAACTGAAAAGGCCAGAACATCGTTGCAAGCCAACCCATTGATATGCCTAGGATTTTACCCATTCTAACGTCTATTTTGCAGGCATATTAATATCCTTTTGTG
>CM071719.1:14896995-14909227 GCA_036630335.1 Physaria fendleri | reverse complement strand
ACCGGAAAATCTACTTCACTCACAAAATAAATTAAAGAGAGAAAGGAGAGAGGAAGAAGCAGCGGTGGGCATACCCTGATTTGAAGAAGTCACGACAGAGTGAACAAAGAAGCAGCGGCGAAGTGAGCAAAGAAGCAGCGGCGAAGAGAGATTTTTTTTTTTACTTGCGTCAAAGAGGGGATGCGCCGCAAGAGAAGAAGTAAAAAACTTAGGGTTTTTACTTTCTTTTCACCTGGGTTATTTTGTAAATAATGATAAGTTTAAGGGATTTTGGTCTTTTCCTTCATTTTCGCATTTAAAAGAAAAAGGAAAAAAAAAGTTTTTTAAGTGGGATCTATTTGAGTTCTTTTTTAAACGATGGAGTATTTTTCAGTCATTGATCCGATGAAGTATGCACTTTAAGCATACAATAATTGGCACTAGGGTATAGAGATTGAAAGGATGTACTGAGAAACTTTGATAAATAGTGTAAATATGGGTATAGAGTATTGTATTCAAAACCTGTGGAAGGTTGGCATGTAAGTTGCGAATCGGATTGCAGTCGGATTATTCTGCACTTATTTGTTTTCGTATGAATGTTCAATTTCTTTTTTAAACCAAAATTTGATTTTGACAAAAGTTTGAAAAATGAGCTTATAGAGAAGCAAAAGTTACGAAGAAGAAAACAAAAAAACTCAAAAACACCACTATCGCCTATAGAAAAAGATTCATGTCAAAAGACTAATCCTCCCGTATGCCCATATAGCACCTTGTTTTCTAAGCAATGGGAGAAAGAGGATGATTATTGAGAGTAGATGTTCACGAGTCGATGTACTTCTTTAAATTCTGCTTAAGAACCTAACAATGAGGCCATCATCATATCAGTAGTCGCCGAGATTCTTGATTGCACTGACGTTGTTGTGGATCGTTTTGTTTATGGTTCGAGTGATAAGGCTTGAAGAGAGGATTTTATGGCCATAATTTCTATTGTTCCGTTCCCGCCAAAGGTGGTAGATAGTTGTCTGAAGAGTATATCGATCCAAGAAATAATGGGTAGATTTAGGATGGATAGATTTAGGCTTTAGAATAGCTGAATTTAGGATCGTCCAATTTGACGTGTGATTGTTTCCGAGCAGCGTTCCAATGACATGAGTCCATATCCATAGAGCATAAAAGCAAGTGAAAAAGAGATGATTCCTTGATTCCTCATCTTGTTTACAGAACGGGTAGCTCGAATCAATTCCTAAATTTCATTGTTTTTTCCGATTTCCTGTCGAAAGTCTATCATGAAATACAAGGCAAGATCAAAAACAAATTTCGGTGTTGCATTGGTGAACCATATTGGTTCTTGCGACACCTTAGTTGGTGTTTACTCTTGTATATTGTACCATGTAAATTTTGAGGAGAATTGAACATTATAATTGTTACCTTAATGAAGCCAAAAGATAAAATCAAAAGCATAATCACCGGATCTATTTAGGGATGCGCCGCAGATATTGTCCTCTACTTGAAGAGATGATTCCTAGAACGACGGTTATGCAATGCATAGTGAAGAGAAGCAGTTTTTGGGATCCCAAAATCTATCATTCCTCGATCACCAAAAATGTCACCAAGAGGACCCATGTCCGACGGTTATGCAATTCGTTTAATTTTTTAATATACACATTCTAACTATACTCTATTGCATATGTTGTATATTGAAGTATATATTCGTCTCTTCAATATTATAGCCTAAACTTTTGTTTAACCAAATACTGGTATACACTCTCTGATCCCTAGCGTATATATTAACTATCTAAAACAAAAATCGAACTAGTACAAAATATTTTTCTCCGTGATTATGTGGATTATTGCAATTTTGTGAATGCTGAAACTGCAAGAGTACTCCACTTATAGCATATATGCCAGCATTTCACACCCATAACAAAAACAAAAAAGAGATGATGAAACCCTCTTCGTGAGAAGAAGGGTACCGAAACTCGAGTCAAAACCCTATCTTCAACCCAAAACACAAACCTTTAAGAAAAAAATGGTGCTTAGTTGTTGACCAAAAAAAAAAAAAAAAAAAAAAAAAAAAAAAAAAAAAAAAAAAAAAAAAAAAAAAAAATGGTGCTACTACTCCGATATCGATCTTTAACAGTAAATCTCGCTCCTTTAATCCCTAATTCTCACAAACTTCACACTATCCCATCATTCCGTAACCCAAATTTCATCTCTATCCCACGAATCTCAGCCTCATTTCGTCCCACAAGCAATCCAACAACAACAACGAATCGTTCGATTTCTGATGAAGCTCGATTTGCTAAATCCGTGTTATTCATACCTCCTGGTGTGGAGATTGAAGAGTTAACTGATGATATGGTGCTTCCGGGTTCAAATATCGTAATCGGACCTTTTGCGGGTCATTCCCAAATCAAAGAAGTTGAATTTGTGAAAAGTAGTGCTCGAGCTAAGGATTGTCCTAAAGATGATCGTCCAGAGATTGCGATTCTTGGTCGTTCTAATGTTGGAAAGTCTTCACTTATTAATTGTTTGGTTCGTAAGAAGGAAGTTGCTCTTACCTCCAAGAAACCTGGTCTGTGTTTTTTTTTTCTTCCCAGTTTTGCTGAAAAGAATTCAAATTTCAGTCTGAGACTCTGAAAAGTTATGATTTTTGAAACAGGAAAGACTCAGCTTATAAATCACTTCTTGGTGAATAAGAGTTGTGAAAAGTTATGATTTTTGAAACAGGAAAGACTCAGCTTATAAATCACTTCTTGGTGAATAAGAGTTGGTACATCGTGGATTTACCTGGTTATGGGTATGTAGTTAATCTCTTGCTTCAGAGAAAAGGAATGTGCTTGTTTTGTTTAATGTTAAGACTGTATTTGCAGGTTTGCTAAAGTCTCAGAGGCTGCAAAGACAGATTGGTCTGCCTTTACCAAAGGTTACTTTTTGAATAGAGACACTCTTGTTTGTGTTCTTCTTCTCATCGATGCAAGTGTTCCTCCTCAGAAGATTGATCTTGATTGTGCTAATTGGCTTGGTCGCAACAATGTATGTAGTGTTAATTTGGCTATGACTGTATGTTCTTTGACTAGTTGTTAATGGTTGTCTTTGATGTTTTTTCAGGTACCTATGACATTTGTATTTACGAAATGCGACAAAATGAAGGCGGCGAAAGGGAAAAGACCTGATGAGAACATTAAAGCTTTTCAACAAATTATCAGAGAGAATTTTAAAGTGCATCCTCCTTGGATTTTGACTAGTAGTGTATCTGGTTTAGGCAGAGATGAACTTCTTCTTCACATGTCACAGCTAAGAAACTATTGGGATCAATAAGGTCTTTTTGAAACATTGGTTATGTAAAATGAACAGTTTTGTAATGAAACAGTAACCTTTATATTCCATAGATAAGTGCATAAAATTTCATTACAGGTCTTGTTCTGTCGGAACAATGTCAAGAATTGATAAATAAATTGTAGGAATTACAATTAAGGGAAGCTTCTTTATCTTGCTACCATCTTGAAAGACTTGAAGGACTGAGAAGAGGAAAAGCTTCCCAAAATCGAGATGAGGATGGTGATAGATCAAATGCGAACGGATTGTCCTTAGCTGTTATTGTATTATGAGAAATCTTGAGTGGTTTAGTCTCAACTTGATGCACCTCTGGCTCAAGATCTTGTGCACCGGTTAGTCTCTGAACCAACTCCTTGAAGTTAACAGGCTCGACTCGATAAACTCGAGGATGCATTCGCTGAGGCAAAGCTGTTACGGATCTTTTCCATGGCTTTGCAGGTTGCTTTCGGGTCGAATGGAGGGAGATTTCTGGATTTGTAATACGGATCTTTTCCATGGCTTTGCAGGTTGCTTTCGGGTCGAATGGAGGGAGATTTCTGGATTTGTAAGGTAATTCCGAGAGAAACGTGGTTGTGAAGTAGCTTCCATGGTGATTCCAAGATTCTGTAATTCAAACAAATGGTTTTTTTTTCAGGATTTGAAGCAGAGAAGTGTCTTATCTTTTCTATTTGATGGCTTTGTTTGTTGTGTGAACAAGTGGTATTTATGTATGTGTGGACGGCTTTAATATGTCAACGTTTTCAGCGTGGGTCAAAGCTTTTATTGGTTATTATGTCTTCTCTTGCGGCTTATTTGGTATTGACTTTTTGGTGTGATAAATGTGCGTTTTCATTAGAAATGGATGATGATTCATGGAGTTGAAATTTCAACGTGGGTGTGCTAATTATTTTATACTATTGTTTGGTGTAAAGCAATTAGAACTATTTTATTTAACATAAATTTTCTTCTGCAATATGTTGGAACCGGACATTTGGCTATCTGGTTTGGTTCAGAACCTAACTCAACAAAATCAGTTCGTAGGCATGGGCGAAATAACTACAACCGAATAGTATTTTTCAGTTCGGTCTGGTTTCTTATAAATACCAGAACGGATCTTAAAATTAAGAACCCGCAGATCTCAGTTCGGATAATATCCGATAACTGAATAGTACCCATGGGTACCCAAAACATTTATGTAAATAGTGGTAGTTCTGGTTTTCCTCGGATATTTTGATTCCTATCTACTATATAGTAAATATGTAGTAAACAAAATACCTGAACTTACCCGAAAATTTTGGTTCCTATCTGTTATTTTGGTAAACAAGTAACTATTTGATAATCATAATATCCGAAATTATCCGAAACTTTTGGTTCCTATCGGGTACTTTGATAACCAAATAACCATTTGGTAACCAAATTATCCGAAATTTTCGGGTAATTAAGTCACCATTTGGTAACCGAGATCTGATGATAACCGAAAATTTTGGATATCAAGTATAATACCGGATCCGAACCGAACCGGGTATGAATCGAACTGAACCGGATATGAATCGAAGCGAACCGAGAATGAATCAAACCGAACCAGGTATGAATCGAACCGAAGCGAAACTAATTCGGGTCCTAAATAGATCCTAAATCTAAGGAATTGAAAGAACCTCGACCGGAAATAACCAACCCGAATAACCGAATGCATCAGTTCGAATCAAATATTATTTTAATCCGAACTATCCAAACTTATAAGCTCACAGTAAAATACAAAGGCACATCTAAAAAGTTGATAAAACCAAATAAACCGGTACTAATACAACTAAAATCACCAAGGCTCATCAGGATAATCAAACGGTACAGATTGAAGAGGAGAACTCTTATCTAAACCCGAATGAACAAAACCATACTTACGCATAACTTGATTATCCGCAAAATTAATAGCTTTAATCATCCCATTCCAACACGTGTCACCACCATACATCTTATTGTGGTCCCCACTACACGGTTGACATCCAGCAAAATGCGTTATAAACGGTCTCCGTTTACTCCATTTCCCGCCTCTTTCTCCTTTTAAAAACCGTTCTTCTCTAAACGCACCGTATCGTTCACTCACTTTCTCTGCATGTCGTCTACGCAACGTGGCGTCTTCTCGTTCCATCTCGAGATAACGCTCTGTCACGTTAGCGAAACCCGGAACTATCTCTAACCAATACCCTTCGAAATAATACTCTCCTTCGAGATATATCTTAGGATAATAGAAATCTCTGTGTTTGTATAGCAGATAAATCAGAGCCGTTTGATCGTCTGACTCTGGGAATAACTTGTCTTTAAATATTGACCGTTGGATCTCTCCCCATTTAGCATATTCTGGACTCACTGGACCCATACCTGCAATAAATCGAACCGAATTAAATGAACTAAAATGATCCAATTCCAAAAATTCTGAACCAAATTGGACAAAAAATTCTGGGCATTCGGTTTACTCGGGTTTTGGATCGGATTGTTCAGATTTTCGGATTATTTGGTGAAAAAAATTATAGCTGAATTCGACCGAGTAAAAGTTTCGGGTAATTCGGTTTATTTCAAAGAAATCTGAAAATTTTTCAAAAAAGAGAAAAACACTGAATATATCGATTTATTCGGCAATAAATAGATACTAGATGATACTCCGCGTCATGCGCGGATTTAATTGTATTACAGATGTTAAATAATATTTGTAATGATATAATTTACAAATATTCTAAGTGAAAACAACTTATTTACCCGAGAGTGATTCTGGCGACGACACCTAAGCGTTTTTGCTTCTCAAATAATATATAGGGGATATTTGAAAACAAATCGGTTTGTTCGGAAAAATCGGTTGTAACTAAAATACTGAAAAATATCGATTTAAGATTATTCACCTCAAATTTATAAAATCTTTGTATAATATTTCGGTTTATTCGGTTTTCAGATTAAATCCGAATAATCCAAAAACCGAATTTTAAAATTGTATTGTAAAACCGAATAATCCAAAAAATTCGGATTAAACCAAATTCAATATAATAGGATTAGGATTATTCAGATTAAACCCAATGGCCATGCCTAATTCTCCGGGATTACTAATTAGGATTGACACGTGTGTACGATCCAAGCCCAATAATTAAAAGGGCTTTATTTTTCAAAACAAAATGGGGCCCATACCTGACCAAGTGTCGATGAGCTCCATAGACCACTGACAGTTTCTCATAAGAAAAACGCCGGCGTTTAACGCCGTCCAACTCCGAGCATCGTAAATAAGCTTAGCCCAACCATGAACAACGAGATTATGCTCACGGTAACGATGCCAAGGCGGTGAAAAATCCATATCAGTAAAAAGAGCATCAGAATCAACCCACCAGATCCATTCTGCTTCAGGATGAGCAAGCATCGTCGCTTTAATCACCGGAAGTTTCGCCCAAAACGAATTCATCTTCGGATTAAGAAGCGCGTTGCTATAGAAAATATCATGACCATGGATCCGGCAATAATCAACTTTATTTTTGAAGAATCGAAGCAATAAATGGTCACCGATTGGATTTTTACACGGATCCGATTGTGATCCTGTTACCATAACCGTTCGATTCTCAGCTCCAGGAATAAACGATGGATGTAAATCTAACCACCGTCTTCGTTTCTCGTCCCAGTTTTTAATCGGTTTATCGATTGTGTAGGTTAGATCCGGGTCGTCGAAGTAAACCGGGTCGGGTGGATCGTAATTCATATCGATTCCTGAAGAAGAGCATTTGGTGGATGACGATGATGATTGTTCGGTTTTAATGTTTAGGTTTGGGGAAATTGAAGAGAAGGAGAAGAAAGACCAAACGAGAATTAGTGACATTAAAGCTCCGCCGAAGAAGAGAACAACGTCGGAGAAACAGATTACAGGTCTGATTCTTCCGTTTGCGGCGAATTTAGCCATTGGAGATGATTGGAAATGTGATGTCTCAGGTGAGACCATCAACGATTTTGATAATATCTGCAAAATCTTTAGGGTTTTCAAATTGGAATAGCTTTTTTTTTCTTTATCTGTTTTCAATACTATTAATCACTGGTTTGAAATTAAACTTTAAATGTTAATTAAGATTTTTTCTAAAATAAATAAATAATGAACTCACACGATAGTCTCGTGATAGTGTGATGAACCGGACCGGTTCAATTCACCGACACTGCTGGTAGGGACTTGATGAGTTGCTATGTGTCGGTTAACTGGCACATGGGTTTCTGCGATAATTTAGGTACAGAAGCTTACTTTGATGACAAAAGAAATAATTTACTAATTTATCCGCAATTTCAGATGATGAAAATTGCATAACTTTTTTGCCTAGTGTAACATTTTAATTAAAAATATATAGTATGTGAGCTATTTATTATATTGCGCTTATTATGCTTTAAAAAACTGAAAATAAAACATGAAGAGCGCATCTTTCTGAATATCACAATTAATGAGGCACAATATACGAGGTCATTATAATATAATTTTATACTCCGTCTATTCCACAATATTTAATTTTATCCTTTTTTTTTCACACAAATTAAGAAAAACACAAACAATTAAAGGTTTTTTTAGTCTTTATATGGACAATAAAACCGTTATGTAGACAATTTATTTATATATTTATTTTTTGTATTACTTAAATGTTTGTTACAAGTTCACACTCTCATTATAGAGGCGTCTTCACGAAAAGGTAAAACGCTAAACTAGATACATTAGCAAGCGAAAAATAAAAAGATAGTTGTTCGAAAATCATTGGTAGTCCTCCTTTGGGGTCCAAATGAGCAACACAAAAGCTCTCACATTTTCCGAAAATAGACCATAATATTGCAGGTCAGAGAAGTCTAGTCAAGACTCTCACTATTGTTGTTTGAAATCTCTCTAAACGAGAGGAAAGCCGTTGAACGGATATTCCCCATCCTGGATGAAGGGTTCTTCGCACGAGACCCATATATAGCAGGCTCTCTCAATCACGCCACCGACTATCCATGATGTGTGCCGTTGGTTCAGCAGATCTTGGTGGTGAATGGTGGTGCGAGTCAGATACATAAAAGAATCTATGGTGCTTGGTCGAGCTACATAATATATATATCCAAAGCAATACACGTAATTGAAATTTCAGAAGAATTAATCAAGCAGATAAGAGATTCATTGGGTAAAACACATTGAAATTGTGTTGACTGGAAGAGAGAAGCTTCGAATAACAGACATGATGTAGTGAAGCGTTCATCCGGAAAGTATGCAACCTCCAGAGTTCCAGTAAGTTTCATCTTTGTCAACAATGGCTCCAGATTATACAAGGCTAGAACTGTCATGATGGCAATGGAGCTAAATCCGTTCATAGATGAAGTGTTCAGCTGCGATTGATTAGAAAAAGGGGCATGAGGAACAAAGATAAGCAAACCCCGATGTGAATGTGAAAGATTGTGTCGCTGGCTGAGAAAAGCAGAGGTGGTGAATGGAGCAATAAGCAAGCTTTACAATGAACCAAAATCTGGGGAGATCTCAGGTGAAAAATTCCACCGACATTGCAGATTAGACTTAGATCCATAGTCTTGGCCGGGGAAAGGGTCTTCGGTGGAGCCAGAGAGTGGCTGAGTGATCTTCCTCCGGAGCGGTACAAGCCGTGACCAGTGGCTTTTTCCGGGGCAAAAAAACGGTCGAGATAACAGAGTAGTGTGTGAGGACGGGAGGAGAACTAAACTGCAGAAAACCTTTGCGGCGAGGAGCCTAGGGCGGCGGTAACAACATACACCACTGCTCAAGGCCGGGAAAAACATTGGCGTCTTCAGATACGGTTTCGTTGGAAGGCGTGCCTGGGAGCTTTTTTTGTCGATCCCATTTTATATACCTCTTGTAACAAGGCAACATTACAAAGCTTTATACATATGAAAACATCTGAGGAATCTATTAATCTGGGTTAAACCGTAAAATTCATACTGAATTAGGCCTGCGTACGAGACGAATAATTGCTATTTTTCGGTCGGTTTGATACTTTGACTTCTTATTTGCAAATGGGTTAAACCGTAAGTCATACCGAATTAGGCTTGTGTACAAGACGAATAATTGTTATTTTTCGGTTGATTTGATACTTTGACTTGTTATTTGCAAATGGGTTAAAATGTAAGAGTCATACTGAATTAGGCCTGCGTACAAGACGAAAAATTGTTATTTTTCGGTCGGTTTGATACTTTGACTTGTTATTTGCAAATATTATAATTTTTAGATCTGTACTTGTTATATATGATATGGATATTTGCCCAAAATCCTAAAAATTATGGGTTACTTGTCATGCTCCAAGTACTTACGAATAATAAGTAATTTTTAACGGGTAAATATATTTTTTTTAAATGGGTAACGAGTATTACTTACGAATACAGTAATTATTTGGGGTAATAGATAATAAATAACATGATAAATAGTTAAAAAAAATTTGACTTGTTACTTGTCTCGTATTTACAGTAATCAGATAAACAAACTAGATATTTACCGTGTTATATAAAACTACTCGCTAAAACAAGTTGGGTACAAGACGAGTAGCAAATATCGAACGGGTAACAATTACATGTAGTTCAGACCTAGTATATCATTTTAGTAATATTAAATTTTCAATTGTTTTTTCCAAATAAAAAAATAATCAATTGTATAGCTAAAAGGTGTTTGATAAAACAGATGATGATGTTGATACTCCTTTAATTTCTCTTATTATTTCTCCAAAACATTAATAAACATTAATGTAGTTTATAGCATATTCAACTGCTGGTCGCTGTGATGTAAGCTCTTCTGATCTATAGAGAGATATATAGTAAATGGTTGGTTAGGAAACTCTTGTTTAATCAAAACGAGCAGAGAACAAAGTGGTCCTGAAGCTCTCTGAACATTTAACATCTTCCCTGTCCATGTAAATCTAATCTAGCAAAGTGGTCATTGTCAAACGCGTTCACTAATGAATGGATCCAATAATTAGTTCAGGATACGGGATCTAATAATAGTAGTCCGTACATGTTTGATAGGCATGAAACATATTATGATTTAGAGTCTGATTATAGCATTTCTGTATATATAATATACTCGATCAAATATTTTAAACAATTGAATTGAATTCGGTTTAGATTCATGTCGATTTTAAATATATTTAGTGTTTTAAAGATAACTAAAAACTCCTAAAACTCCAAAACATATTTGGTGTAAGTGTTCCAGATTTGCAAGTACTACATCTCTGACAATAATCCAATGATTCTTGAAAATACAAGTGTGGTCTAATGTTGATAAAACCTTTGTTCTTATAGAATATGAATTCTTATTTGGTTTTAAATATATTTTCATGACATGATATGTAAATCGTCAAAAATGTCTTTACATATATGCAAGAAACTCTCGAATTTTATTAAACCCAATTTCTAATTCGATAAGTTTTTTACTTAGTGTAAATCAGTAAATGTTAAGACTGACTTTGTTGAGAACATATGAAATTTTTTTGGTGAAAAATGTTTTGGGAACGAAAAGATTCGGAGAATCTCCAATTGTTTTCTCGTTGGAAAGTGATAAAATATTTTGATATGTTCACACATTATTAAACATTAATGAAACATATATTAAGCTGGGTGTTATTCGGCCCAAATTTCAATATATCGAGACGCAATAAATATTAAATTTAAGCCTGGCCCAACCCAATTTTCAGCAAAATAAGTCAGAAAAAAAAATCATTTTATCAGAGCCAGGTTTCGATCCTGGGACCTGTGGGTTATGGGCCCACCACGCTTCCGCTGCGCAGGTTTCGATCCTGGGACCTGTGGGTTATGGGCCCACCACGCTTCCGCTGCGCCACTCTGATTTTTTGTTATAATCTTGTCTTTACATTTATTTATTTGTGTGCAAAATTACAATTTTTTGGTTATCACTCACGTATTGGTTACCAGTCGAATATAAACGGTAGACTTCGAGAGAAACATTTCGCATTTTAATTTTTAATACCTTCATTTACTCATTTTAATTAGTGAATTAACAAAACAACACAAAAAGGGAAAAGAATAAGTGTTCAAAGTTTAAAGATTCGAGTATTTTGCTTTGTGTGTATTTTTTTATTTTATTTTATTTTTTTTTTATGATAAAAATGGCAGACAAACAAAATTAAAAACGATTACAACAAAAGATCTGATTATTAGAGCTAACCTTCCAAACCATTTATAAATGTCAAAAATATCAGATTTACAGACTGTTATTGGATTTGTAATTTACTTTGGTTTTAGGTAATTTAATAATTGGAAAAAAAGTCATTCAAATACTCAACTTTGCAAGATTTACCATTTTAAGTATAAACTTTCGTATAGACCTAAATAATACTAAACTTTTGTTGACCGGACCATTTTAAGTATAAGAAAAGTCAACTCTAATTTTTCTCATTTTATAATATTAAACTAAATTATTCTTTTAATAGTTAATATAGAAAATTCAAAATTCATTGATTAAAAACAGAAAATATATAACAATTTACCACCACAATATTTTCGTCACAGTTTTTCAATATTTAATTAAATATTCAAAAAAACTTTCATTAAATATTATAAATTTAGATGAAAAAATGCAATTTCATATCTCTCACTTTTAAAATTAAAATTTGAATATTTAATTAATATGTTTAAAAATTAATTACAGAATTGTGTTGATATTTATTTATCTTAATTTTATTTTGATATATTTCAATTTTTTATGTTTTCAATGAATTTTGAATTTTCTATATTAACTATTAAAATCATCATTTATTTTAATATTATCAAATGAGAATTTAGAGTTGATTTTTTTTATAATTAAAATGGCCCGGTCGACAAAAGTTTAGTATTATTTAGGCCTATACGAAAGTTTGTACTTTTTCTTTTTTGTCAACAGAAAAAATAAATTAATCACCCCAAACGAAACAGCCAAGCCGGGGGAACG
>CM071719.1:14882353-14896895 GCA_036630335.1 Physaria fendleri | reverse complement strand
TATTTCTTGCTTTTCCTGTGTTGATCTCGACGAATCGTTTTGTAGCCGCCAATGTCTTTTCATCTTCAAAATTTGATCTGGCAACACTTGTCATTTGTTAAAGAAAACAGATGTTGCAACGTGGTCATTAGACTTTCACACATCAGGGTAGTGCCTTTTGTCCTCCACTATCCACATGGTCCACTAATATTACATGCAAACTTGGAGTTTGATAGCTTTTAATTTTGATGGGATTGTCCACTCAGAATTTGTTCGATTATTCATGCACTGGCCAGAACATAGTGTTGAATTAATAATGATTTACTACTTGCATACTATTACCGGAAGTCGATCTCAGCATAAGCTTCATACTCCGACGTTCTTACTGTTTTGCCCATATCCAGCTAGTATTCAGTGGCGGACCTAGAAAAATATTTAAAGGGGTTCAAATTTTTTTTAAAGTGTCTATTCAGGGGTATTGAACCCGTTATTTTTCAATATTAGTGGTGCAATCCTAACAACTAAACCAAATTTACTATAAAACCAAAGCACAAATCTAATTATTTATACTATTTTATGGGTTCAAGTGAACCCCTAACCGTATACGTAGGTCTGTCACTGCTAGTATTTGCGAGTAAGTGGTTATGGTAACATGTCCCTATGTTTCATCAAAGGTTTGAAAGCCGATCATTGTAATACAAGTCGCTCTACATTCGTTTGTACTCAGTGGCGGAGCCAGAACATTTTTTGATTGGGGTCAATACCATATAATTAAATTTTTAATGGGGTCAAGAATGCAATTTGGTTAAAAATTATAAGGGAAAATAAAATTTAGTGGGGTTAAGTGGTTACGATAAATTGTCCCTCTATAAGGGAAAATAAAATTTAGTGGGGTTAAGTGGTTACGATAAATTGTCCCTCTATTTCGCCAGTATTTCCGGGCGACGTAGACATTGTGAGTGCCAAAAATAGAGAAAAGTTGAATAATTGAAGATATGGTAGATAAGGAAAATCTTATTGGAGAAAAAGGAAAGTGTATTAGATTGATTAGAAGATCTAGGTTTCTTTGAATAAATCTCATGTATAAAAGGAGATGTTATTCATAGAATTAGGTTAAGTTTTTCATGGTTAATGCTCTTTTGTAGAGAAATTTGAATTAGACGAGGGATTTGTGGATCCAAAGTTATATTTCTAATAAATAGTAAAATTGTTTGGAGAATCAACGTTTTGATACACCATTCTTACACTTTCAGACATGCTTTTCTTCCTTGGACTTTACAAAATTTTATTGATAGATTCGTCAATCCTTCCCATGTTGTTCTTATTTTTGGTGATAATGAGATTAGTCTTACAACATTTGGGTTCTATTTCTTCGAAAAGAGTATGAATCGAGGTTAATTTAAACAATGATTATTGTTTTCCCAAACACAATTTTGCAATCTCCCAAATCGCTCAACTTTCAAATAAGCAAGTTCAAAATACATTCATTTAAAAGATTCATAACTCCTTCATTTGACCTTGGTTTAATATGATTCCAAGTCTCAGATCTTCCTTGATGAGTCGATATTACATAATCATTAGGTTTGTAACCTAATTGCTTCTGGTCCTACCGGAGATCTCGGCAGGTAGGTCTAGGTCCAAAAAATCTGAATCCGGTTGACTTGTAAAATCAATAACTCTCTCAAAAATCAATAACTCTCTCATCCGATCTATTTTTGGCATGAATCCACTTCTCAAATCTTCTATTTTGAATTAAGATTCCATACCAGGTTGTTTTGCATCTTAAATCGTTCTGATTTGATAGTTTTATCCCAAACAGTGCACATAGGTCTAAATCCGGACTGGTTGAAATCATCTTACTTGCAAAAATCATAACTTCTTCATATGAGCTTGGAATTAAGTGATTCCACTTCGAGGGGATCTCTAAATCAGCTGAGAACTCATAACAATTTCCTCCTGAATTTTTCAAGGTGACCGTGAGGTCCATCTCGGCTGATTGAGGCTTAGGGGTCATCTCGGCTGATTCTGTTTCTATATCGAGTTCAAGAATGTAGTGAGTGTCTTCAAGGTGTCTCTCTTTTCCGGTATTTTCTGGGAATGCGACGTATCCTTTTCCGGCTATCTCAATGCATGAGCCATCTCCTTCGCGATGACAACTCCGATAACTTTCCCGCAAAGTAAATGATTGTATCTGAATCATTTATCTTTAGCCGATCAAAATCTGATTTTAGGGTTTGTAATCGTGCTTCTCTAACACGTTCAGCCCCAATATAACGTTTTTTATTGCCTCCCACATGCCTTTAGCTGAGTCTTGCTCGCTGATTTGCAATAGCAGGGCTTCCAGTATGGACTGGAAGAGAAGAGTCGTCTCTACATCGTTCTTCTTGGGATCCACAACGCTGGGATCAATAACTCACCAAACCCCATGAACTCTAAGTGCTACCGTCAACCTCATAGCCCAAACTGTGTAATTTGTTGAGGTTAACATGGGAAATTATACCGAAGTATATATGGTGTCTCTTCCTTTTGCCGTGGGCACCGCTACTGCCTCCACCATGGTGATAGCTCCGCCATCGTTACTCATGCTTGACTTGTTCCTCGAAGAACTGGTCCTGAACCACTCTGGTTCTGCAGATTAGAAGAGGCTCCCCTTCTTGTTCCTTTGATCGACTCCTACACGAACTCGATCAAGCCTTTCTTTGATCCCTCTGAATATTCTCGACAGGACCGATTACTAATCTCTAGCTTTTCACAATCCCGTTACCATGTATTGGGGGAACTTCGTTTTTAGAGTGAGATAAGCTAAGAGAAGAGTAATAAGCTCTGATACCAATTCTTGGTTTTGAGAATAGATAGAGTGAGATAAGCTAAGAGAAGAGTAATAAGCTCTGATACCAATTCTTGGTTTTGAGAATAGAACTATAAAGAAACTCAACTTCTTTATTATTTTAGAAACTCTCTCAAAACTAAACTGTCTAATTCTCAATGTTTGGGATGAGTTTCTAACACATCTCTACCCCTCCTATTTATAGGGTTGGCTCTATCCTAATACTAGTAAATTTTCATCTTCTTATAGTAGTAGGGGATTAGACCCGCACTACGTGCGGGTTTATTTTCATAGTAATATTATTTAGAAAATATAAATTTAAATCATGACGATCATTTAAATTAAATAAATAGGTATGTCCATATTAATAAAAATATCATGACGTTTTATGTAATGTGAAAAAATATTTTTGTAGTTGAAATATTTCGTAATTGTAATTGGTTCGAATTATCAGTTACAGTCCTATTATAATATTTTTATTAAAAAAAATAAAAAGAAAGTTGACTTTGTCATGTATATAGAAGTTGGAATTTTTAGTAAATGGATTGAAAAAATCTATAGTTCTTATTTATTTATTAATATAATTAGTTAATTATATTATTTTCATATTTTTGCAAACTCATATCTTTAATTTATACTTCAATTACTAATGTTCTAATTAATACTTTGGTTTTCATTTAAGCTATTGTTTCTATTGATTCTAAGTTGAAACTCATCCAAGAGTGGTAGTGGTAGTTGGAATCCTGGTCTTGTAAAGGTCCATGTGCTATTGATTCTAAGTTGAAACTCATCCAAGAGTGGTAGTGGTAGTTGGAATCCTGGTCTTGTAAAGGTCCATGTGCTTGAAAAAAATTTATGAAGAGAAGAAAATTTTTCACAAACCTAAAACATTATTGAAATTTAAAACCGTTTAACAAAAAAAAAACATTATTGAAATTTTCTTAGGATTTTGTGGATATATTGATTTACCTTAGTATGCTATTGGAGATCATAAAAAAATAATCTATTTTTTTATATTCTATATCTACATAAAAAATGTATTAACATTATTAAAATTTTCTTATGATTTTGTGGATATATTTATTTACCTTAGTATGCTATGGGAGATCATAAAAAAAATCTATTTTTTATACTTTATATCTGCATAAAAATATATACATTTTTAAAACATAGACAGATAAATTTAAATAATAATAACAAATATAAATTTAAGTTTAGACCAATTCAGAAAACCTTAAAAGTAGTATCATATGAACATGGGGCCAATAACAAAAGAATAGGATTCCATCCCATGCCATTAACCTCGCCTACAATCATGATAGTATTTGGCTGGTAAATATTATGTGACTTAACTTTGTGAAAATTAAATATAATGGAATAAGTTATGGCAAAAAACTTGGATAAGAGATACAAAAATGATGCTCATCAACGACAAAACTGATGCTCATCAACGATTTAGAGATACAAAAATGATGCTCATCAACGACAAAACTGATGCTCATCAACGATTTTGGGCAGACCTAGGGCATAAGAATATTTTGGCAAGTGAATCTGAAAAGTCAATTTTATTGTAGAAGTGAAAATCCTATTGTTAATTTAGTTCCTTCATAGTTCATATCCCCATTTACACGTAATTTTTTGTATTAAAGTAAAAATATTAATTTCAGTCAACTCAATTAAATGGATAAAATCTTAGAAATCATGCGTTGAAGTTTGATTGTTTTTGATAAATACGTTACAAATTATTTAAACTTACATATTACTATATATTTTGATTAAATGTAAATCTAGTGTGAATAAATAATGTTATAATCGTCAATATGTATAATTAACATCAAACATAAAAAAAAGAATTGGTTGTTTTTATCAAATGCATATCCATGACGTTAATGTTACAAAAATTAAACAAAAAAAAAAAAAAAACTATTTAAAAACAACAAACATATCAGTCATGTTTATATTATTTTATTTGATAAATCATATTGTCAGTTTTAAAGTCCCACAACTGATTGAATAATTTATTATAAACAATTTTTGTAGAAAATGAATATCGGGGGTTTTTTTTTTTTGAAAAATATCAAATCTATATTTTTGAAAACATGTTATTTAAACCTAAATTTTTGGGCTTGGAATTATTTTAATATTTTTTGTATTCAGATAAATTCAAATTAATATTTTAAATATGATATAATATAATTTTGAAAAATATCAAATCTATATTTTTGAAAACATGTTATTTAAACCTAAATTTTTGGGCTTGGAATTATTTTAATATTTTTTGTATTCAGATAAATTCAAATTAATATTTTAAATATGATATAATATAAATAAAAAATAAAAAATCTATTTAAAATGAATCATATCAATTATTTTCGTATTTCTTATTTGATGAGTGATAAGAATCCCATATTTGATTGATTCTTATTTGATGAGTGATAAGAATCCCATATTTGATTGAATAATTTTTTCAAACCATTTATTTTCTTAGAAAATGGATATTAGTTTGTAAAAATATGAAATCTATAATTTTGAAAACCTATTTTAACGTAACTTTGTTTGGTGGGATTTAATTTAGTTATTTATTGTATTCAGATTAAATTTAAACTAATATTTTAAATGTGATTTTGTATTTTTTTTTTAAAAAATAAACAAACCAATTTTGAAAAAACATCATGTTTTCATATTTCTTTATCAGATGAATAAGGTTGTCAGAATCCCACATTTGATCGAATAACTTTTATAACAATTTTTTCTTAGAAAATCGATATTTGCATAAATATTATATCTATATTTTTTTTTTTAACATGTTACTTAAACTTAATTTTTTGATTATCTTTTCATACTAAAATGAAGTGTTTTGATAATTTATTTTAGGAAATCCAAGATGCACTTTAATATTTAACTACAATGATTTTATATGTTAGTATATGACTTAAAATGAAGTGTTTTGATAATTTATTTTAGGAAATCCAAGATGCACTTTAATATTTAACTACAATGATTTTATATGTTAGTATATGACTTTTAAACTTCCATTAGTTTGTGAGTTTAGTTTACAAAATTTATTAATTGTGAGTTTAGTTTACAAAATTTATTAATATAATAAATATAATTATTTTAAATATATTTAATAAAATGGAAAAATGATTTGATGATGTGGACACCCTAGAATTTGAGAGTGAACTCCCCTATTTTATATATAGATTTATAATTATTTTAAATATATTTAATAAAATGGAAAAATGATTTGATGATGTGGACACCCTAGAATTTGAGAGTGAACTCCCCTATTTTATATATAGATTTGTGAAGTACTATTTTTGATTTGCCCAATTTATCCTTATGTTTACGGGTAGTTTCGTCATATTTTAAAATGAATTAATTTTAAATTTTCCTTATGTTTACGGGTAGTTTCGTCATATTTTAAAATGAATTAATTTTAGATATTTAATAGTAGATTAATTCTCGTACCTATATTTAGAATATTATTATCATATTTAATAATTAATGGCAAAAAGTATTTAAAATTTTCAAAAATATATCAAAAATGTAAAAAATTAAAATTAATTTTAAATTCCAAAATATATATTTTTAAATTAAAACATATTTAGAATGTAGTATAAAATATGTATTTTTAAACTTTTTTTGTCAACAAATTGCAATATCGGTTATATTTAATCAACAATTTTTGGTTCATGGTGATTTAAATAACTATGTAATGTCAGCACATTTTTTACTTGGTGGAACAATCGTATTAACGATCCGATTGGGAAAAAGCTTGATCGAACTTTGGTGAACGATTATTGGTTACAACAATACCCTTCATCCTACACGGTCTTTGAATCTACCGGTATTTCGGATCATTCACCTGATTTTAGTAATCCATAATTTTCAAAGTATAAGAGAATACTAAAAAATTAAATAAAAATGAATCTACCACAATCAAAATCTTAAAAATACGATACAACTAATCAAGCAACCGTATTCCAATTTTTTTTTTTGTTGTTGTCTTGATTAAGCTAATCTTGTCTTTTTGGCTCTTGTATTAGATGCTTAGTCTTCTATAGTTTTGTAATTAAGATTCATGTAACTATTTTTAGCAGAACCAAATGAGATTATATGGTCTTTTCTAGAGTGGAGACCCATATACCTTTTTGTATAACCTTGTCGCCAATAAAACACTTTCTTTCTTTCTTAATTCAAGAGTTTCAAATCCGTGCATCTTAGATTTCTTGAGGTAGGTTCAGGTGAATATTAAGTTCACTTTTCTTAGGAGATTCCGCACTCTAATTAGAGACCACTAAATCCCATTAGATATGTTTCCCAATAAAACTAGCACTCTAGAATGCTTTTGGTACAAGTTAATCTGGCAACCTCTAAATTTAGTCCTTTTAACTATAGAGCCCATTAAATATTGGAGATGGATATGGGTATTATTGGAGCTAAATGAGTTCTAGAGAATAGTTGACTATAGTATTACGTAAGAGTGGAAAACATGTGGGAGAGAGTTGGATCAGCTGAAGTCACGACGTGATAAATGGAATGAGAGAAAGCTTACAGATAAGCAACTGATCAACTCATCCATAAAAACATGTCTTAGATTTTACATTGATTCATGCATTATGATGTATTTATTTGAAATTTGAAAGTCGTTATGAAATGGGGTGAAATTCCCAAATACTCTCATTTTTCAACTTTAATCAGTCATACTCTCCGTTTTTATGAAAACCCGAAAATACCCTTTATATCACGATTTTGTATAACTAGGTATAACTTACCTAAGATATAGTTATACCCAGTTATACCATATTACGGTATAACTGGGTACAACTATGTTGTAGTTAACACAAATTATACCAAGTTATACCTAGCTATATCTAAGATATAGTTATACCCAGTTATACCTAGTTATACCATATCGCGGTATAGCTGGATATAATTTGGTATAACTTGTATAACTATGTTGAAGTTAACACAAGTTATACCAAGTTATACCCAGCTATACCTAGTTAAATCAAGTTAAATGTCAAAATTAGGATTCGAATCGGGGTTGAAAATGCGCGGACAGGGTGTTTACCATCTCTGTAACTACGTTTTTATTGATTATTCTTGTATTTAAAATAGTATAATTATATTTTTAAATTCATTAAAGGTAAAAAATAATTTTACAGGAGAAGAGAGTATTTTTGATTATTGACCAAAGTCAATGAGTATTTGAGAATTTGGTATTTTTGATTATTGACCAAAGTCAATGAGTATTTGAGAATTTGATCCAATCAAGTTACATGTGGGTTCAATTTAGCTGTTCATGAATAAAAAACTAAAAAATGATCATATTCCGGATATCAAAATTTTTGTTTATTTCTATAAAACCATTTTACATAATTGATATACGATAATTTGGAGATATTAAAATAAATATCAACTTTTTAACACAAGTGATGTGTAGTTTCTTATTACTGATCCCTGGATTCAGATCCAACTTCAGAGACAAAGTGGGAAACAAGAGTATGACGAAAACCTTCTTAAACCAGTCTTTTGGATTTTATATTTAAATTCGAAAGAGTTGAAACACTGACGAAAGAACAAAACAGCAACACAGTCTGAAGCACACATTTGTGAGAAAGAATCATCACGAATTGATTTATAACAAATTTGAAACCGTAAAGCAAATGAAAGATAGAACAACCAAACGTTTTTTAGAATCACTGGCCACGCGGTATACGGCTGCTTTCTGCATTTCTAATCGGGTAGAAATACTGATGCGCCTGAAAAAAGAAACACCATCATATTCTCAATTCAGTAATCTCTTAAGAGATAGTCTTTAAAAGAGAACAAACTAAAAAAATGTTTCTTACCATTGCTTCTTTGGCAGTTGGCCTTTCTTGATGATCATATCTCAGCAACTTGTCCACAAAATCAATGGCCTTTTAAACAACAAATCAATGAGAACAAATGTATCATATGGTTTTAAAGTAAAGGCTTCACAAAAACTATAGTTTTGGTACCTCAGGAACTGCCAAGTGCTGGTTGTCAGAGTTTATGAACTTTGACCATGGCTTTCGGCTATGTCTATATAGCAATCACAAGGGCCATAAATTCAACATGCTGAAATGGGAAGGTAAAAATTGGAATTTCAAGAGCTTTTAATATCGGAATACCTTCCCACAAGCGATGCAAGATTAGGGTCCAATTCTATACGGTATTTGTTTAGGTAGGCATTGAGTTCTTCTGTGCCTAGCACCTGCCGTTGTTAATAAAAGAAATTATAGTACCAGGTTAAATATTACACGTATTTGTCGCTATATAACTTAGGTAAGGGACATGAAAGCTTTGGTAATCATACCTTTGCAATTTTGACCAATTGATCATAGTTGTCATGGCCATAAAAGAACGGCTCCTTACGGAATATCTGCAGGAAATTTCAGTATAAAATATAAATCACTTATTTAACTAAAGGAATGGTAAATAACTAACACAAATCGAAATTATTATCACTACACAGCCTGTTAACTAAGTTAAACTAAATATAGTTTAAAAGCGCTCACCATGCCAGCAAGCATACACCCAAGACTCCACAAATCTAAGGAATAGTCATAATCCTGCAAATCCACCAGCAGCTCTGGACCTTTGAAGTACCTGCTCATTAAACATAAAAGTATGAAATGATGAAAGCAAACAATTTTTCAAGCTCTCGGTTCATGTAAGCTTCAACGTCCCAACAATATGCATTTCTCATCTAGAATCTCTATGAACATAAACCTCTACTTTAACGGAAGAGTGACAAACCTCGAAGCAACACGAACATTGTATTCTTGTCCAGGATGATAGAATTCTGCCAAACCCCAGTCAATTAGACGAAGTTTACGCTGTTCGTGATCAATCATGACATTATGCGGTTTCACATCTCTGTGCATGATTCCACGTGAATGACAGAAATCCAACGCCTGCATAAATTTTATAGGAAACAACAAACAGAATCAGAAACGAATTGCTAGCAATTTAACTGAAGAGTGGCGGATCAGAGGTGAAAAATAAGGTAAACAACAGTGTCTGATGTTATACAAGCGAATCTACCGAATACTTTAGGCAAACCATCGAAGAATTCTAAATACAAGATATACCCATCTACTTGATTACTTACCTTTAGAAGTTCATAGATATAATATCGAACATCATAATCTGAGAGAGTTGGATAGAGGACTTTAAAATCCTTATTGTTCACATGTTCAAATATCAAGCTGGGGGTCTTTGACTGCTGATCTCTAACAATGTCAAGCAACTTTATAATATTAGGCCCACCGCAAAGGTTCTGCAGAATCTTAATCTCTCTCTTAATCTGGATCAAGGAGAGAAGGAAAACATGTTAGAGCAAAATTCAAACCAAAGGAAGGGCTTCAAAATTTCATCCTGAATCTACTAACCTTCTTCTTCTTCACAGGCTTCAAAATCTTGATAACACATTTCTCGTTATCAGTGGCATGTATGCCTTCAAAGACTTCACTGTATTTCCCCCTTCCGACTTTCCTCACCACCTCATAATCATCCTGTACACTGCAGCATCAACGAAACTACCTCAATCACTAATACAATGAACAGTAGATCACACCACGCAAACTCAAAGATATATATAAGTATTCTTGATAGCTCTCACACCATACACAATCAAATCCCAAAATCATAGCTTCCAAAGAAATAAAACAAATTCAACAGGTGTAGTTCCAATATAACCAGCATACAAACTCATTCAAAACACATATTTTATGAATAGTACCACACCATACAAACACAAGATACCAATTAAACCACCTACCCACAAAGACCAGAAGTTTTTATAAAGAAAGCAGTTTCCAGAGATTACTGCTATATTTGCGAGATTCCATCTACCAAGAATCCATATCTTCATAAAATTTCTAGAAATGAAACCCTAAATCGACATTTGACCTTGATTCCAGAACCACCTATCCCAAAATCAATCTAATACCAGAGGCAAACATCTAGAAATCGATACAATTAGCCTAATAAAGGAAAAAAAATCCAAAAAATTGAAGAACAAATATACATACCCCCATTGAACAGAAAGAGCCTCGTAATCCCAATAATCCTTAGGTCTAACGACGTTGACATCAGCGTAAACCCTAGCTTTAGACGGCGCACCGGCACGCCGGATAGATTTCCCGATCTTCTGCGCCAGCGTTTCTGATTTATTAACGCGTGATTGATTTTGTTGTTGTTGTTGTTGCCGGAGATGTTGACGGTAAAGAGAGGCGCTAGAGGTAAAACGACGGAGTTGGTCTCGGAGAGAGGAGAAAAGGAAATTCCTCTTCACCACCGAAGACGGAGAAAAAGAGGAAGAGATGGAAAAAAGAGAGAAGAGATTGTTGTCGTTGGCGGCGGAAGCGTAACGAAGAGAGGAGATTGTGAATCCAGTTCTACAAGGCCTTATGGCCATTAATGGTCTTTTAAAAAAAAAACTCTAAAATGAAAAAAAGGAGAAAGGTAACAACACATTTGCTTTATTTCTCTTTTTTTTTTCTTTTTTCTTGGGCTTTTGGCTGAAACGATGTCGTATTAAACGGTTTGGTCTGGTTAAGCGCGATTGAACCGGTTTGATTTCATACTAAGAATTAAAAGAGAACGTGTCCGGTTCGTTTCAGTTCAGAGAGATTGTACCGGTTCGATTTGGATGATCATCTTCTTAGAAACTTATCAACGATGGACACATCAAAACATGTTAATCTGAACCTTAAAGTTGTTCTTTTGACTTTGTAAATGATTTGAGAAGAAGTGTTGATTTGAAAGGGAATATTCCTGTTTTGTGTCTACAGAAAATTATTTGTGAGATTTCGAGAAAAGGCTGTAAAAGAGATAAAGTGGTAAAAGATTGTAATGACATCATTCATCTTCTCAATGACCAGTGTAGATTTTCTATGAAAAAACTGTATTTGTTGATACATACAAAATATAGTTTATTTTTATATTAAAAATCATCATTTTTCAAGCTATATAAATAAAGATTAGTTTTATTTAATTTGGACACAAAAAATTAGTTTTTATAAAATGTATCATAATCATAAGTTTTAAATATCAAAAAAATAATAATATCAAATTATCCTTTTAACTATCCAAATTCCAATAATTTCCAATTTTAAAACCAATATTCCAATCACCGGCAAAATTTAATGAGTTATTATTTTCTACCAAATTTCTTCATGTCGTCGCCTATTAAAGCTATTTTTCATATTATGGATTGATGATGTCATATTCATCTCAATCATATTCTAATTCGTTTATTCCAACATACAATGAAGTTGTTTGAAATGTTATATGTTAAATGTTGCATTGAAACCTTACATGTTCCTCTGATTCCATAAAACTGAAGTAACATACCTATCATCGAAAACTTTGGCAGCTAATATAAACAATCACAAAACATGAAGAGTATTTGAACATGCGGACTAAGTAGTGTTCAATGTTGATCTTAGGCGGAGATATCCCATCGAACTAGCTTCAACAATTCAGCTTTATGAATTTATGTTGTTTTGTTTGCAAGCATGAAAATAAATGAAGACATCGTTGTTCTAGTTTCTATGTCTTCTTCAATACACAATAGACCGATTTTTGAGCATCTAATTACTTATTCTCCTTTAATGATGTTTGTTGTTTTATGTTTTAATGATGTTTGTTGTTTTATGCTTTAATCATGTTTGTTGTTTTTGCTTTAATCATGTTTGTTGTTTTCTACTTTAATATTATTCGTTGTTTTCCGCTTTAATCATGTTTGTTGTTTTCTATTTTAATAGTATTTGTTGTTTTATACTTTAATAATGTTTGTTGTTTTCTGCTTTGATCATGTTTGCTGTTTATACTTTAATAGTATTTGTTGTTTTATACTTTAATAATGTTTGTTGTTTTCTGGTTTAATCATGTTTGTTGTTTTCTTTAATCATGTTTGTTGTTTTCTACTTTAATATTATTCGTTGTTTTCCGCTTTAATCATGTTTGTTGTTTTCTTTCTTTAATAGTATTTGTTGTTTTATACTTTAATAATGTTTGTTGTTTTCTGGTTTAATCATGTTTGTTGTTTTCTTTAATCATGTTTGTTGTTTTCTACTTTAATATTATTCGTTGTTTTCCGCTTTAATCATGTTTGTTGTTTTCTATTTTAATAGTATTTGTTGTTTTATACTTTAATAATGTTTGTTGTTTTCTGCTTTGATCATGTTTGCTGTTTATACTTTAATAGTATTTGTTGTTTTATACTTTAATAATGTTTGTTGTTTTCTGGTTTAATCATGTTTGTTGTTTTCTACTTTAATAGTATTTGTTGTTCTATACTTTAATAATGTTTGTTGTTTTCTCCTTTAATAATGTGTGTTATTTTATTTGGAATCCAATGTACCACTCAATTTCTTATAAATGGGGACTCATTCTTTATTTCATATACCAAAACAAGAAATCTCATATTACAACAAAAAGCTATCAATGAATCCATCAGATTTCTATTTTCAAATCGAAGCTTACAAAAAAAACAATCTGAAATTGAAGAGAGGTAAATCATCAATCGATTTACGGAACATCGAAAAAATTAGAGGCATTAGCAAACCAGATATGATTGATGACTACTTTGCCAATCAAATTACATAAGACGATGTTCGTCCGATGAGAAGAGATGCAACTAAAAGAAAAGATAAAAGTAAAAGCAAAGGTGGATCCAAAGAAGTTATTAAAGAATAATGGAATGAATTCGAACAATTGAAAGAGAAAGAGTTGGAACGATTAGAAGAAATAACTGCAAGACAAGAGGACGCTAACCAATTGATGAGGGAAAATACTCAAGCTAAGAAGATGAAGATGTTTATGAAGTTTAGTGAGAAGAAACATCTTGACGACCGAAACAAAGAGTTGTTGGAAAAGTTGATCTATGATCTCTTTAAAAACTAATAATTGTGTTTTGTTGTTTTCTCCTTTAATAATGTTAATTGTTTTATGATTTAATAATGTTTGTTGATATCTAATTTAGTCATGTTTGTTGTTTTATATTTTAATCATGTTTGTTTTTTATACTTAATAATGTTTGTTGTTTTATGTTTTAATAATGTTGGTTGGTTTCTCCTTTAATAATGTGTGTTGTTTGTTTGGAATCAAATGTTTTCAACCACTCAATTCTTTTGAATGAGAACTCATTCTTAATTTCACGTACCAAAAGGTTTAAAACCACAAATCTGATCTTACAAAAAAAACTATCTATGGATTTATCAAACTTAGCTTACAAAAAAACAGTCTGAAATTAAAGAGAGATATATTATTAACCGGTTTACAGAGCGTCAAAACAAACTAAAGGAAGATTATGTACCTTATAGCAGAAGAAAATATTTCAAGAGGGATCATGCAACACCAAACCGCAGATTGATTGATGACTTTTTTGCCAATCAACCCAAATATGACGATGCAATGTTTTATAGACGATTCCGAATGTAAAAACATGTTTTTCTTCGAATGTTAGAGATCTATCAAACAACAACATCTTATTTACACGACGATTTTACGCATCAATAAAGAAGGTATATCTCCATTAGCAAAATATGTCATTACCATGCAAATGTATCATGCAGTGTGGCTGTGAGACCCCGTTCTTAATTAACTAAATTAATACTACAGTGGAAGCAATATTACTTAATACTTCTTACGGTTTCTAGCAGATAAACGTAAATCATCGATACTTTATTACACAAG
>CM071719.1:14858163-14869682 GCA_036630335.1 Physaria fendleri | reverse complement strand
ATTCAACTGAACTTTTATTTTAATATATGAGTACCGGTACATATATTCAAAATAAAGTTCCAACAATTATTCCCTTGAAACATCAATTTGCATCTTTTACTTCTCGTCTTCACCACTGTATTCGTTATTGGATTTAGGCTGTGTTATGGCTCTTCCCTCTCGAGATTTATCACCATGGCGTCAACGGATGTAAGGTACTTTTACACTCAATTTTGTTGCTGCTCGTTTGACGATTTTTTGTTGTATTGATAGGGATGATTTTGCATCCAATTATAACCGAGCAATTTCAACCTATCTTATAAGTCGACATGAACCAACAACAACATCATATTTTCCAAGAATGATATGTGTACCCTTCTCCATTTTGATATCCTCCATGTGATTCTGCTTATATGTGGGTCTCTTGGACCTTAGGCCATTGTCATTTGGTCTTCATATGTAAAAGATATGTGACTTTTTAGACGTTTGAGGCTTGAATTGATCCAATACACACCCAGTCCATGATGGTTTATATTTAGGTGTAATGTGTAGACCAGTCTTCTTGCATCGAGTACCTTATGAATCTGAATCTCGGTTTATTAAAAAGGAGGTCCTTCTGTTTTAACTGACGATTCTTTGCTTGTGCCTTCTTTCGCTCATGGTGAGTATTCCTTTTTCTTGAAGCAATTATCGGACAATCCAGAACTCCACCTTGTATATTTGAATCCTAGGTTTTAGGATTTTCGTTATCTTGTTGTTGTCATTAATGTTTTACTTGTTCTTCATTCTTATCTTTTGTAAGTGTTGCTTCAAGTTAACGTCTTCATTCTTATCTTTTGTAACGTCTTTACCTAATTTTTTATTCTTTTGATCTTGAAGTATTTTTAAAAAAACATTAATATTTAAAAGAGAAAATTATAGAGAATACCATTTCTGTATCTGAACCATAAGGACTGTCATTTTCAGATGTCTTTTAAAATTGCCACAGACGTCTATATTACTGTGTGTCACTATCCAAAAAAAAGATCAGCTTGTCCCTGTAAAACGGGACGTGGTCCTCTAAAACGGTCTGTTTCGATTGTTCGTGGACAGTACTGACCGTTTTACAGGGACACGCTGGTCTTTTTTGTGGACAGTGACACGCGTTAATATTGACGTCTATGGCAATTTTAAAAGACAGATCCGAAAATGGCAGTTCTTATAAGGTTCAGAGACAGAAATGACAGTTTCAACAAGATTCCCTATTTAAAACCAGCAACAAACGGATTTGTACATAGCTTGAACCAGATACTTACTGTTTAAACAAAAGACCACGTTAAAAGGAAGAGAAAACGATCTATTTAGTCTCCGAAAATATCGACATCACGTCATGTAGCCATGGATATTTGCCATTTTATAATTAGACCTCACGAGAAGTTTGACATTCCAATTGGTTCTAAATTAAAAATAGAACAGTAATTTCACCAGATTTGAAACTTAATATGACAATTTCTTCGTTAATCGAAAACCAAACAAAATTAAGTCGGAGAATGAAATTAGTGTCTAAAATTCAATTGGTGCTAATTATTAGTTAACAAAGATCTAAGACTATATAACGTGATGTGATGTAGATAATTTCGAAATTAAATACATCGTTCTCCTATAAAGTGGTTCAACATCGTTTTGATAAAAATTCTTTAAAAACACTCCCTTTATTAAGACACACGGCGTTTGGATCTTCACCCTCTTCATCTTGCTTCAGAGATCTTTATTTGGGAGAAAACTCGGGACTCTGATGAATCTGCTGACTCAAATCTGTTCTTCGATTCATCCTCCACTATCGTGTCTGTGCTAAACGAATCACTCACCATCAACCTTGGAACCACCAATGATCCACCGGAGATAATGGCCGTACTATCTTCTTGAGGCTCTCTAGAATTCGTCGTCATCTGAAGCTGTAGAACATACCCCAGATCCCAAATTACATCTCCCATACTCGGTCTCTCATTTCCATGTTCTTTTAAACATTTCTCAGCGATTTCCATGAATTTCATCAAAGAATTCATCCCAATCTGATCTCTCAAACTCGTATCCAAGATGTCATCGATTCTACCTTCTTTTTTGCATGTCATCGCCCATTCCGCAAGATTCATTTCCTCGTGAGGTAGATTACTATCTACAGCAGGTCTCGCACACAAAACCTCCAGGAGGACGACACCGAAGGCGTAAACGTCTGATTTCTCAGTTAACACATATGTTTCGAGATACTCAGGATCGAGGTAACCAAATGTGCCCTTGATGTTTGTGCTGATATCGGTTTGATCTTGATTACGGATCGTGAGTTTTGAGAGTCCGAAATCCGCAACTTTGCCTATAGTGTTCTCGTCTAGTAGTATGTTTGTGGATTTTACATCTCTGTGAATGATTGCTCCTTCTGACCCACTGTGGAGATAATGTAATCCTCTAGCTGCTCCAATGCATATCTCTATTCTTTGTTTCCACGTCAATGGAGGCAGATTCGAGCCGTACAGATGTTCTTTAAGTGTGCCTTTCTCCATAAACTCGTAAACAAGTATCATTTCAGAGTTCTCTTGGCAGTAACCGGTTAGAGATACAAGATGTCTGTGCCGGATTCTTGAGAGGACTTGAATCTCCGTTTGGAACTCTAAGATCCCTTGTCCTGAACCGGTCTTGCCTCTTTTGATAGCAGCTTTAGTTCCATCAGGAAGAATAGCTTTGTAAACATCCCCAAACCCGCCTTTCCCAATCAACAACTGCTTGTCGAAATTGTTTGTAGCTCTCAAAATGTCTGGGAAGGGAATCGTTAAGCCTAAGTGTAGATTGCGTAGTGGGGAATTGTTGTATGGTGAGATAGGTCTGTTGTCGGAACTTCCACCTCTGTTCAATGTCAAAGGAGACCATACAGTGACCTCAGCGTCCGGTTTAGCCTTCTTTGACCTGTTCCGCTTTAAGATTACAATAAACAGCATGATCAACACCAGAGCCAATGCAACAGCAGCAACACAACCAACTATGATGTGAACCCTGGAACTGTTTCTATCTGAAGTATCAGAAGTCAAAAACTCCATCAGTTCCAGACCATTCAGAAAACCAGCATCGGTATTAAGCTCCTTAGTACCTATACTGATATTCAAGAGTCCAGAACCATCAGAGACATTCACTATGTCGACATAGAAGGGAGTAGCCAACCTTTGCTTATCTGAAGGCTTTATATCAAATCGCCAATTTCCGTTTACATAGAGATAGAAATCAGAGTCGGAGCTTATTGCCTTGCTCAAAATATCACAGAAGTGAATCCTGATGAAGTGTCTGGAATTATTTTTGACCTTGAACGACCATGTAGCGTTCATCAAAAACCCTACCTGCTTGCTTGAGCTACGGTTGATCTTTTTAGCCGTCTGGTAAACAAAATCAGGAGCAGTAAATTCTGTGGCAGACAATGACCCCATCTCGTAGTTAGGCTTTTGTATTGGTGGAATGTTCTCCACAGAATCTTTTCTGAAGAGAAAGTCATCGTCTAGCGACCAAGTTCGTCCCAGGGTATCGTTTTCTGGTGTGACTTTCTTGCCTCCTACGTTTAATCTGTAAAGTGTATGTAGATTCTTGTGGGAATCTGACGGAATTTCGAGGTCCATAGGAGCAGTGAACACTTCAATGGCGTTGACAAAAGCCAAAGAGGAACGATCTGGCACAAATCGAATTTCGAATTCATGTGATTCCATCATCAGGAGAAACTCCTCAACTCGTGGGGTCCCATTGAAATTCTGAATCGAGAAACTTTTCAAGTGATGATTAGAACCAGAAGTAGCAGAGACAGTGAACCGAGCAGCTAAAAGGTCTTCCCGAGAAAAGACAACAGAGAAATGGAGACGCACAAAGTGTAGTAGACCAACAGAATCTAGTTGGAACTTATAAAAAGAAGGTTGCCTGAATATCCTAACCGTCCGATAGATTACAGGCGCAACTGACGATTGGTCTCCGATGAATTCAGTTCCTCCTCTGCTGAAGGAAACAGAGTCATCACTGGAGTTCATATCTCCGACGAAGGTACGGCCACCATAATATACATTAGAATCCGAACCACAGTTTATGTAAAACTTTTCAGGACGAGAGTAGTTAGAAATAGCAGACTGAGTGAGATGAGGAAGAAGAAAAATAACCATAATCATTACAAAGACGAAAACAGAGCCTCGAAAACAGAGATTATTCATAGCTTCTGACGGAGAGAAAGAGAGAGAGAGAAAAGTCAAGTATTTGAGGTCAATGGATGAAGAAACATGTGTGGACTATACGAAGAGGATTGAGGAAGAAGATATGATTGAAGGAGAAATAGAGAATAGAAATTATTGGTGGGACAAAAGGAAGAAAGACCGGTATTGACTTTTCAAAAGTCATCGTCTATTGCCCTGTCAGTGAAGCAACCACTCTCTAAATCTTTTCCCCAAAGCTCTCCAAAACTGACCTAGCTAAAAAGTCAGTCAATGTTTCTGATCGTGAACATTTGTAGTTGTATCACGTTTGATTTTTTTGACACGATACGATTCTTAATTCGCTCAACCTATTTTTATACAATGTATTCAATGATTTTGTTCTGTTGTGGTTTTGATTGTTTACTTCTCGCCAAATATATATAGATGTGGGTTAAGAATATGAATAGAGTTGAGGACGATTTAAGTTATGGGAATTAAGCATTACAATTCAAAATCTACACATATAATAAGTCAGCTTATACCAATCATCTAAAATATCCAAATAAACAAATCTTGTTTTTTGTTTTACATTAAAACACATTTAAAAGTAGAGCGTGTTTAATGTGCAAATGCAACGTATAAGTGAATAACTCATGAAATTGCGATATATATATATTAGAATATTAACTTAACTTTTGATTTCTAATTTCCTAATAATTATGATTTCTACCACTAAGTAAGAAACTATTTCACAATCATAACTTTGTTGAAATGAAAATAGCTTAGAAAAACTTTGGATGGATGATCTTTCTAGGTGTGTAGGGTTTGCCCTAGAGGAAATTAGGTTAAACATTGGTGTAAAGGTCTCAAAATAGGGAATGATGGAAATTCCCTTAATGAATTTTCCCATGCCAACCGGTCCAATATGATCTGTGTTTGACCGGTTGCGACATCATTTTTAGCTTTTGACCTTGCGTCAACCGGTCGAATATGGATGCGTTCGACCAGCTGCAAACACATCTTTGGCGTCAAATTTTGGAAGTTCACTCAACTGGCATGATGTGATGTGTTTGCCCGATTGCATCTTCAACTTTGCTACCAGACGTTATGGAATCATCCACAACTAGTCGAGTGTGATTTACGTTCGACCGATTGCATGTTCAAATTTTTCAGGATTGCATTTTTGATCTTTTGATCGGTCCTTGGTGATATATTTGGAGAGAAACACTTGATTTGATGCGTTTCACATTGTTCTACCTCTCGAGGTTGTTTAGTTAATATAACCACGAATAACCTAAAATGACTTAAAAAAAACATGTTTTGTATATAGAAAAGCCGTTAAAAACCGGTTAGGAATCCGTAAAATCCAAGGCATATCACCCCTCCATGCATCTTACCTAGCCAATTGTGTCTTGCTTATTTTCCATCCAAAAGCACACACTTAATTTTTGAATGAATGTGGAGGGTCTAAGTATAGAAGATGATGTTGACTGTTTAGGCTAAGGGATTATTTGGGAAGGAATTTGATATGATCATGAGTAGTTGTTTGAGATTGCATCTTCTAAATATACCTTGAGGCCTTGTGTTTGATTTAATGATTTGCTTGCATGATTGGTCATAGTTTTCAAAACTCTTCTCCGAGATTAAATTATTTGATTTTTTAACCTTCAGTTCCATATAATACCCCTATTTCATATGATAAGGGGTTTTAAGGTTTTATTTCTGTTTCAAAATATAAACTCTTTTATGTTTTTTCGTTAATTATGTTTCGAATATATATATATTTTTATTTAACTAATTCTATTATTTTTTCACTAATTGTCACATAAACTTATTGAAACTCTCAAGCATAATAACATTTTTTTTTGACCAATCACAAATTTTGTAAAATAATAGTTTTGAATGATAGTCGTTGATATCATTAAATACATTAATGATAATAGCTAATTTTATCTAAAACAAAAAGAACTTTCAAATATGTATTTTTCTAAAATCTCTTATAATATGAAATAAAAAGAGTAGTTATTGGGTAGTTTAAGTAATCATTTTGCACGTTTCTTGCATAATAGTTGTATTTTAGCATTTAGAATCCTAGCTAGGAATTGTATACACTTACTTAGTATAGGTACTTTTGTATCTATTGGAGGGAATACAGAGCTAAATGGATCAAAAAGATCATAGTTGGGTTTTAAAGCCCAAAGTATCACCCTGGAAACTCGAGTTGGAACAAAATATTGCATTAAGTAGTGTGTTAACATATCTTTGATCGACTCCGCTCTATACTATAAGTGATTTACTGTGCACATGCGGTCGTTGTCGGGTTCTAAAATGTCTAGTATCTACTCGGATGAAACTTGAGAGGAAGATAACTCCTCATAAGACTATCAGAATGTGAGTATAGTAATTACTACCATGGAAATGAGATAGTTAGTATTTAAATTTGATTTTAGAAGTTTTTCAGTAGTTTCTAAATTTTTGTTAAGATCGTTGCTACCAAATCTTTGAGAATCCCTCTAAACCCTAGCACATTTAGATATAATTTATTTTCATTGTTTACTTCTTGCTCTAGTTTTTTTTGTTTTTTTTTGTTCTTTGCAACCATCATCTTTATTTCACTCTCATCCATTAGTTTACTTAGAAGTAAAGCGTACCTTTGTTTCTTGTGGATCAGCTCTGCTATACTCAATTTTCGAAACTTGAGAAATCCTAGGCCGCATTGAGACATTTTATAAGTCTTCATATTTACAAGGGTTGTAACNTTTTTTTTTTTTTTTGATAAACAAAATGAAAGTCGCCCACCGTGGGTCTCGAACCCACGACCACAAGGTTAAGAGCCTTGCGCTCTAATCTTCTAACTATCTTTTGTGATTACCCCTCAAGTGTTTGTGACTACTTCCACTGGCACTCCATATTACTTGCATGAATCTTTGATCTTTATAGCACGAAAATTATCTCCACCTCACTCCATAAACCAGCATGCATCCTTGCTCCCTAGATCACAACAATCGTCTCTGTCATCGACCATATATTCTCTTCTGTGATAAAAACCGTTTACTCATCATCATCGAACTATCAACTATCCAATTCGGCTTGGATCAGATCGTTAGAGACTTTTTTAGTCATCCAATGCCTCCATGTATTGAATAATAAACTTCGGACTTTTTTTTGTTTTGTTTTGTCGATCAATAAACTTTTAGAATTTAGAATAAAGAAATAATATAACGTTGATAATGGTTTGTCCACGTAACATGCATGAAGATTCTGAGCATTGGGGTTGGCGAAGTAAAGTCTAACAAGTGAAATTCACGCGCTTACCTGCTTTGGTAACCGCGTGACAATTCAATTCCCTCCCTGTAATTCACATTTTCCTAACTGGCACGACTCAAAGTAGCTTCACACACTCCCCATTAATTCACACCCTTCTCTCTCTCTCTCTCTCTCTCTCAGAGTCAAACCCTAGTTCGATGATGGTACCTAATTCCGATGACGGTGACCGGAGTTTAACGGAGTTAATCTCCTCTCTCCTTGACTGTATCCCTAAGATTCTTAGCTTCAAGTGTAAATGGTCTTCAATTCGTGCCAAACTCCTTGATCTCAAAACTCACCTTTCTGATTTCTCCGATTTAACTGGCTCTTCTTCCAACAAGCTCGCTCTAGATCTTTTGTTTTCTGTTCGTGAGACGCTTAACGACGCTGTTTCCGTTGCGGCGAGGTGTGAAGGGCCAGATTTGGCTGACGGAAAGCTCAAGACGCAGAGCGAGGTTGATTCAGTCATGGCGAGACTCGATCGTCACGTTAAAGATGCTGAGGTTTTGATTAAGAGTGGACTTCTGATGGATAACGGAATCGTCGTCTCTGGATTTTCGATTTCGTCAAAGAAGGAAGCTGTTCGCTTAGAAGCGAGGAATCTAGTTATTAGATTACAGATCGGTGGAGTAGAATCGAAGACTTCGGCAATAGATTTGTTGCTTGATTTACTTCAGGAAGATGATAAAAACGTGATGATTTGTGTTGCTCAAGGAGTTGTTCCTGTTTTGGTTAGGTTGCTTGATTCGTGTTCTTTAGTGATGAAGGAGAAGATTGTAGCTGTAATTTCTAGAATTTCTATGATTGAGAGTAGTAAACATGTTTTAATAGCTGAAGGCTTGTCTCTCTTGAACCATCTCCTTCGTGTTCTGGAATCTGGTCGTGGTTTTGCTAAAGAAAAGGCTTGTATTGCTTTACAAGCTTTAAGTTTGTCTAAGGAGAACGCTAGAGCAATTGGCTGTAGAGGTGGAATCTCTTCTCTATTGGAGATATGTCAAGCTGGGAGTCCTGGTTCTCAGGCTTTTGCAGCCGGTGTATTGAAGAACTTAGCTTCATTTGTAGAGACTAAAGAGAATTTCGTAGAGGAAAACGCAATTTTTGTGCTTATTTCTATGGTTTCTTCAGGTACGTCTCTTGCTCAAGAGAATGCTGTTGGATGTTTGGCTAATCTAACAACTGGGGATGAGGATTTGGTGATATCTATTGTTAGAGAAGGAGGAATTCTGTGTTTAAAGGGTTTTTGGGATTCTGTTTCCAATGTTAAGAGTCTCGAGGTTGGAGTTGTGCTTCTAAAGAATTTTGCTTTGTGCCCTATTGTTAGAGAAGTTGTTATCTCTGAAGGGTTTATCTCTCGTTTGGTTCCAGTGTTGAGTTGTGGGGTTCTCAGTGTGAGAATTGCAGCTGCCGAGGCTGTTTCTTCGCTATGTTTCAGTTCGAAAAGTCGAAGAGAAATGGGTGAAAGCGGATGCATTGGTCCATTGATTGATATGTTAGATGGTAAAGCCATTGAAGAAAAAGAAGCAGCTTCTAAAGCTCTATCAATTTTATTGTTGTGCACGAGTAACAAAAAGATCTTCAAGAAAAGCGAGAAGGGCATAGTCAGTCTTGTTCAGCTTTTGGATTCAAAGATTAAGAAATTGGATAAACAATACACAATTTCTGCGTTAGAACAGGTTGTAACTTGTAAGAAATGCAGGAAACAAGTCATTGCTGCAGGTGCTTGCTTGCATTTACAAAAGCTTGTGGAGATGGATCTCGAAGGATCTAAGAAATTGTCAGAGAGTCTTTCCCGAAGTAAGATTTGGGGTGTCTTTACAAGGCCATAGGAGACTGTTAACCTGTATGTAAGAATACTTATCGGTGATTCTGGGGGTTTTCCGTTTTTTTCTCTATATGTTGTTTGATGATTGATTGTTCATAAGGCTTGGTTGATTGAAGTAGGGAGAGTAATTGCTGATTAGTCTGTAGACACTAGACAATAATAATACCTCTGTAGAGTTTGTAATCCTCTTCTAATATTTCTTGGTGAGCTAATTATATCAGAGTTTGATTTGATTCTTCTACTTTTTTTTTTTTTTTGGTTTCTTGTCCTTTTAAATTTCAACTTTTTTTTTTTTTTTGGTTTCTTGTCCTTTTAAATTTCAAGAACCTGATCCTTTCTGAAGTCCTTGATTGGTTTTATTTCAATCTATGAACAGTGTAATGACCCTTTAATGTCTTCAAATTGAAATTGTTTTTGTTGCATAATATGAGTTGGACTGTGTGATGGCATCATGTCTTGTTTGATAATGTTTGTCGAGAGCACATGGCATTTGTTTTGTTTATACCTTTTTCTCAAATAATTTTGACAAATTCTCTAGTTGTTTATTTGTGGCCCCATATGATTGTCACAGCCGTTAGGTTCTTTGGAACATTTCGATCAGTAAACCACCAAACTGAAATCTGCACATGGGATATGTTGCCGTTGGTTTGTCTCTTTAAGTCTGTTTGGTAATATGGGTACCTAACCCTAAAAATATTTCTAGGAGATACATATCCTTCATTAGCACTTTGGTATCCGAGGCTCGCTTTTGGGAGGGTTTCCCCTTTTCACCGATGTTTCTTAAGCTCATTGCAAGAGATCGATATCGATGGTGGACTGAACAAATGAGCATCCACAAATAGGCCTTTACCAACTTGTATCACGTCATATTCTAAGACTCGTTAGTATTGGAAGATCTGCTTTTGGTGCCCCACTAGGTCTATTGACAACCAAATCAGCCATTGCAGCTGCTCTGTCCCATTCAAGAACATCGTCAAATATAGATCAATCTCTCTGGTCAATCAGCGTTTGCAATAATTTGTTACTTCAAAGGAATCCACCATTTTGAAGCGAGAGCGTTTTGCTCGTTTAGGTTCTCTTGTCTATCTAGTTTAAGCAAGTAAGCTGCTTAAATAAAGCATACCACTACTGCTGCTAAAAAAAAAAAATACTGTAATTAGCAAGTTTTAACCATAAGCAGTAGACATCATACATATTCTTGAGAAACAAAAACTTGAAGACACCATCATATAAGCTTAAAGAAACCAGACTAGAATCAAACACAATGCTATACAAAGTGTAGCTTAATAGATTGATAGAATAACCAAGTAAAAAATGGAAGTTCTTAATGTTGTTCTTTCTCCCCTTCTAATTAGCGGTATAAGCAAGCAAGAGAATGCTTTATAAGACCGATGAGTTTCCCCACACTTATCAATATTCCGTTCCTCAAGGTTGAAAGAAAGAAATCCTAGCAGCATGTCCTTAACTTCCTAAGACCCTTTAGAATATGATTTCTCAATCCATTTCACCAATACCAGCTCTTCACCACAGTTCAATAACAATTCATTGTGTTTAGTTATTGGTGTCATATTACCCTCCACATTCATGTAACTTTATGAAAGAGCATAAAAAAAGTCAATGATTTTTTTTTTTTTTTTTTTTTTTTTTTTTTTTTTTTTTTTTTTTGTCATGGAGTCAATGATTTTATTTAAAAGGATAAGAAGAAAAGAAGTTCTAGAAGAATAAAAGAAGAAGTCAAAGTTGTTACTAGGCATAAAACTAAAAATATTTTCTAGTTCCTAGTATCTTGGGATTGCGATGGATATCACAACAATAAAGTGAGACTAGAGGGTCTCATATAGTACAAATATGAGATCAGAGAGTTAGGTCAATTCACCACTTAAGGCAGTAGAGAGATTGTGATCACAAGCAGGGCCGGTCCGGGACTTTTCGAGGCCCTATTCGAAAAAATGTTTCGAGGCCCCATTTAAAAAAAATTATTTATTTTAATATGTAAATATTTTTAAAATTATTAATATGAGGCCCTATTCGAAAAAATGTTTCGAGGCCCCATTTAAAAAAAATTATTTATTTTAATATGTAAATATTTTTAAAATTATTAATATAACTAAACCAACTTAAAAAAAAAAATTATTTATTTTAATATGTAAATATTTTTAAAATTATTAATATAACTAAACCAACTTAAAAAATCTTATATTATATATAAATTTTATAGTTAC
>CM071719.1:14616297-14626446 GCA_036630335.1 Physaria fendleri | reverse complement strand
CATCTATTTATTCCCACCCAAACTATCTCATATAACAACTTATACACTCAAACTATTGACCTCTTTATAAACACACATCCGTCGTAATTTCTAAACTTATTCCCACACAAATAATATCTTGAGTACATATATACATCCTTATTTGAAATTCAAAATTTATCCTACACAATTATGGTTTAATATAACCAATTACGGTTAATTTTTTTCTATTTAATCAATAAATACATTTGAAATCAAAATATAACTTAATTAAGCCTAAACCGTACTTGACCATTTAACGAATTTGATCAACTCGAAACACTTGTTCTTTTTACAGATTCAATACAACAAACATCGAAAGAAACAAACTCATCCATTGTAAATTTGTGATGTGATAAAGAAGTACAGTATTGAACGAAATTGGCATGAATCTATCAGCAATACAACATCATTGTGGGTTTAAATCGTATCAGACTCTCTAAAAACCATAATCCTCCCTGATAGGAAACTTGATTGACGATTTATGCTCGATCTCAAGTACGTCAGTAACATACATCGGTTTGTTTACGCTTCTCATATTCACTGTTTTTGTTTTTGTCTTGTAGAATCTGAGCCCAAATATAGACTCTAGATCTTGCGAAAAGCCACTTTTTCGACGACATATCTGCTGAAAATAAAAAGCTTCATAAGATAAAGGAGAAGATGAAGAAGATTTCATATAAGAAGAAGATGAAGCAGTGATTTTGATTGGCTGGTTAAACAAAAGCATGTTGATTAATCGACTCAATCCTACAAAAAATCTCAAGAAACTGAAAATTTTATATATTAAAAAGGGACGAAAAAAGAGGATCCTCACAAATCGAAATCATATGTTTGCTCCGGCAAAATTCGTCACCGGCGAGTGAAGTGGAGACAAATTACAGAAATGGGAAATGAAGCTTCGAAGAAGAAGAAACAATAGTTGATGATTATTTTAATTTAGAAAAGTAAAATATAATAATTATAATTTTATATATATATATAATAAAAATGATTCTTTTTCTGTTTATTGGTTTGCGATTTTGAGTGGTCTCGGTTTAAACTGGTAAACCAACAAATTAAACATGGGATGGGAATAGATTATAATTTTGGATTTGTGTGGGAATAAGTTTAGAAGTTATGATGAATGTGAGTTTATAAAGAGGTCAATAGTTTGGGTGTATAAGTTGTTATATGAATAATAGTTTGGGATCAACGGCCTTATTCTCGTTTTGAGAACTTTCAAACAGCGTATAAGAGAATCATAGATGGATTTCTCAAAGCTGTCTCGTCTTGGTCTACTCTCGATAAGTGCACAAATGGATTTCTCAAAGCTGTCTCGTCTTGGTCTACTCTCGATAAGTGCACAACATCACGTTTCGCTTGGACCCCATAGAAGGATTTATCTCTATGTTTTTCGAGAACCTATCTTTATTTTTTGTGCTAAATGTTGTAATTCGAATTAAACTTTACCCTTTCATTGTGTGGCTCGAAGACACCACCATAATGGTTCGTGGGAAGTTGTAATCGAACTTTATCTAATGATAGTTATTTTCCTGCAAAAAAAAGAATAACAGTTTAAGTGTATAAATTGTTATATGAAATACGTTGGGTGGGAATATGTAGAACACCTTTTTTATTAATTTGAATTATAAACTGGTTATGTATCTTTGCTTCTGTTTGGTTTTGGTACCATTTTTTTTAATTTGAATTATAAACTGGTTATGTTTTGGTACCATTTTTTTTAATTTGAATTATAAACTGATTATGTATCTTTGCTTCTGTTTGGTTTTGGTTTCTTTAAGTTTGGCTTGTTTGCAGGTCCCCTTCCTTGCTGCAGATATAATCCTTAAACATGTTCTCAGGTATTTGATATTTTGTAAAAAAACAGGATTTTTGGAAGTATTTAACATTCTTTCGGAAAAAAAAAAATTTCAAGAAATGATCAAATAGTTTGAGAGACAGAGAGAGACAAATGGAAGATCTTTTTAAAATAGGGGAAAAAAGAAAAAAAAATGAAATAATATTTACAGGAGGTACTTTTGGGTTTAAAGGGAACTACAAAATAACAATTGAATTGACCTTGCACCATAAACCTAAATCAAACCTTTCTGTTGTTCCTTGCTTCTTGTTTTTCTTCCTTGTAACTGCATAACCATACTCAGGTACTTTGATAAAAAAAAATTATCAATACAAAACATTTCATATGGTCTCTTCAGTAGAAAATGTAGTACAGTCTGAAATTAATCAGCTCGGGAGCCCCTCGCAGAAGATCTCTGCCCGTGCCCGCTATATTTCTGTACCAGAGTATGAGATATATATTAGCAACTAAGCTCAAATTTTGTAATTACGGATGTGAACGACTTTGCAAATATGTGAGCAGGATTCAATAGACTCAAAGGCCGAGTAATTACGTCAAAGTCGTGAAAAATGATTACCTGTTTTCCAATGCTGAAAGGAATGTACTTGTGCTTCATCATGTGGGCGATTTGGCGTCTCATGGTGAGGACAAAGAGAACAACCCAGTAACAAAGCAATATGGGCCAGAAAACGGGAACATCAAAGACCGAAAAGAATGTCATCAGAAAGGCTATGCAGAATGCCTTGGTCATAGAGTACCTGCAATATATTCAGTCGCATCCTCACAAAAATGAAGCTATGTGTACTTTATGTGCGCAGTCGTTGAAAATAGTGATGTGCTTTCTTCCAAGATGTATCATTCATGAAGGTCTAACACTGAGCAAATACATCTAAATGCAATTGCATCACTACATGATTATGACATACTGAATGCTCATTGCATTAGCAGCATACTTAGTTAGGAAGATGGCATATGATGAATGAACCTGAATACTAATAGAATTATATGTCTTAGTTATCAAGAAGAACATGATATGCAATGAATATAATCCCACATCAGTATTGATAGCAAAATAAGTTAGGAAACAGGTAATACGATAGTTACCAGAATTTAAACTCAGGCAGTCGGCGGATAAATGGCTTGAATTCATCAGAACCTCGAGTAGGGAGAGTAGCCCCATCAGAGACCTCAAGCTCAGGGTCAACCAGGGGTGACAAGAACCCGATAAGCAGGTTCAGGAGGTAGATTCCAAGACCATAAGAGATGATGTAGAATCCATGAATAGAGAAAACCCTCAAACAGTAGATAAGAAAAACAACAAGTGTCCCGATCCACCTATAAGTTGAGTGAGGTGTAGTTTTGTCCAGATAATATTGGTAAATTCTCCATGCTTCATGTGCCTTCTTTTGCACAGGTGTAGTCATCGAACCACTGTCACCACCACTTACATCCATCGTGATTCTTGAACCTAGAAATGAACAATACCGTCACATTATATATATTCAGACAATCAAAGACAATATATTTAGCCTCCGCAACTAACCTACAGAACTAATGCAAAGAAATTTCAGCTTAGAACAAAGCAATGAGCCTAGGAACTCAAGAAAGTTGAAGTTTATCCTAGTTACTTTAGTTTACATAACTAGCTTCAGCTCGTACACACATGATATGATGATAAGCTTGTAGCAAAAAAGAGTTTCCCAGAGCATGAAACCACAACATTTTTCAACAATTTGAAGAACTAGTCAGAAATCTTACTTACAAAACCCACAACTCCAAGAAAGAAGAAAAATAACCTAACTTGATATCTCAAACAAAGACTTCGGCTAAAATCCCATTCACATAGCTAAATAATCTCGCTAGCGAATCCAAAAGCCCAAGAGATAAACAGATTATGAAATTGTTTATCTATCTCTCGGATCGACCAAATAGATCTGGCGGAAATGAATCGTTCCCCAAAATGATAAAATCATAGGAAGCAGTGCGAGGAGACGATCAATCGGAAGACGAAATAATCAAAGCTGAAAGCATTAGAGAAGCTTCAAAGACTTACGTAGGGAATATAGAAAAGTAACTTCTTCAGCCTGACCCGAATAAGACCTCGACGACGTAGCGAACAAAAGAAGCAGATGAGATCTGGCAAAGGCTAAGTTCGCTCTGGTTTACTCAAATGCGAATATCACACAGAATCCGTTTTTTTTTTTAATTAACTAGGTACCTGTATGTTTTCGTATGATTTTTTTTTTTTTTTTTTTTTTTCTTTTTTTTTTTTTTTTTTTTTTCCTCAAAAACCAACTTTTATTAAACCTTAAATCATTGTTTCAATGTTTGCATCCTAAATCATTGTTTCAATGTTTGCATCCAAAAATGGTGAAAACCATAGTGGGACCGTGTTATCAATCGTGCCAAAGTAAAGATCCTGTTCCTTAGCATAATTCGCTAGTCTATCCGCTGCTCTATTTCCTTCTCTGCTTACCTTCTGAACCTTAAAGTTCCTAGCCTTGCTCATAATATGATCATTAAACTCTGTGGTAAATGTAAGCAGTCTTGGCCATAGGTGGGGTTCTCTCATCGCTTCTACCATCGATGTTGAATCGGATTCGAAAATCACCTTATCGTACCCCATATTTCCAATGCATTTTGCTGCCCATATTAACGCCGATGCCTCAGCCTCCAATGAAGATCGCAACTGTGGATATGTCTTTGCTCCCCAGAACCGTAATTGTCCCGTTGCATCTCTAAGGATCCATCCTATTCCACACTTATCCTTATCTTTGTGCCATGTCGCATCCGTATTGCACTTAAGGAAGCCATTTCCTGGCGGTATCCATGTCATTGCTTCTCTTATTGTTGGAGCAAGCGGATCACGGAGCTGAGGTGATGTCGTCGTTTGTCCAAATCTGCACCATTCCATGTTGTCCATTTTAGCCATATTATACCCAAGCACTATGTCGGGATCTCTATTTTGAAACACTTTCTCGTTTCTTAGCTTCCATATTCGCCACATTAACCACGGCCAGAGAGTCTTGTCTTCTTCATGAGCAATGGAGCTTAGTTGCATACAAGACCATAATTGTCCATTGAAGGAACAACTTGTATCATACGTAACCGCCGCATAAGGAGATATAGACCATAGTGCTTTTGCCATGGGACATTGAAATATCAAATGTTGTATATCTTCTCTGTCCGCACCACAAACCTGGCAAGTAGCCTCGCGTGTGAGTCTCTTCTTGCGCATTTCCGATCCCACAGACAAGATTGATAAGCTGCATCTCCAGATAAAGTGTTTGATTTTGGAGCTTATTTCTAGACTCCAAATTGCCTTGTAAATTGGAGAGAAGGATGGTTGTTGCTCCGGAGCCAAGGATGAACTTCTAGACTCCAAATTGCCTTGTAAATTGGAGAGAAGGATGGTTGTTGCTCCGGAGCCAAGGATGAACTTTGAATTTTAGAAATCCAGAGTTTATAGCCTGACTTTACGGAGTATTCACCCGTATTTGTATATAACCAAGAGAAGCCTTGCTGCGATCCATCACCGCCAGGGAAAACCTGCAAAATTCTCTGTATATCCTCTGCTACTACTGCATCATGCGATCCATCACCGCCAGGGAAAACCTGCAAAATTCTCTGTATATCCTCTGCTACTACTGCATCACGCAGCCTAGGAAGCCACCATTGATCGCTTAAATCATCTCTGAAATCCGAGAGAGTCCATTCGTGTGTGGTCTGCGGCTGTAATGGAATCGGAGCTCGTGGGACCTCGTCCACTATCCATGGATCCTCCCAGAACCTTAAGTCTTCACCTCGACCCACTTCTTTCTTCATTCCCAACTTCATTAGATTCTGACTTGATAGAACACTTCGCCAACCATATGAGGGGCGATTACCAATTGTAGCATGAATGATGGACGTAGATGGGTAATATCTCGCTTTGAGGGTGCGAGCAAGGAGTGAATTTGGCACTGTAGCTAGCCTCCAAAATTGCTTACCTAAGAGAGCCATATTCGATCCTTCTAAACTTCTAAAGCCCAATCCCCCTTCGTCCTTGCCTTTGATTAACTTATCCCATGCTAGCCAATGAATACCTTTCCCGGTTTTGTTATTCTTCCACCAAAATTTTGCAAAATCTTGATGGAGTCTCGTGATCATTTCTTTGGGGAGAAGGTAACATGACATTGTATATGCGGGGATCGCATAAGCTACTGCCTTCAGAAGAATTTCTTTTCCTCCAGGAGATAGATATTGATGATGCCAGGAATTTATACGTTTCCGTGTTTTCTCTTCTATAAATCTGAGCGTAGCTGTCTTGGAGCCTAAGAAAGCCTCCGGTAGGCCCAAGTAGATACCATTGCCGCCTTCATGACTAATACCCATCTCTAGTTTAATCTGCTGCTTGTGTTCTTCAGTCATCTTCGACCCATAAATAATACTCGACTTGCTAAGGTTAACTTTCTGTCCCGAAGCCTCTTCATACTCACGTAGGATAGATTGTAGTAGGGCGGGCTGCTCATCATGAATAGAGCTAAAGAAGAGGCTATCATCGGCAAAGAACAAGTGAGAAATCTTTGGTGCGGAAGGGGCAACTTGAATCCCATGTAGCTGATGATCTAGATCACTTCTATTCAACCTTAGGATCAAAACTTCTGTGCATAAGATGAATAGAAAGGGTGATAGAGGATCACCTTGACGAATACCTCGCGAAGGTTGAAAACGAGGGCTAAGTTCGCCGTTAACTAGCACCCCAAAAGAGACAGTAGTAATGCATACCATAATCCAAGAAATCCATTGCTCACTGAAACCCAACGTTCTCATTGAATCTTCTAAGAATTGCCATTTCGATCCTATCAAACGCCTTCATCATATCTGTTTTGATAGCCACACAAGATGTTGAAAGTTCTGGATGTGTCTTCAAGCTATGTACCAGTTCATGCGCTAAGAGGATATTGTCAGAGATTAGACGACCACTCACAAATGCAGCTTGGGTCTCAGAAATGATATCCGGAAGTATCCTTTTTAATCTGGTGGAAAGGACCTTGGCGATAATCTTGTAGATGAAGTTACATAAGCTGATTGGACAAATGGTATATTTTATTTTTACCAGATCATTATGTTATATATGAGATATTTAGATAATTACAAATATTTTGTATAAAATTAGACATAGGCCAAATATTTGGGTGGATAACGCCAGTTATTTTTTAGTTCGAGGTGGATGTAAATCTTTCTCCCATTTAACTTTGATGGTATTCTTTTCGCCATGTAATTATTTTTAAAAATGCAAATGACACTTTTTCAAATTAACAATATTTAAAACTTAGTTTGTCTAAAAATGTTTTATTTTTGTAGAGTTTGTGTTTATTAAGTAAATAAAATAAAGATATATCTCATAAATAGTGTAGCATGAACCAAACATGAGTGTAGATCGATTAAGGTAAAAAAAATATATATCCATCTCTTTCACGCAATTTTCCAAGATTTAAAATGCATTTGATTTTATTACATCATTAAGATTTTGGGTTTTAAGTACCATCCGAATTCCTGCGAAAAAAAAGAAACCATTTATAAGAGACATTGTTTGATTAATGAACTGATAATATCTCATAAGCTGATGTACACTGGTACACTGCTGATCTCTTATGATGGTAAATTATTAAATGCTTCCATGTAAACGATGTTAAATGCTTCCATGTAAACGATGTTTATGAGACAGTCTTTTTTTTTTTTGTAATATCAAGGATTATGAGTCCTTTTTACGTTGTTACCCGAGATACAATAACATAAAATTGTCCATGGCTAAACACCGAAGTTGGTAGATATAAGGCTACCATGTTCAAGATTTGTCCTCGACTTTTGTTCATCGCCATAGCATGTGAAATGCGAACTGGAAATTAACGTTTTCTTAGAGTGAATGGATGCTTTGAATTTTTACGATAAAGATTAATTATTAACACCCTTTTCTTATCTTTTGTAGGTGTTAGAACTTAAGCTTCAATGACTCTGTTTCCCAGATAAGTAACAATAATTCTGGTTCCATTGCATAATCCTTCTCTTTGGTCTAGATTTCGAAGTAACATAATCGAAACACCAACCTTTAAACACAATTTGTGTGAAGGCAATCCAGGAAAATCCAATGCATTTAGATATTCCACGAGGACATCTCGAATCCCCCAACATGTACCACTTCTTTATCAGTATTATTACGACTTTAATACTCTATTGGTAGGCCTGGAAATTTTGATAGTATGTGACTGTTGACTTCATGTTCACTTCGTTTATTGGAGTTAAAATAGTTATAGTTGTAAGTGTTTTGAAGTCCTGAATGGAGTTTATGAAATCAGGAAATATCAAATCACATGACATATCGAAAAGGTTATATGTCTCATGTAGCAATAGATTGTCATCATTTTCGATGTAATCTTCTTTTTCATGTAAACTTTGATTTTTTTTTCGGTTCCATCTCCTACTTGTAGAATCCATTCGACAAACTTTGTGTCGTCACTGTTAAGCCTCATGTTCTGTGATAGTAAATTAGTTTCGCACGAATCCAAAATATATGACCTAATTTCTACAACAAATATTTTTTTTCCTGTCTTGTTCCATGTGTTATCACAGACAATATTTACTAGAGATCTCCCTCAAGAAGAACTGTTTTCCCACCAAATGTTTTTGTTAGGTTAGAGTTTTCAAGTGAAGATAATATATCTTGCAGTGTTTTGTCAAATGCCTCAAATGCATGTCGGTGTGCCCTAGGAGCTCGTCCCAAATAATTAGATCTGTTTTACCTATTAAACGAGCTAGTTTGGAACCCTTTTTAATATATCAAACTAATTTTTTGTGTAAAGTAAGTGGTATTTTTGAACCTTGAATGTGCAGTTCTTCCTCCTGGGAGCAATAAAGCAGCTATGGCTGAAGATGCAACATGCATGACCCTTTTTCCTTCTGATATTTTAATCCAGTGATAATGATTTTGTGCAAAAACTTTTTCTCTATTCATCCATCTCCATTAATGAAAAATAACTTGCATTCTTTGTTCAGCACAAACTTGATAACACCGTCATATATTTTTCTTTGTTCTTTGTTCAACTGCTGGAGATAACTTTGATGGTATGCATTTCTTTGTTAATATCAAACTTGTACTCTTATGTGAGGTATGCGTTATCGGTATCTTCCAAGATTGTCTTCTCTAGTCAAGGCATATCTGGGTAATCTGTTAATGACCTTTCGTGTTGTCAGAGCACATTCTCAACCTCAATCAAGTATACCGTTGTAGTTCTTCAGAGCTGACTCTTAGGTCTAGGAAACTCAAAATTCTCTGCAGGTTACGAAGTATGTCTTCATCCATATATTTCCAACAATGATTCTATAACCTTATAGGTTGTGAGACTTCGCAGTAAATCAAGATTAAGAAAACAAATTTCTTAGTGAGTATGGTATAGCCCATTGTGAGGCTTCGTCCATGGCATCATGTCATTCTTTATCTTCACCTAACAAACCCCTTGCATAACATGCTGCTTTAAAATATAGTTGTTGTTATGAAACATATGTTGACTATGGTGATTATTAATGTCAATATTGGTGATTGTTAATGTCAATACTAGTGGTTGTTAATGTCAACATTAGTGGGAAGAAATATGTAGTCCAATGTTGTTAAAGTCTATAATTGTGTGCTAATCTCATTTATAAATAGATGTGAGATTTCAATTGTAAAAAACACACAAAAAAATCATATAACAACTTCTACATTTCTCTCTCAAATATATTCATAAGTAAGTTTATATTTTCATATATCCAAAGTTAAGGTAATTAATGATATTTTATATATACATAATGTAAATAATTTATTGTTAATTATATTTTATTTATAACACGTTATCAGAACGATCACTCTACCAGAACTAATGCAGCTCGGGTGATCCGTGATTAATTATACTAATTTATCTTATTGTTTATTTAAATTTTGATTATTTAAATTATTGCTAAGTGGTTGTTTATAACACCATAATTATTTCATATTTAAATAATGTTCCATAATATGGTTGTGTAATACACCATAATTATTTTATTTATAAGTTATCTTAAAACATTTTTAGTTATTTTATTGTGATATAGATAATTATAAATATTGAAATGTATCATCTTACTTATTATTTTACTACTGAAATTAAAGTCAATAATTATGTATTTTTATGTAATGTAAAGTATAAATATTTTCTTTGACAAATAAATTTTAATTATATAATTATTATTGAAATTATAATTAAAATACTATATATAATTTAAGAAAAAGAATT
>CM071719.1:14487161-14501331 GCA_036630335.1 Physaria fendleri | reverse complement strand
AACTTTTATACCCGAACCGAACCCGAACCCGAGGCGGTTCCTAAATGGGTACTCATTTTTATATACCTGAAAGATCCGAAATCCGAATTACCCGAACCGAACCCGACCCGAATACCCGAATGCCCAGGCCTAATCTCGGTGGAGATGTTGGAGGTGACACGGGCAACCATGAAAACATCATGGGATGGATCCCTTCAAATCCAAATCGCACACAAGGTGAGAGGGAGATAAAAGATCTTCGACAGAGGAACTCACCTGTCATTGATATACTGATTATTTTACCGTTTTCTTACCCTGATTTCTGGTGTTTCCAGTGCATTTTTATTTCTTTTTTATCTTTTATTTCAGGATATAAATACAAAAAAGGCACTGATAACCCGAAAAGAAGAAAAGACAGAAATCGAGCATTCAAAGGACCAAGAATGCATTTAGAGGCTTAAGTGCACTAGATGCAACCAAGACTTGAAGATTTTTGAAGATTCGAGACAAAGATGAAGATGAAGTGAGATACACTTGAGCCCTGCATCTGGGGTTTCTACCAGATCACTTTCCTGCATACAAAAGAGGATAAGGACGGAAGCTTTTGGAAGGGATGAGAGCTCGACTGTATTCACTTTGGTACGCTCGAGCTAGACCCTTGTGGATAGACTCGAGCTAGGTCAAGGCTCGGAATAATTCCTCGAAGTGGATAAGCACAGAAGGATCTAGAAACAAATCTAGGTTAGGATATACACAGAGCGCGCGAGCGAATCTAACTAGGTAAGCTCGAGCGCTAAAGCATCTTTAGAAGGATCTCGAACTTCTTTTATAATACCCCGTCTCTCGGGATAAAAGAAGTATTTTCCAAAGAGCTGTTTTGAGGAGTTTGAGCAGCAGAAGCAGAGCCTTAAATATTTTAGGTGCCGAAATAAATACCATGAAAAGCCTAAATCCCTGAGTGTTGTTGGTTTGATGGTTTAGGTTGGTGGTTTTATTTTTTGGGTTGAGTTATTGGTGAGATGCTATCAGCTTTCTTTAGTAATCCATTATCGTTGGTCGTCTGGTTCATCGAGCTTTTATTTCATTTGAGGAGTTCCACCTTGCTCTGGTTGATGTGCTCTGTTCTTTGCAGTTTCGATGTTGTCGCGTTATCTGTTTCCTTCGTTAAGGTTATCATCGGCTGGCCTTTCGATATGTCTTTTATGATGTCTTTTGATCGTTTTATGATAGTTTCTGAGATAAATGCTCATTTTGAAATGTTTTTTACTTGTTTTGTCTCTTCGAGGTTGTTGAGTCCAAATAGCCACAAAATAACCTGATATGACTCCAAAAGAACATTTTGTGTTTAGAAAAATCATTAAAAACGGTTTAGAAAACGGTGAAAAGCAAGGCCTATCAATTCTCTATAAAATCTCTCTGTTTAATATATCCTTTTAATGACAAAAAAGTGTTGTAGTGAAATATTAAAAAGTTGACATGAGCTTTCTCTTTCTAGGTTCTAGAAAGAGACTTTCCTCCTAACCTTTTCGGCGCGTTTTTTTTTCTCTTTCATCCGAGCACGTGACGATCGGAATCAATGGCGAAGGCTGAAGGCTCACTTAGCTCTGGGGTAGCTTCCCCATGTGTATATAAACCTTTTGAGTAAGTTTTTGGTTCATCAGAGTTTGTCGGAGATGGTGATAGGAGAAGACGGAACGTTTTTTTTGGGCGATGATTTGGGAAATCGTCTATTCACATAGTTAGGAAGCCGATGTTTGTCCTTCACCTCATCGTGTCCTCACATACTCGCGGTACTATACGGTGTGGAAGATGTTCACCCCTCTTGATTTGCTCACCAAAAACCCTGATTTCTCTTGTGGTTTCCTATCAGCTATGTTGGTTTTTCCTCATCGTTTTGGTCTCGGTTCACCTAATCATCCATGCCCCTCTCGATTGATTTCCCGAAGAAGACTCAAAGCTGTTTGAGATAGTATATCGACCTAGGTGAGGTAATTAATTTAAGTATTTCTCCTAAAGACCTCCGCGATAGCCGTTGCCACAAGGTAGAACCATTGGTATCCTTTATCACTACAATACAACACCAATCAGTCCTTAGCGAGTAGAACTATAGTTATTGTGAAAATGTTGACAAAAGTAAAAAGAAACCTCGGTTATGAGTAAAGAAAGACAAAAATAGCCTTAAGAGGAGAACCACCAACCACCTCATCATCGCCTCTCCTCTTATCTCCTCTATGTTATCTGAGAGAGTCACAGTCTCGTCTCTATCTCTTGTCTCCTTTTGCCTTTTCCACTCACTACCTTCCAAACCAGACGACATGGCTACTTCTCTCACTCCCCCTTCTTTCTCCGGCCTTCGTCGCCTTTCTCCCAAGCTCGACTCCGCCGTCTCCTCCCACCAATCCTTCCTCCACCGCGTCAATTCCTCTATCCCTCTCATTTCTTTCTCTTCTTCTTCTTCTTCTTCTCACCGCTCCCCCAGAGGCGTTGTCGCCATGGCTGGATCTGGAAAGGTTCTTTACTTTAACACCCTTTACACTCTTGAAATGTTTGATTCTCTCACTGTATTGGAGATTGAGCGATAAAAATTATTCCCTTTTAGTTAGAATCTATTTCCTCCCCTAAATTGGTTTTGGGAACAGAAAGAATGTCAAACCTCTTCATCAGCTTTGGTTTTGGTTTGGTACTTCACCGAGAATGTTGTTGAATGCTAGATTCAGGGCTTATAATGTTAATTCATTTTGGAAGAGATCAAGAGAAAGAATCTCAATTCTCTTCCATTTAATTCATTTGGTTTTGTCTTCTACTTCCGAAAATGTGTTTAAAGCTAGATTCATAATTGGACCGTCTTTTCAATTTACTGAGTAGTCATCTAATACTTTGCTTTTGTTGTCTCTTATTCTGCAGTTCTTCGTTGGAGGAAACTGGAAGTGTGTAAGTACAACGCCCCCAAAGTCTTTTCATTTTTTTCTGTATCTCATATTTTCCTCACACTAAAGTCTGGCATGTGTTTTTAGAATGGGACTAAGGACTCCATCGCCAAGCTTGTTTCTGATCTCAACAGTGCAACCTTGGAAGCTGATGTAGGTGAGTTTCTGCTACTCTTCCAATGATTCAAGCTCTTTCTTTGGGGCATTCCTGCGGTTCCATATTTCCAAAATGGACCTGAGCAAATCTTGTCAGCTCAATTCCATCCATTTTAGATTTCCTACCAAAAGTCAAAACTTGTTTTGAATGTGGAAAACCTCGTGCTGACCATGTGTTCTTATTGGTCGTTTTTGTGTGTGGTGTGTGTAGATGTTGTTGTATCACCTTGCTGACCATGTGTTCTTATTGGTCGTTTTTGTGTGTGGTGTGTGTAGATGTTGTTGTATCACCTCCATTTGTCTACATCGACCAGGTCAAATCTTCATTGACAGACCGTATTGAAATATCGGGTCAGAACTCGTGGGTTGGAAAAGGTGGAGCATTCACTGGTGAAATAAGGTTATGACATCTCTTTTTCACTTTTACTATATCTTGCTGTATATATGTTTACAAAATTGGCTAAAATATCTGAGAACCTTTTGTCCGATCTTAAAGTACTTGTTTCACCAATTACAGCGTGGAACAGCTCAAAGATCTTGGGTGCAAATGGGTCATTCTTGGACATTCCGAACGGAGACATGTCATTGGGGAAAAGGAAGAGGTCAGTTGATAAATTACTTAAATAAGAATTAGTGAGTTGTTAAGAAAGTTATGTGAAGACATGTTTACTCTGTTCTAAACTCAACCATAGTTTATCGGGAAGAAAGCTGCTTATGCATTGAGCGAGGGTCTTGGCGTAATAGCTTGTATTGGGGAGAAGCTAGAAGAGAGGGAATCAGGCAGGACATTTGATGTTTGCTTTGAGCAACTGAAAGCATTTGCTGGTAACACACCTCTTTTATTACAGTCTCATCTTTCAAATCATGTCTGCACTCCACTCAATTAAGTGCATTAAGTTATTTGTATTTCCAGATGCTGTTCCTAGCTGGGACAATATAGTTGTTGCATATGAACCTGTATGGGCAATTGGAACTGGTAAAGTTGCATCACCTCAGCAAGCACAGGAAGTCCATGTAGCTGTCCGTGGTTGGCTCAAAAAGAATGTCTCTGAGGAAGTCGCTTCCAAAACGAGAATCATATATGGAGGTGCGTTAGATTAGTTGTCCACCTCATAAAATCAGACTTTTATGTTGATTATTTCATACTCATTTGCCAGGTTCTGTCAATGGGGGAAACAGTGCAGAGCTTGCCAAAGAAGAAGACATTGATGGATTTCTTGTTGGTGGTGCCTCCTTGAAGGTAAGTAAAGTTAAAACCTTTGTGGGATATATATTGTTGATGAATACAAGTAAATCTCAGGTCCATCTTTTCTGTAATTCTAGGGTCCTGAGTTTGCAACAATTGTGAACTCAGTCACATCAAAGAAAGTTACTGCTTGAATGGGAAATGGGAATCGCTAGTCTCCATGGAACAGATAAGATGAGAAATAAAAGAGAGTTTAGCGACCTTGTTGTTGTTCTCGCCTTCTTACCTTCTTAAAATTAATAATGGAAAACAAAAAACTATTGATTTATGAACTCATTGTGAATTGCTGATACACTACACTACAATACGTTAGAAGTTTTTTCATGCCAAATGTCTTGCCCATAAGTAACTAATCCACGAGTCCGTTGTTCTCGATCACGACCTTTGGACTATCTCTGCGCGCCTCCTCTGCCTAAGAGCATTTCCAACCACAACTTCAAATCTTCAAATTTGAAATTTTTTTCTCTCCAACAGCAACTTTTTTTCTCTCCAACAGCAACTTCAAAACTTCAAATTTTGAAGTTCTCTAGATTGAACTTCATATTTGAATTTGACTTCAAAATTTGAAGTCTTTTATTTTTTAATCCCTATAATTATCTATTTATTACAAATACATCAATAATCATCTTCATCTTTACTTTTAATTAATAGTTTTGTGTACGTTATTTCACCTGTGAGCCAATGAATTAGATTTGATCGATGTACCTCTCCCATTTGAACCATTAAAAACGATAAACATGCAAAAAAGAGATAACTAATATAATAAAAAGTAGACTTCAAATACTGTATTGACTTCATTTCTTGTGACATGGAAGAGCAGAAGAAAGATACAATTTTGGAACTTCTTTTTTGAATGGAAGTATTATGAAAACGTTATATCAAAAAAAAAAAAAAGTATTATGAAAACGAAAACACAATGATCCAACGAGTGGCTTACAACCTTCATGTTAGTTATCCAAGTAATAGTTTAAATTTTGTAGATAATATTTTAAAGATAAGTTAAGTTTTTCTTCAAAAGAAATATTATTTAGAATTCTTCAAAAATATATATGGTTTATATTTAGTTTTTTGTTTTTAATGTTATATTAATATAATTTATAAATTAGTATTGGTATAATATAAACACTTTGAACTTTTAATGATTTTAATATATTAAAAATAACCCTAAGGACTATTATGCAAAATACAAAATATTTTGAAGTTTAGTTTGAAGTTGAACCATTGGAAAATTTTCATAAAAACTTTGAAGTTGAACCATTGGAAAATTTTCATAAAAACTTCAAATTTGAAGTCCCCATTGGAGATGCTGCTCTAAGGAGTGCATCACTTCTACTTGTGTTTTGAGGCAAATCTAAATCATTACAAGTTATAGAAGTTGTTTCATGAGGAGAAATATTTTATGACAGAGAGTAAAGATTGTCTAATGAGTACAATGCTGGAACACCAAAAAAAGTACAGATCAAAACTCTACTAAAATTTCCTCAAGACTGAACTCAAGCACGGAAACTATTTCAAAATGCCGAAGCCAGCTTTCTAGTCTATAACAACTAGAACGAGCAAAAAAATCTCCTTTAGTTCTTCTTGTTCTTCGATTTCCCTGAAGATGTCTTTGCCAGCGTAGTTCCCTGCAAGTATCATAACAGACGTTTCAATCAGATTCTATCACAATGAAGAGGAAATAAGCTTTGTAACGAGAGAGAGGGGGAGAAGTGAACCTCAAGCCATTCGTCCAGAGATGCATCGGTAGACCTGGTTCCTACTTCAACCTTGGATACCTTTTTGGTTTTCTGGTAAAAGAGGAGATTATCAAATGAATATTTAACGGTACAAATGATTAACCAGAAACCAAAAGAGCGCCTAATGATTTACCTTAGTGAGTCGCTGTACTTGGCTGTATGCCCATAGACCAAGGAGGAGGAGGAGACCTATTCCAAGTGTTATAAGGAAGACTGATTCGCCGCTGAGAAGACCTCCAGATTCAACTACCTCTATGGTTCCATTGTAGAAGACACTCTGGTAGGGCTTTCCTTCCACGTCGTAAATGACATAACCCACTAGATCAAATGCTCCCGGCTGTGAAAGAAAAACAGCAACATCAAGTAAGATCATCAGATCTTTCCAAGATCTACCGATTACAGTTTTCTATTGGTAGGATGTGTACCTGAAGGTACTGGCTGACTGCAAATATGTAGGGGAATGTTGCTTGAAGAGACGTTGGGATGGATGCATTGTTGAATCTCTGAAATAAAAAGAGAACACAAGAACATCAGAAAACAATAAAATCACAAGAAACATTTAGACAAATGGTTTGCTAGTCAAATAACTTTACCATCATGGTTAGATTCTGAACCAATAACTTATGATCATAAGGAAGATGAACACTGGCCCTAATTCCCATCACACCTACGCCACTTTTCCCTGTTTATAAAACACAGCCCAATTTGGAGATATTTAGGTTTAACAACAAAGGCAAAAAGTGATGGCCGAAAGAAGTGTTTAGTTACCATCATTCTTCAATCCAACAAGGAGCTCAGTCTCTTCTCCAGCTGGAACCACTGCATGAAACAATAGGCATTAAAAAAACAAATTATATAAGAAATGAGAGAACCATTAACAAGTGAACAAAAGGGGCAATTGCATACATTTCCCAATGTTTTTTGGGAAAACACAAACGGTCTCAACTCCTGGAGCTGAGGTCAAGTTAATGTCCAAATCTTGGTCATCATCCTCATAACCTGAATCACTGTTTTCTCCCACGACATCGTCAACGATACTGGAATGATCCTCACCATCCGATTGACATCTAGCAACTGATTAAGGAATTTAATTAGGACAAAAAAAAAAACCCCCCATCAGGGCATAACAATTCGCTTTCAAAAGGAGTTTTGTAAACGCTACAGTTTGCTAAATCAAAGATCAATGGGGTGGGTAGCTTCAAGATAGTAAGAAAATAAAGACATGCACGCAGAGACTAGAATCTATAACTCGTTTACAGTGATCGAAGCTTACAGCATTTGAAACCACATTGCAGAAAGATCGGGCAGCAATACCCAAAACACAGGAAATACAAATGCTCAAATAAAATAAAAATATATTAAACAAGGAGCTCAATTTCACTCGTATCGATACATAACAAACGTAAACGAAAACAGGATCAGATCCTTGAGGAAACCAGATCGGAACCAGATATCAAATATGAAATCAGTAAAGTGGGAAACCACACGCGACGAAGCAAATAGATCTAAGATCTACAAAAAAAATATATATATATATACAAATCAGAGAGAGAGAGAGGGAGGGCTGGGAGAGGACCTTGAAGCAGAGGAGATGCAAGGAGAAGAAGAGCGAGGAACAAAACCCTAAGATTCATCATCACTTTTGGTTTCTGGTCAACGAAATTGCGAATGTGAGCAGTATCTCTCGATGGTATTTATGATTTACTCTTTCACAGATTAATTATTTCTGTAAGAAAAAACTTAACAAACACGAGTTACAGAATACAACACAACCACAGAAACTTAAAACGATAGCGTTTTGTGTCTGATCTCAAATGATTTTTAAATTTGTTTCCTAATATAAGCTTTACAATTTTGTTTTTTTTCTTTTGTCAACACAATTGTAAAGAATTCACTAAACTTTTGTTCAAATACTCGGTTAACAACTAGATTTTGAGCTACACCACGGATGAAAATCATTAGTTACATTTGATATATAGTAATATGAATTTACAAAACAAAATATGTATTAGTTTAACTCGTTTTGGGGTCGAAACCATTTTACATACCGATAATTTCATAACGACCTTTAGACACGAACTTAGGTCTCTGACTAGAACCCGCATGGAAAAAAATTTGTAGTCGGATCTTATATCTACGCTAATTGAATAGATGTCGGCTAAAACCGTTACAATTAAATGAGATAATCTGCAGCAATTGATTCGGAAGTTAAAAATAAATATACGCACAGATCTAAAGTTGAAAATGAAGGACCACACAGAAAAAATATTTAAAGACTCAATTCCACATGGATCACGTTTACCGTAGACCTGCATCGAAAATTATTCACGTGGAATGGAGTCTTTAATTTCTGATTTGTGTGATCCTTCGTTTTTAATTTCCAATATGTGTGCGAATTTTTTTAACTTTTAGTCTGTATGGGTTTCAGTCAAAGACCAAATTTCATGTGTAAAAGTAGGCCTGGACATATGAATATTTGGTTCGGTTATGGATAGGAACCATTCGGTTCCGGTTATTTGGTTCCTCTAATTTTAGAACCATATAGGTACCATATTATTATGGTTCGGTATAGGTTTGGTACTAATCGGTTCTAAATTTTGGTTATTTGGTAGTTCTATACAAACAATTTTTTTTTTTTTCAAAACCGATTTTATAACCGATTTTTTAAAAAATAACCAAAAAAATTGATAACAAAAGATAAAAAATTTTGGGAATAAATTTTGATTTACAAAGTGAGGAGAGAAGTTAGAGAGATAAATCTCTCTCAGGCACTTTGATCGAGGAGTGGATATTTTGGGGAGCAAAATGAATAACAGCTAAACTACTTGCTATTGTCCATCAGGTATTCAGGTAAGCCTTCCTTCTTTGGCAACAATCCCTTGGTCACTAGGTTCCCGCCTAAAAACATTTCGAACCTGAACCCTCTTTTAGCATTTCTCAAACCCTTGGAGCTATGGTTCCTCTCTAAAGTTTTCTTGAATCTGGCTGTAACTCTTCACAAATCTACTATTCGTAACTCTCCCATACCCACTACTCACTCACCTCCCTTGGTTAACCGGTTGTGGCTGTGGAGATCTGGTTATTTTCTTGCTTTTGCTACAGTTTACAGTAAGATCCTCTCCCTCTTTCATATTTACTGCTGTATTAACTTCCTCTAAGAAGTGGTTGACTTCTTTCAGATCCGTTCTTATAAATACTCCTCTGGAACACCTCTTTTCTCTTTATAAGAGATCTGAACCTTTGACTACAAGCATGAGAACTCCTAGACGCTATTCCGCTGAGGAAAAAGGAAAGTGGAGAGCTCAATCACCGCCAATAAGTCGTCGACTTCACATCCAAGCCCCTGAGATGGACACATCTACTTTGATAGCGAGCCACAGACTATCTCTTATAGGTCGCCTGACAAACCCATCAGCTCAAAGACTCTGGTCTATGATTCCATTCCTGCCTCGAACTTGGAAGATAAAGGGTAAAGCCATCGGATCTGATCTTGGACAAGGTCAGTTTCTGTTCAAGTTCGATTCAGAGGAGGATATGCTACAAGTTCTAGCAAACAGACCCTACCTTCGATTCAGAGGAGGATATGCTACAAGTTCTAGCAAACAGACCCTACCACTTCGGACCCTACATGGTCATCTTACAAAAGTGGGAACCGATTGTAGACGCTGACTTTCCCTCTGAAATCCCTTTCTGGATCCGCTTACATGGAATCCCTGCCCACTTCTGGCAACCAGGCCTAGCTATGAGTGTTGGAGATGCATCCGCTTACATGGAATCCCTGCCCACTTCTGGCAACCAGGCCTAGCTATGAGTGTTGGAGATGCCCTGGGAACAAGAGAAGAAATTAAGATTACAGAAAGAGAAATTAAGGTCAGAGTGATAATAAATGGTTTAAAACCCCTAGTTAAAGAGGTAGTTGTTGACTTTAAAGATGGTTCAAAGGCATTGGTTACACTGGAATACCAAAATCTGAAAACAGTTGTTGACTTTAAAGATGGTTCAAAGGCATTGGTTACACTGGAATACCAAAATCTGAAAACTTGATGTACCTTGTGCAACATGCTGACACACGATGCTTCAAAGTGCCCTTGGAATGAGTATACGAATAGAGACCAGCAGAACAAATCCCCAGTTAGGGGCACCATCACGCTGTCTCCTTCAAGAAACAGGCTAAACCATTCCTCCCGAAAATCCCCTAACTTTGATAGGGAGAAACGACCTCAGCACTACAGAAACTCAATCCCTGACTATTCCTCTGAGACTGGCAAAAGGAAATAAAAGTATGAAGAATCAGTGAGATACAACACAGAAAAGAGACAAATCAGAGAACCTAGTTGGAACTCTCGCGACTTTCAGGTGCCAAAAGAGCCTTACCGGTATGTCTCACCTTCACCTCGCAGACGTGAACCTCTGGGCTCAAGGACCAGGAACCTAAATGTATCCTCAGAACGTACAAGATCCTTTGGCCCGAGACCATATAATCACCAATCCTCACAGTTCTGGCGTGAGAAACAACAGCAACCTCAAGAGCAGATACGCACAACCTCTGGAAATTCCCCATCAGTGTGTGGTCCTGATATTCAAGAGACACAAATTCCATAAGAAATTAGACCCCTTTTGAGAACTGAAGAAGAGGTTCGAGCAGAAGTCCTCAAAGCGGCGTTCCAATATACCAACTGTGATGATCCCATGGAACGAGCTGCTAGAAATGTGAGAATGATGGCTCCAGATACACAGGATATTATAGATACCTCAGTCAAGCGTATCCTAGCCTCTGAAGCTACAGCCTTGATCCAAGCTGCTCATTTAGCCCAATTTGTTCAGCTCCCTCCTCCTGACCAAATAGCTGATCCAGCAGGTGAAACTACCTTGGTTGACATACAGGCGCAAGAAGCTTGCCCTCAATCTCAGAAGCAGTTGGCTGAAACAGAACCTCCTACAATTGCTGACCCTCCAGCTCCTGCGAAAAAAAGACGTGGAAGACCACCAGTAAACAAGAGCCCTCTAAGACTACCAGGAGCTAAATCCAGCAAACGAAATGCTCTGAGAATACAAACATCACCGAGATTAAGAGCGGATCAAGAAAGGCGTAGACCTACTAACCTGGAGGAAGAAGGCACATCTTCCCGACCTTCAGTTAGAAGAACAATAATCCCGGCTATGGTCAAGAAGAAGGGGGATTTTCAAGTTCCTCCAAGCTCTCTTCCTTAGCCATCATGAGCTGGAACTGCTGTGGGTTAGGGGGTCCCACAACAGTTCGCAGGCTCAAAGAACTGGTTAAAAAACACTCACCTGACATGAACTGCTGTGGGTTAGGGGGTCCCACAACAGTTCGCAGGCTCAAAGAACTGGTTAAAAAACACTCACCTGACATTTTGTTCCTTATGGAAACTAAAAATACTGATGAAATGGTGCTCAAGTCTCTAGAATGGATGAACTATCCCGGCCAGAAACTATTTTCACCACATAGCCCAGGAGGTGGAGGCTTAGCCCTCTTCTGGAAACAGCACATCAACCTGGAAATTACTCAGAGCTGTCAGAACTTCATGGATACCATAGTAACCGCGGAAGGAAAAACATTCTATTCCACTTTCTTATATGGAGACCCAGATAGATCAAAGAGAAAGGAGATATGGGATTCACTAACCAACTTGGGGCTGATGAGGGATAAACCGTGGTTCATCACCGGGGACTTCAATGATATAATCTGCGCTGAGGAAAAACAGGGTGGATTAGAAAGGCCAGAAAACTCATATACAGATATTCGATCTTTCATGTCCGCCTGCGATATTTTCGACTTAAGCCATTCGGGCAATTTTCTATCCTGGAGGGGGCAGAGAAATGACTACCTGGTGTTCTGTCGATTAGATAGAGCAGTTGCAAACTGTTCTTGGGCGGACCAATACCCACAAGCGTACTGTGAATACCTGAGGTTTGAAGGTTCTGATCATCGGCCTCTTCTTACCAGACTTAATCTTAAGAAGGAAAAGCACAAAGGCATCTTCAGGTACAACAGGAGACTGAGACACAACCCAGAAATTAAAAAGCTGATAGGGGAAGCCTGGAATTTCAACCAGAATGAGTCAGTAGAGGAAAAAATCTCGCGCTGTAGATGGGAAATAATCGCTTGGACTAAAACACACCAACAAAACAGCCAAAAGCTGATACTAGAACACCAACAAAATCTAGAAGATGCTCTATCCAATGCTACCCCGGATCACTCTTACATCCTATCTATTCAGAAGTTGCTAAAGGAGGCTTACCTAGCTGAGGAGGAGTTCTGGAAGCAGAGAAGCAGGCAGGCCTGGCTCGCGCTTGGAGATAAAAATACTGGCTATTTCCACGCAGCTACAAGACAAAGGAAAGTCATCAACAAATTCTCTGTAATAGAAGATGACCAAGGAACAGCTCATCATGAAGATTCCAAAATTATGGAAGTTATCTCTGAATACTTCAAAAAACTTTTTACCTCTCAAATTCAGGAGAACCCACCAGAAGTCCCACTGGTCCTAACACCTTGGGTATCACAGGAGGCTAATGAATAGCTAATCTGAGCTCCCACCCTAACAGAAGTGAAGGCAGCGTGTTTCTCAATCCACGCAGACAAGGCCCCAGGACCTGATGGGTTCCCGGCTAGCTTTTTTCATTCTAATTGGGATGTTGTTGGTCAACAAATCACCTTTGAAGTGCAGCGTTTCTTTGAGTCCTCAGTCCTGCCACCAAAAGCAAACCAGACCCACATTAGACTGATCCCAAAGGTGACTGACCAAATGGGCTTTCACAGCAAATGGATCAAGCTGGTCATGCAGTGCATATCAACTGTCTCCTACACATATCTATTTAATGACACAGTCCAAGGAAAGGTGGTACCTCAACGTGGAATAAGGCAGGGCGACCCCTTATCTCCATATCTTTTTATCCTATGTAGTGAGTTTCTGTCCGGATTATGTCTCAAAGCTCAGAACGAGGGAACACTGCAGGGTATCAAGGTTGCAAAAGGAAGTCCACGGATTAACCACCTTTTGTTCGCAGATGACACCATGTTTTTCATCCGATCAGACCTGGACAGCTGCAAAACCCTGATGGACATCCTGAAACAATACGAGCAACACTCAGGTCAAAGTATCAACAAGCAGAAATCAGCGATCACTTTCTCCTCAAAAACCCCAGAAACTACTAAAGTATTGGTACAGAACTTGCTAGGTATGCAATCAGTTGGGGGACAAAAACCCCAGAAACTACTAAAGTATTGGTACAGAACTTGCTAGGTATGCAATCAGTTGGGGGAATGGGGAAGTATTTGGGTTTGCCTGAGATGTTTGGGCGGAAAAAGAAAGATCTTTTCAACAATATTATAGACAAGATAAGGCAGCGCACAATCAGCTGGTCATCTAGGTTTCTCTCTACAGCCGGGAAAGCTACTTTGCTAAAGGCGGTTCTAACTGCAATGCCTACCTATACCATGTCCTGTTTTAAGCTACCCATATCCCTGTGTAAACGAATCCAATCTGCTTTTACACGGTTTTGGTGGGATAATTCCTAAGAAAACAAAAATATGTGTTGGGTCTCCTGGTCCAAACTTACCAAATCAAAAAGGGATGGAGGTTTAGGCTTCCGAGACATCCAACACTTCAATGATGCTCTATTAGCAAAGATCAGCTGGCGTATCCTCACCAAACCAGACTGTCTGCTAGCTAAAGTACTTCTGGGTAAGTATTGTCCGCAGTCTGAGTTCCTTGAATGCTCAGCTCCAAATTCCTCCTCTCATGGCTGGCGAGGAATCTGCATTGGAAAAGACCTGATCAAATCTCAGATAGGTAAAACAATTGGTAATGGTCGAAGTACCTCTATATGGGGGGATGCTTGGCTGTTTACATCTGAACCCAGTAGACCCATCGGGCCAGCTACAGAAGGGTCCCAATATCTCCCAGTATCCTTCCTCATTTGCCCTGAAACCAAAGACTGGGATAGAACAAAAATTCAGAACCTACTTCCCCAGTATGAACAACAAATCTTGAACCTAAAGATAAGCAAACTGGGAGCTGAAGATAAACTAGTGTGGTATGGGGCAAAGACAGGCGATTATCAAGCAAAGCTAGGCTATCACACTACAAACCATATCCCAG
>CM071719.1:14454331-14464765 GCA_036630335.1 Physaria fendleri | reverse complement strand
ATATATATTTTTTTTTTTTACAAGATGGAAACACATATATTTTATTAGTTCTAATATAGAAATACATATACTTTATTACTTACAATATAGAAACACAGTGTTATTAAAAGTAATCAAATCTAAAGAGAAAAGTGATCAGACATATAGAAACACAGTGTTATTAAAAGTAATCAAATCTAAAGAGAAAAGTGATCAGACAATTAGAAACCTTGTGATACGTTTCCAAGCTGTCCCCATGCCGTACCCGTCCCCAAAACGGTTCCGGTACGGGAGACGGCACGGAAATGACGGTTCTGTGCTACATAGGAGGGCAGAGACTAGAATGAGAAGAAGGTGAATTAAGAATCAGGATTAGTACCGTCTTGTAGGGAGCTGGTGACCGGCTTCTGGAAGGGTGAAATGGGCTCACATTGGCTTCTGCTTCATACATTTTCTCATATACTTCTTTGCTAGAATCCATAGACCTCCTACGGCGATCAGGCTGCAGCCATAGACCAAACTTTATTACAGAATACAACATCAGCAGAATTTCCAAAAAAAAAAAAAAAAGCCAAACAGCAGAATTTCCAAAAAAAAAAAAAAAAGCCAAAAAATGAGTGAGTACTGTGCGGGTTCTGGCTGATCGGAAAGGACTCAAAGATGCATTGCTCCTTGGGGTCACATCCTCATCAGGCTGGCTAGGACGCTCAGGCTGGAGTATAGAACAAAGAGTCATAACCATGGTAAGTGAAAGAAACCCCAAGTCTTATCAGAAAGAGTTGAGAGTACCGTGTTATATCTATAGACAGGAGGGCGTTGGTGAGAATTGGGGATGCGTTCAGATGTTTGCTGCTGTTTCCAGTGAGTGGTTTGTGCATCTGAAATAGGAAACGCGTATTCTGATTCTGATCGTTTCATGCCGAAATGAGTTGCTGGCGAAGACCGACCCTCAGTGGGATGAAGAGGGCTCGAAGGGTTACTCTTGCTCGCACTTTTATGAACAAATAATCCTCCTGGAGACATACACCACATAAGTTTAGCCACCATCTAAAACCTAAACAAGTGCTTTTTTTTGTCATCATAATATAACAAGTAAAACTCACCTGCTCTTTTGCCATGTCTCTTCCCTTTAGAATGGAAGAAGTCCATCCCCGGATTGATATGTAAAACCTTCCTTTACAATAGAATAATCGATCAGTCACTGTACCTGAAATCTGCTTAAAATGCTTATTTCGGAGTTTTTTTTTGGATGAACCGTAGACGAAGACAATAAGAAGACAGAGGGCTCCTACAACTACTCCTAATATAATAGATATACGATGGAAACAAAACATGGTGTGGTCACGTAGTTAATAATAACCTGACAATGAGTGTAGTAGCCACTCGAACTGACTTGGTCCAAAACATGGTGTGGTCACGTAGTTAATAATAACCTGACAATGAGTGTAGTAGCCACTCGAACTGACTTGGTCCATTCTTTTTTCTTTGGAAAACGACTTGGTCAATTCTGGCAACTTTTTTTTTTTTTTTTTTGAATATTATGCAGACTAAGGGCTTGATTGGAAAAACTATCAAGAAAAATAAACATAGGCGACTAAGAACGTCATAACGAATCAATCAATCATCAAGCTACTAATTTTTCCATCCTAGGCATTGATTGAAGAATTATTAAATTATATTTCAGCAATTATTCCATCTATTTCAATTTATAAGGGATTTTTTAAAAAAAACGGTTTTTAAGAAAATATATTAATTATATGTTTTAAATAGTTTTCGTCCAATTATAAAGTAGTATCTGAAGATAATTAATGAAAAAGTTATCTTAAAAGTTTAAAACTCCTTATATTATAAAACAAATTTAAAAGTCTAAAGCCCTTTATATTCTGAAACGGAAGGACTATTATTTTGTGATACATAGAATAAAATGGAGAAAATTATAAATGTTGGAACTTTATTTTAGATATATATGTACCGGTACTCATCTATTAAAATAAAAATTCATTTGAATAACAAATGGAGATATAAATGGGTAAATAAAATGTTTACCACATTGGAAGTTGAAGTAAAAATCTATATATATATATATATATATATGGATATATACTTTGGATTAACCCTTAACAAGGTTCAAACCTTGAGACGAAGATAAACCGAACTAAACTAAATCATAAGCGCGCATGGTTGAGAATAGTCGATGTGGACTTGAAAGATAAACCGAACTAAACTAAATCATAAGCGCGCATGGTTGAGAATAGTCGATGTGGACTTGAGCTCAATTACAGATTTAGGTTCGCGTTTTGTCACATGGGATTTTGATGTATATAAGTTATATTTGTTGTTTAATTTGAGTGTGTGTAATTGATAACTACACACCACTTCATTATAGTCAACAAAATATAAAATATCTCATTAAAATGAGAATTGATTTCATGATTTAATATCATGACTAAATCATTTTGTAACCTCTAAATTTTTGAGTAATGACACAATTAATTCTAGATTAATGTGCATTATATTCTCCATGACTTTTCATTTATATAAGAAGTGGAAGAGTTTTCCAAGAGGAATAACTTTGAATCAAGAATCATATACAATATGAAAACTTCTTATGCATTCTCTTATTTTCTCTCAAATGTTTTATATTATTGTATTATAAACACACATATGTAGATATTATATATATTTGGTTTGTGAGAGAGATAAGAAGTATGAGAGTACACACAAGCCACAAAGTTTGCAGGCTTATGCGTTTGGGTGTTGCAAAACAGAAGATGGTGCGATTTTATCTTAGGATCCTTGATTGTATCAAACCGTCACACTACGGGCAATTAAAGGGTTAAGGAGAAATGAATAATTGACTCCGCACAAAAATCGTTTTGTTTTTTATATAATATTGGTATCATCTTTGTATTTTAATTCTGTTTTTATATATTGGTATCATCTTTGTATTTTAATTCTGTTTTTATATTCATCACTTGCAATTATTCAGTTTTGCCTTGTTGTACAAATCATGCTTCTACTTTGTATTTTAATTCTGTTTTTATATTCATCACTTGCAATTATTCAGTTTTGCCTTGTTGTACAAATCATGCTTCTACAATAAATATAAAGAGAATTTAACAAAAACTACCACAGTTGACTTTTGTAATATTAATGAATGCCACAAGCTTTTATTTTGACCTGGTCAACCAATTTTGTCCTGACTTTGTCGGTGGAATTACTTTTCTCCCTCGTTTGCCAGTTAAACTCAATCCATGTAGTATGGCCAGGGGTATGTCTGTCATTGTAAAGTAAGATGTAAAAAAATTTGAAACGTTTGGGCCACTATTGGGTTATTTTAACGGTATTTTATTTGGTAAAATATAAAATTAATAAAATAGATATAAATAAAGGTTAACAAAATTTTAGTTGAATAGATTAAGCTAAATATAAAGAATCAACAAATAACGTGGTCTTCTCTCTTTGAAGAGCGATTATGACGATTTCGTCGTCAGATTCTCAAATTTTACTTTTTTTTTTCTTGATCAAATAATTTCAATTTGTTTCATCACAATTCTACATTTTCTCTCGCTATTCCACCGTGATAGACTATATCATGTAACACAAAGTCTAGTACTGTATAGCTTCAACCATGATGATACGAATTAGCGTTTGAAATTTTTAATACTTGAATGAATGGAGGATTGTCTTGATACGTAAATAAATGAATGGAGGATTGTCTTAAATGAATGGAGAATTTTCTTGATCACATGATGAACATAAGTGACTTTTTGAACAAACGCAACTTTTGAACTTTAGACTACCCACAGTGAGAAGTTTTTTAAAAAAATTCAACATCTTAAAAACTTGCAATAGTAAATGTTGTACCCTACTGAAGATGACATGGATTAAATGATGTTGAGATAATTAAACACCTGTTGAATCATAAAAATATAGGAGAGATGAGAGATAATATGACAAGTGGTAAAATTTGATTGGTTTAAAATTTTAGATAGAGAGATAATAAAATTTTAGAGTTTTTTCCTTACTATTTAAACTAAATTTTTTTGAAAATAAATCAATTAAAATTTAATTTAATTTTATGTCAAAATTTACAATTTTTAATCTGTAAATAGAGATTTGTTTTATTTAATTCATACATATAAAAATTATATTTATGATTTTGTTAAATGTTATGTGTATTTTAAGTAATACTATATTATAAGTAAATGGTAGGGTATAGTGTTGAATTTTTATTAAACAAAACCATTGTAGGATGTAAGAATAAAACGATTGTTGAATTGTGAGGTGGAGGAGAGAGAAGATAACGTGTAGTAAAAATTAAGGGTGTTGAATAAAAATAGGTGTTGAAACCATTGTACAAAGTCTTATATCGAAAAGACACAATTGTTTAATCACACTCATTTGTTTAGTATAAATAAAGAGCTATTGCCTCAAATTTTAAGTGACAGAAAAATAGAGAGTTTTTGCAAAAGTTGGTTTTCAAGAAAATTTTGGAAGAAAAAGTTAATTTCGATATTTCGTGAGGTTTAAGTCGTAGTTTGCGTTCGACAGAGCAAAAGAGTTTGACAGTACCGCTATTCTGGCGAGGTTTATCCGTCATATCCTGAGAGGTCATATTCCATTTAACCATAGGTACAATAACGCCCCGCTCCCGTCCACATGGGACCAAGGGAAAGCCGGCGACGCCACAGACAGGTTTTGTTTCGGGACGACACACAGCCGCCCCTTTCTTGCCCGTCTTATCCCAGTTCCTTAACCGAGGAATCAGACGAGCAGTTGGTTCACCTGTGTGCACCAGGTTAGTATCATTCAGACTTAGGAAAAACAATGCTTTATTAAAACTTTTAAAACAAAAGACTTACAATATAAAATCCGAATACAAAAGGTTAAAAAAAACTTCTCAAACATACAGCGGAAAACGTTTCAAGTGTTTTAAGCAAAACAACTCAAATACAACAACTCAGCAAAACTACTTTGAAAACACAGGGCTAACTATACTGGCTCCTCTTTTGTTCTCCTTTTCTCTTTCACCTGCTTACCTGCAAGATAGATGAGCCCGACTCTGGTCCTCCCTCTTGATGGGGGTGTGTAGTTGCGAGCCTCAGTGGTGGCATGTCTTATCTCTGCACGGACCGCCAGCTGCACCAAAGTCATAAACTCTACGGACGCGAACGTCCTTTATTGATACAAGCTCCTCAGCTTCGGGAAAAGTCCTGCTATGAAAGCATGAATCAACACCTGATGGCCCTCCTCAGCAAGCTGAAGGTACTCCGGAGAACAATTGAAATCCTCGTAATACTCATGCACTGTGTTGTATTCCTATGCTACTGGAGCATGAAGGAGAGCAGCTACGTCTACCGAGGTCAGTCTAGGAGGCGAGTCAGTGGGGGGAACAATCTGATTCTCTGGAAGTCATCTGAAAAACAAACACGGTTAGCAAGCTCATTAGAAAAGGACAAACACCAGCTTTTCTTAAGCCATGTTGCCACGTTACTCGATAAATCACTTTTTATCTGAAAACGTCTAAAGTCCTTGTGAGCAACCAATGCGCTGATACCACCCTTGTAACTCCCCCAACCCTAGCTAGGCGGAGTACGCTACGATCTGAACGGTTCGGCGAGATGCCCGTCTCGAGGTCCCATCCTCTATACGAACACTTGGGTCGAACACAGACAAAACAATAACAGTAGTACCGAGACTATTCACCAGAGAGTACTCCTATCCTATTCCTAGAGGGTACTCCTCTCCTATTCCTAGAGGGTACTCCTCTCATCCTACTACACCATAGTCCTGTGACTATGGCTCAGAGGTTACTCCCCTCTGGTCTAATCTAATCAGCATGGCCCTGCGAGACTAATCGGGGTAGGTGGCGACTCTTACCCATCGCTCGACTTATATGTGGTGCCCGACTGACCAGAGGGTAGCTAGTACCTTCTCGCATGCTCTAATAAAGTATACGCGATTTATCCAGTCTCTACAACCTCAATATTGCTAGAGACCACCACATTCTCAAAAAACATGCCATCTAGGCAAAACACACACTAAACAAGCAATAGAACCATAAATGCATAAACCATCAAACAAGAAATGCTATAAAAATCAAAGCCATTCAGCTAAAGCAATAACGATCAATCAATACTGCAAGCAATAACATCTAACAGAACTCACAGATGCAGCTATATAAGCTCAAGAATCCCTAAGCAGAATACTAATAGGCAATCACCTCAATCAAACAAGCAAGCTTCAAGTAATCAAACTATGTTAACAGAACATCAATAGATCACTCAATCATGCAATACTTATACTGGATACTAACCGTTGGCACAAACAATCACGAGCAAGCAAGCAACTTATTAATTAGCCATCTAGGCACGCACAACGATACACAAGAAATCTACTCGGCTAACAAGAAATTTCAAGCACCCGATCATTCAAGATCACGCCTAATAAAAGCTATACTTGACTTCACAAGCATGCATGCACCATAACAACAATTCATCACGCATTTCTCACATGCAAGCTAAACTGGCATGATTCAACTATAACCGAGCATTAAAATAAGCCCGAAACACACATGCATGTACGATCTAATGCGATCTACCTGCAAGCTAGCATGAATCAAAGCTAATACCTAGCTAATTCCATGATCAACACATGCATTAAACCCGATCAACGAGAAGCAAGCTAAACTTATCTAAAACCCAACAATATCCCACATGCAATCAATCCCAACTCAAAACCAAACATGCATGAACATAAATCATACTCTTTAACTCAAAATGACAACGATATTGCACATGCAAAAATCATTTCCCCACTCACACTACTAATTTGTCGGATTCTCCTTCGAAATCACTTATATTCCTCTTTTTCTCCTTCTTTCTCTATTTCTCTTTCACTATTCCGCTTCCTCTTTTCCTCCGCCCTGTCTCCTCCACCGTTCGCTGTGCTCCGTTGCGCCTTCTCTCTCTCTCTCTCTCTCTCTTCTCTCTCTCTCTCTCTCTCTCTTCCTCTCTTTCTCTTCCTCTCTTTCTCTTCCTCTCTTTTTCTTCTCTGTCCGATCCTTCGTGCTTGCACCACCATCGTCCTCTTCACCAAGAACTATCGCCGCTCATCGTAGTGGAAACTCGCCAGAAATCGCCAAGTTCGCTGGAGTTCTGCCGCAGAAGATTAGGGAAGAAAGATGGATGAGTGAGTTGAAAAAAGAAAAAAAATGAGAAAATATGGAGGAGAGAGATGATGGAAGGTTTAGGGAAGAAAGATGGATGAGTGAGTTGAAAAAAGAAAAAAAATGAGAAAATATGGAGGAGAGAGATGATGGAAGGTACTTATAGGAGAGAGGGAAGAGAGTGCGTTTTGCATTTGGGAAACTTGTCCCGAGCCATTGCACGTGCGCCAAACACTGATTAATAACGTAATGCAGTACGGAGACGGAACCTAAAAAATTTCTTCAGACAAAGGACTAACTAATCGGGACCAACGGGTTATGGGAATTTAGAGGATGGTTTTCTCAATCACAGAACGAATCAGAACGTTCTGTAATACGGGTTTACGGATCATAGATGATCTGTTCGGGCAATCGTGAACTCATGACTCAGTAATGTCTCAATAGACTCTGACAACTTATGTCAGGCTTCTCAGTAACTTATCCAGTCTTTGCCTCGGTCTTTCTCAGTTTTACTAATCTTCGAGACATGGCTTAGGATACGGGGTATCACAGGACAACTAGCTATGAATCCTTATCCATTAATTAAAACTAATGCGGAGATTTTCTTAAACATCTAACATATCTGTGACAGATCCATATTCTCTGCGTATGTTCCCTTAAGACCAAAACCCTAATCCCCAACTGGCAGAGCCGTGCCTTTAAATATTAAAGCCATAAGCCATAAAATTTTTTTAACACATCTATTGTTTTTTTTTCAAAAAAAAAAAATTGATACAAAAACAGAGAAAAAGGACAAAAGTTGCATTATGACTCATTCAACCACTAGACCACAAGAAAATCTATTATATAGACGGCCGAAAATATATATATATATACACAAATCGGCGCAAGCATGTGCTTGTTTTTCTTGGCCTTGTGCAGAAAACCCTAATGAGAAAGTATATACCTAAAACTAAAAACCTAAAAGAAAATTTTAAAAGTAAACTAAACTTTATTAGAACATTTCTGATTTGGAATCTGATGATTAGAACGGTTACAAAGTGCCTCTATTTATAGGTGAAGAAGAAAAAAAAACCCTAGATCTAGGTGCCGTCGTTATCCGAATCTTTGATCTCTATCTTCTTAAAGGACTATTCACATCTATCCAGGTTCAATGAACTATCTTCTGCATGATCAAAGCAGTTCGACCAAACCCCACGTGGAGGTTGCTTGAGTGAACTAGTCTTGCTCGACCGAACTGGGACTCCAACTCTATTTTGTCTTTTATCTTGTCTTGGGTTTTCAGAAATCTCCAAGTCTTGACTTTAGTTGGTATAATGAAGTCCCCAACTCCATCTTTTGTCTTGTAATCTCTTTTTTTTTTTTTTCTTTTTTTCTTTTTTTTTTTTTGTCTTTTCCTCTTTTCCGCAACTTCGGTTCTTTTTTCTACTTTTTTTTTTTCAAAAAATCTGGTAAGTAAAGAAGACAAAGAGAGTTAATGAGAGAAAGAAGGAGATGATTAATGGGTTATGATAGAAAAGTGAAGTTGAATTATTTAAAAGAAAAAAGAAAAAAAAAAAGAACTCGACTACTCGAGTGATGATGCATTTTCGGATGATACCCCAAATAAAAAAAAAAAAAGAAATACTTTTGTCCGGTTGGGTAATTTTTATAAAGAAGGATCAGTTTTGAAAAGCCGAATAGGAATGGATAAGAAAACCCGGCCCATGAGAAAGAGTAATTGACTGACTGTACCCGAAATATTGAATTTGATTAGATCAAATTTCAGAGATTGCGGAGATCTGCGAAAGGAGAAGAAGATGATTGTTTGTGTCGCCGTCGTCGGCCACCAGGTCAGACGCTGACATTTCCTAATTTTTGTTAATTTGATTCTTCAATTTTCTGAATTTGAATATCTATCTCATTTGGATCCAAAACAGAACAATCCGCTTTACATACAGAGCTTCACGGATGCAGACGATGCCCTCAAGCTCCACCACATCGTTCATTGCTCCCTCGATGTCATCGAAGAGCGAGGTCCTCTTCTTTCTCCTTCTCTTTTTTTTTTAGGTTTCATATCCTATAAAAATAAAATTAGTGTCATCTTTGGTTGTTTCTTCAGTGAACAATCCCAAAAAATCAGGTACTACTCTGAACGAGGCTTTTCTTGGCCTCCTTTATCCTACTGTCAACTATAAAGTGTATGCACATTCTTCTCTCCCTCTTTCTTGATGCATTCTACTCTCCTTTTTTTTATTATTTGATACGTTTGTTCTTTTATTATTTTTCTCGTGCAGCTATGGTTACTTGACTAATACCAAAGTGAAATTTATACTGGTCACAACTGATTTGGATGTTAGAGACACCGATGTGAGAAGTGTTAGTATCTTTTTTACCATCTCTTAGAACCAATTCTCTTTCTCTATTAGTTTTATTGTTCCTTACCAAACTCAAAACTCTCTCTGAATTCTGTTTGTTACTTCTTCTTAGCACAAATCTCTGTAGACTGACTTGACTCTATTTTCCTTTTACATAGTCTGTTGTGTTTTGTTCAGTTCTTCAGGAAGTTTCATGCTGCTTACGTGGATGCAGTCTCGAACCCCTTCCATGTCCCTGGCAAAAAGATAACCTCTAGAACCTTTGCTCAAACTGTAACCAACATTGTCGGATCATACGGTTTGAACTGACCTGACCTGACCCTCTTTTTTTCTGTACCCTAAAACTTGTGTTTACTGAGCATTTGAGGAGATGGATGTTGTCTCTTTATCATCATCATCATCGTTTGTTGTTAAATATAAACACTGGAATTGCTTCAAGATGATTTGTTGGTTCACATGTTGTTACCTTATAACTCTCAATCTTCCTCTCAACTTGTTTTGATGAATTTACTCAGGACCACTTTCAAGAGTCTCATGGGTCTGTAAGAGGCGCTGGTGCATGACTGTCTCTCATAACAGTCTAGCGTCATCCATGCCCACAGAAACTACACATGGGCTATTGATTGATACCTTACATTCTAATCCAAACTATTAACTAAATATATGAGCATCGACCCTGAAAACTTGAACCTCTCTTAAATTATAAACAAAAAACTCAACCATCATTCCTCCACAGACTCGCCAGTTGATGGTATGTCTTCAAGAGTTCTTCATTATCTTGCGGGTCCTTAATACACAATTAGAAGCCTCAAAGCAAAATACCAAATAAAGCCTAAATAGTTTCATTATTTGTTTTTGATAAGTTTAATATCTCAAATGGATAAATCTTTTCTATTTTCTTTGTGATGTTTCTGTTTGTGGCCATGG
>CM071719.1:14435544-14454321 GCA_036630335.1 Physaria fendleri | reverse complement strand
TCTTACATACATCTAAAAACTTCAAAGCACATAGAGAACAAAAGAAGAAAGATTTGTGAGATAGTAAAGATGATGTGGTGTGGGAGCCTAAATCCAACAATAGTACAAGTACCCTTGTGCCAGAGAAGAGCCCAAGGTGGTGAGGGAGGAGCCACGGAGAAGAAGACTAAGAAGGTTATTATTGTGGGTTCTGGCTGGGCTGGCCTTGGTGCCGCTCATCATCTCTGTAACCAGGTCACTTTCACTTTTCTTAATTCTCTTCTCAATCTTTTACTTTGCTCCTTTTGTATTTACTTTTCAGATTTTTCTTTCTTTTGTTAAGGGATTTGATGTCACAGTTCTTGACGATGGGCATGGTCCTGATGATCTTGGGATCCAAGGTACACCACATTTTTCAATTATTTTTAGTTGAACCAGGTAATTTTGTTATTAAATAACCACTTTTGTGATTACTTTTTAAGCTTTACATTTATACGATTTGATACATGTGATCTGTGCAAACAAAAGGGTTCTGGTATCCAAATCGAAATATATTTGCTTTGGTTGATCAACTCGGAATCAAACCCTTCACAAGCTGGACAAGATCTGCTCAGTACTCTGGAGAACATTTACAGGTATTCATCTATTTGCTTTCTCTTTCTTTTTGCACCAAGAAACCTCTTTGGATGAAAAATTGTTCTTCTTTTGTGTGTGTGTTTAAGGTTGAGTTTCCTGTATTTCAAGAGCTTCCTCAGCTGCCAACACCTTTAGGAACTCTATACTACTCTCAAGTAAGTACGATTTTGGATCATTCTTATGTATAAAAATTAGACCGTTTCCTACACTAAATTTCAGTAATTAAAAAAAAGTCGGCAAGTCTTACTTAAGCAGCTTTTGTTGGGACTAACCAGTGCCCCCTGTCTCTCTTCTTCATTGTTGATTCTGCAGTTTTCTAGGCTCTCTTTGGCGGACAAGATATCTTCCCTTCCACTAATCTCTGCAGGCATGTTCCTTGATCTTACTGACCTTTCGTAGCTAAACCTGTCTCAAGAGTCTTCTTCATGATGCAGTTATCGATTTTGATAACACGGATGCAGCTTGGAGGAAGTACGATTCAGGTGCCGATCCAGACTCTAAACTCTGTTTCATTTTGAAAACATTTCTTTCTTTCAGCTGTGATGACTTTGCAATAGTAACTGCTAGGGAATTGTTTAAGCAGTTTGGGTGCTCAGAGAGCCTGTACCTGAATATCCTAAGGCCATTGCTTCAGGTGGGTCTCTATGCTCCACCTGAACAATGCAGCGCTGCTGCTACTCTTGCTCTCTTCTATTACCTTGTCCTCTCTCATCAGAATAACTTTGACATGGTGTGGTGCCGTGGGACGGTGAAGGACATGATCTTTAATCCATGGACTGACTCTTTGAAAGAGAGAGGATGCAGATTCCTCAGAGGTAAGCCTGTGACTGACTTCATCCTCAGCGATGATGATGATGATGACTCTGGTGATGTCACTCAAGTCGTTTGTGGCCGAGATAAGTATGAGGCTGATGCTGTCATCTTAGCCTCAAGCATCTCCACCCTCCAAGAAACCATTAAGAAGAGGTCCAAAGCTTCTTAATTTCCTAACTAACTAACTTCTGTTATCATATGTTTGTTTGTGACTGATCCTTTGGATTTAACACTTGTTTAGTGCAGCGTTGTGTAAGCGAGAGGAGTTCCTAAGAGTCTTGAATCTGAGATCCGTAGATGTTGTCTCTGTCAAGCTCCATCTTGACAGAAAGGTATGTTTGTTTGTTACTTAAGTTCCTTATGTAGTATATATATGCTTGAATCTGATCCAGACTCGCACGCTAGGTCACTATTCCTCATGCTTCAAACGCATGTTCAGTTGAGGACTCATACGGATGGACTTTCTTTGATCTAAACTCCATTTATGACACATACAAGGACAAAGAACACACTGTGGTTCGAGCTGATTTCGTAAGTTAGTTGACTCTTGTCTCTTTTGTTTCAAGTTTCGCCAATGGTGGATGAAGTGTGTGCTTGAATGTTTTTTTTTTTTTTTTAATAATTTTTTTTTTTTTTTTTAAAAAAAACAGTACAATGCGAGCGAGCTAATGGGAACCACAGATGAAATGATAGTAGAGAAAGCCATCAAGAACATAGCAAAGTGCGTCAAAGATTTCAAGAAATCAGTTGTAATGGAGGCAGATGTAGAAAGATTCCCACAAACCTTGCCACATTACTTCCCAGGGTCATATAAACACATGATAAGAGGCTCAACGTCGGTGCAGAACATGTTCGTGGGAGGAGAATGGGTCATAAACCGACATGGATCATGCTCACAGGAGAAAGCTTACGTGACGGGGTTAGAGGCAGCAAATGGAGTGGTTGATTACTTGGGAGAAGGAAGCTTTGCGAGAATCATACCAATACAAGAAGAAGAGCCTCATATTGAAGCTCTTAGAACTCTTAATCGAACCCTTAACCAGCTCATCTCTCAGCTTCCCTTCTCAACCTACTGATGAATAAGCGACATCAAGTCCAAACCTTATTATCATGTTGTTCCTACATATATGGCAGATGATAGTTGCCTCATCCACATCATTTACTAGATATTCATTCAGAGGGTTGATCTAAACAAGTTATATTGTTTGATTTTATTATATACAGAGTTCCGATGATATAAAATAATTCCTGATGAGGGATTAGTTTCAACCAGATACATAATATATCCACATGTCTTGTATGCTTACTTATTTGAATTAACATTTTCTGTGAACTAAACTTTTAATTTGTTTCGGTAAGAGTATATAACCCAAACCAGCCGTTTTTCCTCAACAGCTAAGGACAACAAAGATAAGAAATACAAATTAATTGGTGGTGAGTTAGTGTCAACACTACTCACGTGATTATCATTAGAAATTTTAGTTTAAAAATGTTTTGACCTTTAAAGGATTCAAGAAGAGGAAACTTGCACTAACCCACCAAGTCCTCTGAGAAATGAGAATATTACCAGCAAAAAGTTTCACCACCAAGCTTCTCTCGTGTACACCACAGCTGAGTCTACATCACGTTCCGACTTGTCCAAAACTATGGCCAGCTCTGGTCTCTCCGGAAAATCCCTCTGCCTCCTCCTTCAACTCTGGCTCCGGCCTCACCTGTGAAGTCACCAAGTAGTGTGAGCTCCTCATAGATACTGGTAAGGAACTCACTCGTGAAGCAAGCGGCTTTGGATTACCTGCAACCAGCGTTAAAAATTCAAAACAGTTTGCTTGAGAGTCTTGGGTGGTACCACGGTACTAATACAGACGAAGAAGATGATAGTATGAGAGGACAAAGAACCACACGTAGAGTATGGTGGTTTTTGAATCTGATGGTTTTGGACATACATACATGATGGTTTGTTATATCCTCCGCTTGTGTTAAATCACAATTATCATCATCATGATTGCTTTTTTTTCTTTTTTTTTGTGCGTGTGTGTGTGTTAAGTATGAAAAAGCATAGATGAGACTGCTTTACCATTATTAGTTTACTGGAGATGTGCTTCTACACAGGTATACTCCTGGTTTACTCGGGTCACTGCAATTGCAATTTATGTAAGACAAGTAAGATTCAAAAAGAAGATTGTAGTTGCCCATTTTTTCATAGGCGGACACATAAACAATTACCTGATGTCTATTCTAATGTTAGATTAACAGGCACATATATTTCAGTTTCAGTATGTTGTTGAAATGATCAATAGTTTCATAGTATAGTCACCCCTGCATATCGACTTACTGTATTAACATAAACTGGCACTATGCAGACTGATGTAGTGTTCAACCAACAAAACAGCGGGTGTTCAGAGATTTCCATTAGAACCAGGGCATCCACCAGATGTACATCTTTCCAAGATTCTCAAGTGAGACTGCATCAGCAATCAACCGGCGAGCCTGACCTTCTACTGGCAGCGGAACACCAACAACCACACCCTGCAGCCGGGCTTCAATGCTGCTTATGGCCCGCTGTAATTGCCCAAATCATATGATTGGTTGTCTCAAACAATTAGGTACATAAAAGATTAAATGAACTGACATGGAAGAGAATCATTAGATGATAATGCAAACCTGAGCATGTGGGTTCTGAACTTCTACTCCACTTGATTTGTGTGATTTTGTCCACTCCACAAGAGGATCATGGATGAATGTCTCCAGGATGCTCATCAATGTCTCTCTATGTGTCCTCAACACTGTAAGAGTGATTTCACAAACCCTTATGAAGATGCCCTCATATCCAGTGATCCCCAAACCATCGATCATGTTCTGTGGTTTTGGAAAATAACAACAGTTCATTATTATGACGAACAAAAAAAAAAAAAAAGTACCACAGAACATTCACAAACAATTTTTCGCAGTTTCTTGCCTGTGTCAATCTGAATGGCACCAACTCAGGCTTCTCCAGTTGTAAGCCTTTGTCAAATAAGCAACTGAAGTCTACATGAACACAATCACCTGAAGTAGAATCAAAGAGGATATTTTCTCCATGACGGTCACCAAGTCCAACAATGTGCCCAACCATGGACCAAACTGCTGAGGTGTGAGCATAAGCTACACGCGACCTGAACCAAGCAGCTGGTTCAGAAAACGTCGTCAAGAACCACTTGTGGAAAACTGGAGGAAACATAGGGAGGATCTTGGTCTTCAGCATCTCATACTCCTGTTTAACAGCGCATTGATCATATATTCTTTTAATTTGAGGATTTGTTTTCTGCCGATCAAACCTCCCACAAGAAATGTATATATCTTGTAGAATATGACGGAGTCCACGTGTATGTGGAACCCACTCCAAATGTATATATCTTGTAGAATATGACGGAGTCCACGTGTATGTGGAACCCACTCCACCAGACCACAGTCCTCAGTCAGAGGAGCTACTGCAAAGGTACGGATATATAGCTTCCTTCGCCTGCTTTCCGGATATTTGGATAGCAAGCGGTTTATCATCGCAGTAAATTCCATCATCCGAGCATCTTTCCTGAGATCATCCTTGGGCTTGCAGAGGAATGGATACTCGATACCATCGTTTCCCAGCAGAATGATCTGAATTATACAAAATATAATATATTGGTAAGGCATACTGCAGGACTGGTTCTCGAAGATAAAATGATTGTATGCTATGATATAATGCATATTGGGAGACATATAAAAGGAGATATAGTAGTGTCGAGAATCATAAGGAATTAGGACGACTCTCTTTATCCCCAAAAATGGAGTATCATACCTTCTTCGGGCGCTGAAGGGATGAAAGTATCTCAGCTTCATCAGCTATACCAGAAATAGTTGGTAGATCTGAACCCGAAAAGACACTGACAGAGTTTTGTTCATTGTTGTTCATATCAAAAGCTGGTAGGCTAATGGTAAGAGATTGTTGAATTGGCATGATGATATCCAGCGGCATCATTCTTTTCAAGGCACTGAATTCAGTCGCTATATTGATAACCTTGGATCTTGGTTGTCCTCCATGGAAGCACAGTTTAATGAAATGATCAGTCAAACTAGCAAACTGCATGAACAAATTGTGGCCTCTGTCAGTTTGGATAAAACCTTTTCGTGCGCCTTGTATGATTTCTGCAGCTGCTTCCTTCCTAGCAGGAACAGTAGATTTTGAAACGGCCGCCATAATCCAGAGCCCTTGCTGAGGAAATTGATGTAGAACAGAAATAATGATATTTTTAACCATTAGTACTGTATCCTCATTCTGGTGACAGATTCTAGAAACCAACTGAGGCAACACAGTTAGCCATTGATAGGTTGGCAGATCCTTTAAGCAGCCTCTCATTAAACTCATTATCTGCCAAAAAAATTTACAACACAATTATATATGAAAACTAGTAGTCTTAAATAGTGAACAGCTATGAGAAAAAAAGTCCATAATCACCACCTTCATATGAGTATTTTTCAATTCCTTATTTCCCACTGAGCCTGTTCTTTTATAGATAGTACCAAAGTCAAACCATAGTGTTAACAATCTCGGAAGTGCTTGAAAGAGATTCTTGTGCCCACTGTGTAGTGCCTTAGCATAGAAGTACATTGCCTTAAATAGGTAATCCCACCCTTCTTTCTCAGTGCGTGAATTCGACGAGACAGATCCTTTTTTACTGCCAGCGGAGTTCGATGCAGAGCTCTCTTGTTGACATTTTCTTGCATCAACATACAGTTCATCATAATACTTGGCCAAATGGAAATACCCCTTCTCCCAGGGCAGTAAGTCTTTGACTTGGGTGTAAAGATTTATAACATCGTTCTTTTGTTTCTGCCCACTTTGATGGATCCATTTGGAATACAAAAGAAGAGTCTTCGCCACATCTTTCTTTTCTTTGAAAGATTGTGTATTACGAATTATTGGCTCTGGATTTGGGGGAGCCATCAGTAAGCTATTGATAGAAGAAATTATAGTGGAGTCAACAACCCCTTCAGGCATATTCAGGAGAGACTGTTGTAGCTCTATAATGGCACTGTCTGGACGCCTGGTGATCCAGAGAAGTTTTGCCTTTTCCAGGTGAACATTTGGTGCACCAGAAGCCTTGGCTTCCAAAATTGCTCTATGAGCTGTCTCATAGTGTCCAGCTAAACGGCAAAGCTTTGCATATTGAAGCCAACAGTTCCCAACTTGAGCACCAAGCCCAGAGGCACCAAAAACAAGTCTTCTGAAAGCTAAGAGAGGTTCCCGTGTCCACAGTGATGACTGAGTAAATCTGAGCCGGTTCTCCCAGCTATCTACTACTTTCAAAAACACTGGATCACTTGTACTAAATGACTTCTCCAAATATGAATCACCATTAAGAATCGTCTGAAAGTCTTCTAGTTCCCTTAACAAGTGAAGTTTAACAACAAAAGGATAAGCTCGTGTATAGGAGTCCATGCCTGCAGCAGCTAGAGGAGCAATGAGAGCTTGTTTGGAAATTGTTATTCTCTCAGATACAGAGTACTGATCCTTCTTCATCATTGCTTGGAGAATCCTTGCTACATCTCTGTCGAATGAGGCATTACTGTCTGAGCTACTGAATAGTAAACCTTCTTCATCAGCTCCACCAAGATACTTATCCATCAAGTTCCACTTTCCAAGTCTCCATGCGGCTTGTACACCTTGTGTACACCACGTTTTCTTGTACTCAGGTACTGTGGAAATTAGTCCCTCAACCTGAGTGACCATTGTCTGATGGTGGCACATGTTAAGCAAGCAATTAAGAAGATCAGAATGTCTTTGTACTGAAGTTGGTTCCATCTGAAGGGCTTGTTCACATGCAGTAAAAACTTCTGCGAAGTTACCAGATTTCTTATCTATCAACAATTGGTCTTGCAAACTTAATGAATTACTTAAACTTGCAAAGCCTGAAAGACCATCAGGCTCATCAAGGCAGCTGTATATTCCCATTAGAGAAGAAACATCAGCATTTTCAAAGATACCTGTCTTCTCAGCTGCGGGATTTAAGGAGCCTGACTTCTTACGCACATGGGATTCAAGGTACATCAATGACCTGGCATAAGCTTGACACCTGAAAGATGCCCTAGCAAGGGTAACCTTGGGAATAGCAAGCAAAAGCTCCAACACATATTTACATTGTACAAGAAGATGATCCTGATCTGTTGTTAAGGTTGAAACCTGGTCTTTTGATTTAGGTGGTACTTGCCTACCACCTGATGACTGCATCGATGATGAGAGTGCTACTCCTTGCTTCATGTCGTCAACCCATTGCCCCAGGTTATCAAGAAGGGTGAAAATAGCTTGAACACAAACTTCACTCTGACCAACACCACCGCTGTTTATTGCCACTCCACTATTTTCTGATGCAGCAGCATCAAGAACAGAAAGGATCTCTTCTGAAATGCTAAGACGTGCTGCCTCGGTACCATGACAAACAACATCTAGAACTAAATATGGTAAGAGATAAGTAGCTGTCTGCATATCGTGACGCACTATGCCTCGACAAGCAGCAAATATGCTTACACGGGATCCAGTCGCATGTGCTGTCAATTTCCTTATCCAGTAGGATAGCCACCTTCTGAATGACATGGAAGGCCGATAAATTGGTCCAGCTGATCCAGGGTCAGACACATGTGGAAGCTGAAACCTTGAAGTCAAGCAGGGAGCTATTAGTTCTTTAACATAGTTTGAAAATCGGTCCCATAGTTTTTGTCCCCTATCCTTCACTTCATTGTTACTTCCACATCTTCCAGAACCAGATACAAAGACTTGTACATGCTCCTGGGGTGTAAACACAACAACATTCCCAGCTAACGATGGCTCACAACCAGCAATCTTTAGTAATTCCTGTATGGCAAGAGCAGCTGAGTCTTGTATGATTGTATCCTGTGCAGCTCTAAAAGCTCTTGCTAAGTGTTTATGAATGAGTTCAAAGATAAGATCATCATCTGAGCATTGGATTTTAAAACGACTGCATGAACCAACTTTCACTTTAGCAGGGTCAATAGCACCTATTGCTCCAAGACAATCTGCACAGACTAACTTCAACCTCTGACCCACTGTAGTTCGAGATTCTTCAGCACATCCCTGTAGTAAAGATGTGATTAAAGAGCTCAAGATCTCCATGTCCGAGACAAGTTCACCGGAAATCAGTGCAGCAACATCTTCATTTCTCTGATACAGTAATTTGCTTAGCTCACATGCCACCATGTATCTAACATTCAGGTTCTCATGTTTCATACCATTTACAATATCCCGCAACTGATCCTTGAGGCTCAATAATCCACGTGCTTCTTGAATAGCATTGTTCAATTCTCCTAAAAATGGTAAGCTAGGTAAGAGGGGAAACTCACAAATGTGCTGCTTTAGTATATCTCTATTCTTCAAAACAAGTTCTTCAAGAATTTTCACCACTTCATTTAAATATACCTGGGCATCTTCCTTCTCTCTCTCTAAGAAAGGGATGAGTGCCGCAAAAACCTGAGAAATCACATACTTTATACTAGATGGCGATACAGAAGCCAACTTTCTTGTAAAAAAATGCAAGACCAAGAGACCCTCGCTCTGAAGTGCATCTTTGTCAATGGCATGCATAAGGAGAACCATAAGCTTTGGCACATATGTGCTGAGATAATGTCCCATCATCTCAATGAGTAGCTTAATACGCTTCAACGCTTGTTTTTGGAGGAAAATATCATCTGCATGAAGCATTTTTCTGTCGATACTGTTAAGGAGCCCAACAAAATGGTTTTGCAAGAATACAGGAAGATCTTCAGCATTTGTTAAAACTTTTGAAATCTTCTTTATTGCCTCAGGCAGTCTCTGTAGCCTGCATAATCAAAATAGTGAAATCATAAGTCATAAAAAACAAACATCATCACGACGTTCAAATATTTATTCAAAAGGATGGATGCATTTTCCTATCCCAGCTTTGGAGAAACAACCTCTAGCGGCTAGCTATTTCTATTAACAGGTAAATGTTAATGAGCACAGGAAAGAACAATACAGACACAGAGAAAGCATAAAAGAAGATGGGTTCCTTCGCGAAATTCTAATTCTTAAAGACAAATAGGTAGCATGTTCCCCAACAAATACAATAGAAACCAAGAATCTAACAAAAGAAAAAAAAATAGAACATTTTTCATGCTATTTTCAACTGCCACTTTCTGCGCAAAAAGTACAAAGCTATGGGATACATACCGTCTATCTGTCTCAGGTGTATCAGTAATGTCCACAAAACACACAAGCTCATCTAAGAGTGCAGGCAATGCAGCAGAAAAAATTTCTTGGTTGTCAGAACCAATCTGTGAGTGATACAATTGCAAAACTGAGAGCAAATTCTTGTCGTCCTTTTGGTTCAGAGCAAATGCAAGAACTCTGGGTAGCCAATTTACTATTAGAGGGACCACATTGGTGTCTAATAATTTTGCCAGTTCGTTCACAGTATTGGCTGCTTCAGCATTTTCCTGCCAATATACCAAGAGCTTAGGAAGAACAATAGGGACCATTTTCCTCACAAGTTCTTCAGTTTCAACACCCAAAACAGCCTCTGCAAATTCTCTTACCACATCTGGACGACTGGTCAGCCTGGCAGATAGATTATCAAACAGGTCACTTTGAATATGAGAAGCTCTGGAAAGTAGAGTAGCAAATCCACCTTTCACATGGATGTAGCATGACCGATTTATTAACCTTGATGCACTTATTCGGACAATCAAGTTTGGATGATCAAGCTGATCAATCAGCAGGAAAAGAGAAAACAAGAAAAGCTCATTGGTAACATCAACAGCTACCATAACTTCAGCTATCGTTTCCAATAGAGTCTGTATGACAAGAAGATCCTTAGCTGTTGCTAGAGAATGCTCAAGCAAATTAAAAAAATTTCTTCGTTTCTCTGTAGCATCTTCACCAAGAAACAAAGAGCTCACAACGGGATGCTGGACAAAGATACCAATCTGAGCACAGAATGCCTCCCTTACATTTGTATTTACATGAAGTAATAGATATTGAAGGCATCTTATCCACTGAGACCTTGTTCTGACTAGAATATCTGGGACTGTGTGCCCAAGAATTCTCCTCATTACTTCTACGCAGGCTAGCTGAGTCTCTTCAGAAGACTCATCATAGAGAAGAGTAAAATATAAGGATTGAAGGTTAAACTGATCACGATGATGATCCATTTCCAATTTCACCATCATTTGAGTATCTATGATCCTGAAATGCTTCTCATCTTTTCTTTCAACAAATTTATCACACTTTGAACAATGGAACCCTTGAAGTAAACAATTCAGGGTCTCATCCTTCATCAAATCATCATGTAGGAATAAATGGCATGAAGTTTTCTCAGATCCAGTTGTACTTGATGCATAAAGACAAGATAAGAAGCCAAGAGACTGAGGAATGGTCTTCTTAACCATCAATTGCTTCTCTTTCAACAAATCCCTATGAATGTAAGACAAAAGAACATTTAAGTTATGTCTTTAAGGGGATCTCAAAAAGGACTTGAGCAAAAATAGCAATATGAACTTAGATTATCATGTCATTTTTTCTCATCAACTTACTCCAGCCTTGGGAATATATGAAGAAAGGCATCAGGACCAGAGAATAGAACTTTGAGTGGCATGGAGATAACAGCGACAGCTCGCACTTGTTCAAAATCATCAAAAAGAGCCTGTTTGAAGATATCAAAATCATTCCCGTCTTGTAAACCAAGCTTTGTCCATATCCCCACAGCTAAACACTTAGACTTTACTCGAGAGCTAGTATTTGTAAACAGCATGAAGTGCGTCCAAGGAAGCTTCAGCAAGAATTGTATGGCAACCAGATCATTCCCTTTACTTGTAAATCCATACTGTGAATCCAGATCTGATTAGAGGAAATACATTAACAGATGATAAATCCGAAACTCATATAGAGCAAAAGATTCAGCACATGATTTGGCATGGAAAAACATGCAAAGATTTCATGGAAAAGGGAAGTTACCAGGCCTGAGCAGCACATTGTGAATTCCTTCCAAGTAAATAGAAATATCGAACATGATAGGATTTTCTTTCTCGACCTACATACAAATCTTTCAGAAAAAAACCGCAAATGAAAATACTAGTAAAAGAAATAGGACTGGGGAGTTTATGGTTACCTGCTCACCTATCCAGGGAATCCAGGCATACATCTGATTAAACAAGCAATGAGTCATGTCAGTCCAGGGACTGAAACAGAATGCATTGGTGAGTATGCTAAGTGCCACTATTGAAAGACTAGGTCCAGCAGGTGGAGGATTTAAAGATTCTACAGTTGAAATAAGCATCTCACGCATACTAGCAGCATCTTTTCCATCAGTCTCATTGGAAAATTCAGGAGCCAAGTAAACCCCTCGTTGACTATCATGACCAACTTTATGGCGCTTCCTTTTGTAAGTATTTCCATCCTTCATTTGCCTTTTTTCACCAGCGTTAATTCCCTGGGCAGGTCTATCAATTGCTGTTGATGTATGACTACCACATTTGGTTGTCTCACCTCTAACACAACCAGGTCCAAGAACTACAAGAACTGCTTTAAAACATTCTATTAACTGAAAACAAGGTTCTGAAAGATGAAGCAACTCTAGAAGGCAATGTAGCTTCCATATACAAGGAGGACAAGATTTCACAATCCGCACATATGCTCTGCACAGGGAAGCCTACATACATGAATACCCAATATGATTTCCCATAAGGTTATTGAAAGAACAGTAGATAAATAAAAATAAAAGAATTGATCAGAAATAAATCGGAGTGAACATGTATAGGGGAAGAAACAGAACCAAATAAACCTTAAGCTCTTCACTCTTAGTTCTCTGTAAGGCATGAGGGAAGACCAACACTAAACTTTCTGCAGTTAGTTCGACAGCAACATCAGAACAGGTGGTATATATTGCCGTAAGGAAACGTCCAATAGTAGAATCATAAATCACATTCCTGTAACACAAACCCAAAAGTTCAAAGTGAAGGTAGATATATATCCTTGAACTTCATAGGAGAAGATTAACTGACCAGTATGGAAAAAGAGAAACTTTAGAAATATTACTTTCCACACTCAAATGTGAGGAACGCAATCAGAGAAGATCCAATAAAACAATTAAAATTCACAATCATATCAAAATAAAACAAATGAGATGTGATTTGACATGTGGGAACACACCTGTACACGGGAAGACCTTCGTCATCTGCACTTAAAAGGAGGATGATTGACTGTATCAAGCCCACATGAGGGAGGATGTTGAAAGTAAGGATGGATCCGACAAGAGTAGCAAATTCAAAGCATGCCTTCCATATAAAATCAGATGTCAGATTAGTGTCCCAAAAAATAATTGCATCTTCGCCGAAAATTAAATGCATCAGTGACACTACAACCGAACCAAATCACCAAGTTTATGAAATAAATAGTAACTCACCATCTGCACATCTGCACCACCACTGCATACTAGAGAACAAGCAGCCTTAACAAATGATGTATGGATGAGACCCTGGACGTAGAGTGTCCCCTCAGTTAGGCATTTACAGATGATTTTAAGGATACAAGTGGCAAAAGGCTGCCATCTTTTGCATCCCACTAAGTTTAATACAAGACCATCGCAATCTCTGCGCTTACTAGCATCTGGCAGATCACAGAGATGAAAAGAATCACCCCAAATTGCAGAAAATGACATACAGAAACACCTAAATGGAATGTGATGTTCACAGATTTTCGCATTTGAGTGAAGTGATACAATAGGTTGCAGATCTGGACACAGAAAAAATGTAACGTTAGTATTTTGAGCCATAGTATGTATTATCAACATACGTGGAGTCAGTTTTTTTGCGAGCAACAATCTCCAACATAAAGTTGGTCCTAACTTTATCTGCACTTATCGAACAAAAATATATGGGAATCAGATTTGTAAGCAAGATCACGACCACCTTGAACAAAATAATAGTGGTGATGAAAGTTTTATCAGTTGGAAAAAAGCCACATCATTATGCATTATGATTAACAGGGAAGAAAGTTATGAATCTTACTATCACCTTTAACAGCCAGTAAAGCGTCATGGAAGAACATCCGATATGCCTTTCTTGAGTTGGAACGCAACAACATTAAGAGAGATCCAACCGTTTCAAGTATTACTCCATGCCCAGGACTGCAATTGATTTTAAAAAGAAAGCATTAGAGCAAAACTCTTGGAGAGTGACACATATAATTATTGTCTTCTCCAGTTTGTAGTTGGTATATATGGTACAACCAGTGAGGTATTTACTGAGAAGTCATTATACATAAAATTCTTCTGCCTGTGTCATTCTACTACAGCTCTGTCGGCGTAAAGGCTATTTTCTCTTTTTAAACAAGGATAGTGAACTAATCAAGAAACATCAAATTTTTACAAACTTAAAATTGGCAAAAGGGAATCATGGATTGGTACATAGAGTCAAATACACACAGTTCAGGGAGGAGATATGAATTACACAGGAACTAGGCACACCCAAATTCCACTCAGAAAACTTACACAAATTCTGGTTCTGCAAAAAAGGGCATAATAAGACCAATCACAGGCAGTATAGCAGCAGGGTTCCCATAGTAGAAAACTCCTGGAATGTTCCTTGCTGCATAACCAACAAGCTTCAGAACAGCTGTAACTTCTCTACTGTTGCCTGTACACACACCAAAGGAACTATGAAATTGCGATTCTCAAAAATAGCTAATTCGAGAAAAGATGGAACTGAATCGATATATGGAGTCCAAACAAACAAAAAAAGAGCGGAAATGTATGATATCAAGCTGTGAAAGTCGTAATTATCCCTAAGTTAACCTAAACCAATGCCAGCAAAATCCAAGCTAAGAATCACGCAAGGGAACAGAAACAAGAGGTCAAAGAGAGACAGTAATTACCGAAAGAAGGAACAGCGTAGGTATTCAAAAGATTACGGATGACAGCCCGAAATCTAATCTCTAGAGAATCTTCATCTTCCGAAGAGTGACGGTGATTGTTAGCCGAAGTGGATGAAGATGCGGCGACCAATTCACGAAGTTCATGAATCAAGCTGGAGGGATTATTGACGTTGGCCATCTCACAATCCCAGAAGCAATGGTCGCTCCAGTCTCCTCCTCTTCCTTCCGCCTTCCCTCCCAATTTTTAAAATAAAATAAGACGATGGAGAAGGAAGAAGACGATGGAGAAGATAAAGAAACAAAAAAAAATTCTGATTTTTTTTCTTAAAATTATTATTTGGTATTATTGTTATTGGTTTAGTTTAAAATAATGAAATTAATTTTAAAACGGTTTATATGGTTTAATATAAAAATTTTTATTAGCTAAAGTTGATTAAATGATTACCGGTATACAGTAAACCATATTTGTGTGTGGAATTATGTGTTTAATTTACGATCGGTGTGGGAATTAGTTTTGAAAATACGATATGTGTGGGTTTTTGAAGATTCGCAAAGTTTGTGTGTAATAATTATGATACAAAAGTTCTGGAGTGTAATATGGTCGTCCACTCCAAAAATTTTTTAAATGTTTTTACAAAAAATAACCTTTTTGGCCTTTAGGGCATATATAATATATAATCTATATAATCTATATATTATAAATGGAAATTTATCAAAAATATCATGATTGATACCCATCTTCAAAATATCGGCAAATGACTCTTCAAACTAGGTTTGGGATTTCGGTCCAGTCCGAATAAACCGAATCGGACCGAGCCGAATACCATCAATCCGAATTCGTACCAGAACCAAGAATTAAGTCAATCGAAATCTAAATTAATTTTATTCGGAATTCGGTTTAAATCTGTTCGGTTTTCAGATTCCAATTAAACCAAAATTATTGGGAAAAAACACTTACATCCCTCATTAGTCTCACATTATTAAAATATATGCACTCTATGTCCCACCCTTGAGTCGAACCTGCAACCTTTAAGCATATGGTCGCATACATAACGAATTTGCTATACATATTTTTGTTGTTAAATTAATTAATAAAAACCGATCCATTTAAACCGAGTACCGATTAAACTGAACCGAATTAAAATATATTACATTTCAGAATTTTTCTTATAAAAAATATAAACCGAAAATCTGATTAAACAGATCCGAATAAGTCGAAAATTCCGAACTCCCAGGACTACTTCAAACTCAAATAATGTCTTTTTCAAAAGTTTAAAAATACAAATACTCTTTAAACAAAAAAAAAAACTTTCATTCTCTCTTTCTCTTGAGAAAAAAAAGATTATTTCGAGGACGTATGTTTTATGTCATCCTCTGCCATGCAGACAGACTAAATGAAAAAGAGATGTCGTTGAAAGCTGCGAACGAAAGAGAAAGCGGGACTTTGTGGAAGGTGGTTCTTAAACTATCAATCTGAGAAATAAACGGAAGTCATACAAACTGTCTGGAAATGTCATCCTTTGCCATGAAGAAAGACGAAATGAATGATGATGCCGTTGAAAGCTATGGACAGAAGAGAAAGCGAGGCTTTGTGGATGTTGGTTCTAGAAGACAAGTTTATAGAAGACACGCCAAATCTGAGAGACACCCAGATCAAAACTCACCTCGAAGGCCAAATCTCCTGAAGCAAAGCAGATCTATGTAAAATCTACATCACCACTATCTTTCACCACCGTCTATAAAATCTACACCATCATTGTCTGTAAAATCTACACAACCACCGTCTGTAAGATCTACACAACAATGTCTGCAAGATCTACATCACAAACCAAAATCCTCCACCATTTTCCCAGCAAAAATTAGAAAATGCAGACGGACGTATGCTTCCTCTTTGGGATTATAAGACCATATTTCTTTGGTATTTTCCTTTCTTTTAGAACCACCATTGTTTCGAATTCGTTTCAGAATATTTTGTATTTTACCTGAATCACTTTGTTTGTATTTTTACTGATAGCCACTAGAAAAGGTCCAACTCGAAAAGCTCCACACTTATCGAACTTGTTGAGAATAAGGAAATAGTTCTAGACATTGTTCGAACCCTCATTGCTTTTATGAGACTAAGATACAAGGTAATTGATTCCTTATTATCATCATCTATATTTTACAGTTTTTTTTGTGTTCAAACAATTTCTTGACCTTTTGTTATATCTTTGATTATTAGGCTGATTTGGTTTTTTGCTTCTTGGTCAAAGATTTCTTCTCGCAGTTTAGCACAATTAAGAGAGTTAGAGTTGCCAGAAACAAGAAAAGGTTAGCCATTAATGCTTTTGTTTCCTCGGCTTGGAAGTTATGTACTTTTTCTTTACTCATTAATTATGGTTTTAGTAACATACTGTAAAATCAAAGCATTTTGAGTTCATACAGTTTGATGCCCTTCAGGTATAACTTGGATATTTAGAAAAACCATTGGGAACCCCTCATATTCTAATATCCATTTATTTTTCTCGATTCACTTCTTATAATTTTGCTTTGATTCTGCAGGTGCAATGAATAATTATTTGTTGATGGAGCACATGCTTTAAGTCCTTGTCATTCCACCAGAAAATATCAATCCAACTGGTGAGTGACTTTAATCGACTTGGACGCCGAATATTTCATTGATGATATTGGTTTAGATCTTTCTCAGAGGTATGGAGGTGGCATTGAAGACTATTATCTAACCCATTATCCTCAGGTATGAGTAGGGTCTTGAATTTTTAATCGCTAAATATATCTTTTGCTTGATATTAATACCTCTGAGAATGATCCGTGAAGGAAGAGTTAATAACATGGCAATACAAGGCAACAAAGAAATAGATGTCCCTTAGCTTCCTCAAATTCGAAGCCATAAGTGTTTTTTTGTGGCTGAGTTTAGTTGGTATCTCAAAAATTATTTACTTTATAGAATTTATAAACATCTAATCTTTGGTTATGCTTTGCTTCTTAAGCTCTATTAATCAGTCTCATCATGTTAAGTTACTGCATGTTTTGTGTTTCTTATCGAGTAAATGATCTTATATCGAGCTTCTTTGTGCATCTTACTATGAATTGGAACAAAGAAATGGTGTTTTATGAATTTCCACATTTTTTCGATATTTTTATTACAAAAGCATCAAATTCAAGGATCTAAGGAGTACAAAGTAAGCTACCCTCGTCATGGCTTCGAGGAGCATCTACTCATGTATTTTTACAATGGAGTAGATTGGCAATACAAGGGAATGCTGAATGCAGCGGGTGCTGGAGATTTCGCTACGCGGAGCGTGGATGGAGCATACCGTCTGTTAGAAAACATAGCAAATAGCTCCTACAACAAGGACGTTGAATATGACAGGACTAGCAAGGAAGAGAGCCCTGATGCAAAACTGAAAAATCTGTCCGACATGGTTAAAGAGCTAGCGGAAATGAGCAAGGAAGATTATCTGGCGACGATCTTCTCCATCCAACAAGTAGCAGAGAGGATTTCGACTAATGGAGGAAACAATAATATGAGAGCTAACACAACCCATGAGAGCGAACAGAGAAAGGTATTTTACCACAACTACAGGAACCACCCAAATATCTCATACAAAAACCCGAATGTAGCCAATCCCGAAGACCAATTTTACCCGTAGGTTCGTCCATCGATCCGATCAGATCCACATCAATCCGATCGGGTCGTCCTTCTGAAATTCGACACAGACCTTCTGAGCGACACCATCAAGGGAAACGAGATCGAATCACTAAAGGAGATAGTGAGAGACGCCATATGAAGGACAACTGGAGAGATGACCGCGATGAGAACCGCGATACATGACTTGAATCATAGCCTGAGTAACAGGATTATTGGTTTATGATGTGGCCAAGATTTTTCGTTCGGGCTAATCATGTTTCACCCAGGAATACTAGAAAGTATACTTGAGAGTTTAAACTCGTTCATTATCGCAAGTGCACAGTTTAGTCACTTGTAGCATAGAGCGGGGTCGATCCACAAGGAAATCTGGTACACGTCTAGAGATCTAAGGTTCAGTATGTAACAGGGGGGTTGTTGACGTGTGTCGGTTTATTCATCCAACATAGCCAGGTTTCACCCAGGAATACTAAAAAGTAGACCTAAGAGTTTAAACCCGCTCAGAACCGTAAGTGCACGGTATAGTCACTTGTAGCATAGAGCGGATCGATCCACGAGGAAATCTGGCACACTTTTATAGAACTAGGTCTAGATGGTAACAAAAAGGGGGGGGGGTGTAATACCCGTGATGTTCAGTAATTCTGTAATCGACAAATTTCCCCGACGATGAATAGTCTGCGGTACGTAAATAATCGGTAAATGGAATTCACGCGGTTTTTGGTTAGTCGACTCAAGCATCTTGGTTTAGTTAAATCTCGAAATTTAAGCTTGGTTTAAGCTCGGTTTA
>CM071719.1:14362640-14377201 GCA_036630335.1 Physaria fendleri | reverse complement strand
GTTGTACTGCGTACTCTCTTTTCTTATTTTACTTGTAATTCAAAAGTGTAAATTAAATGCTTAACTGAAGTGGATTAGACCAGAATAAGAACTATGAAATATTATAATTCAAAGTTGGTTTCGTGTGGCAAATGAAAAATGCAAAAATTTATACATGAGATCATTTTCTTTGTTAAAAGTGTAATTGGAGAAAATAATGAATACACAGACGAGAATAATGCATAAGATTCTTTTTTCGATGAGAATTTTGATTTAAAGAAAAGAGGATAAAAACTAACAAGGTTTTTTCTTGTCCATTTTCAAATGTAATTTGTACCATTTGCTCTTCTTCTTTAGTGCTTCGGGCCTATCGCAACTACTTTCTTTCCTGTACCCCTCTCTGCTACTTTCTTCTCGTTCCCCCACCTCTTCCTCTTCCTCTTCCTCTTCGTCTTGTTCAGTTGGAGCAGGCGCATCAGCCGCCGCCTTCTTGAACGAGCTCTTTCTCAGCCTGTTCTTCTTGCTTGAGCTTCTCTTCATCCGTGGAATCGTCGTGTAGGCTGATTGAATCTCATGTCTCTGCTTTAAAAGCTCATCAATCTGTACAACACACATTAGAAGACGAATTGTATTCCATAAATTTCAGTGCCTAAGGCCAAACTTGGACATATTACTTAGTCATGATGATTATTTTTTTTTGGAAAACAGTCATGATGATTATATGAAGATCTTTTATGAATAAAAGACTAACCGATTGCATTTCCTGAGCGTATCTACTAGTCATATCGGTGAACTGCACAAGAACTTCCCTGTACTCTGTCTCAAACTTCGCCAGTTCTGCCCTTTTAGTGAGGATCTGAGCTTCTACAGACCTAAGGTCTTCTTTTTCTTGTGCAAAATCGGCAGCACAAAGAACTTGGATTGTATAGCTCACGCTTTTAAAGAAGTTATCACCTGAAATAGGAACATGTCATTAAATGACCACCAACTTGGAACAGTCGGAGTACTGAATCAAGGAAAGGAAGTGAATTTGTAATTAGATTACAAGCCAGGAAAACTGACCATAGACGGCAAAGACATGAGTGCCGGCTTTTAGCTCGGTGACTTCACATTGCTGAAATCCATCAAGCTTTTTAAAGAAGGCAGATTCTGGATCCTTAGCTTGAGCGATCTAGAGCAATAAAAATGAAGTCAAGTGTGGGACAAAAGAGTGAGAAGCAAAAGAAACTCATCCGGCAGAAAGTAGTTATATATACTTAAAAGTTAGAACATAGTGAAGTGAACCTACTGAATTAACTGTGTGATCCAACCGGTAGACAGGGAATCCGAGAAAGTACATTCCGGCAGATGTTATCTTACCAGTTTTTCTGCTATCCTCCTGTATCCATGTGGGATTCAGTGTATAGAATAAAACAACAATTTGAATTAGTTATATTATTACATGAACACCACATTCGTTACATGGAAAACAAAGACACCATTTTCACTTATTAATAACAATACCTGCAAGGCTAAGCTTAATCCGCTGTTGGCCTCTTGATCAAAGTACAGTAACTGCACAAGCAGACACACAAATTAGTTATAAATACTTCGGTATTTCCATACCAGTTTGACGGGAAAGACACCGTCAAGCTAACCTTGAATTTGCTCTTGCTAGAGGATTCCACTCTGCAGACCAACCCAGAACTTATTTCCTGTTCTGTTATTGTGACAGCATAAAAGTGTGCACATTGCTTTTCAACCTGTAAGAACCATAGCATATATGAGACTTGAATGAAGATCGTCACTCATTACACACACTGTAGCTCACCTTTTTAGATATAGATTGTCCAAGTACAAGAGGTTCAACTAAAACTCTGCCATTAAGAGCCTCCTCCAGAATAGTTGCAGAGACAGATGTTTTTATCGGTACACCAAGTTTGCTATTTCGATGGAAGTATCAAGACACGTACTTAGCTTGCATTTAACAAATACGTAGAAACAGAAGTCAGAAGTCCACATCAAAAGGAAACAAACCTAAACAAAGCTGCAAACACAGTATTCACAGCTCCTAAACTCGAGAGATCTAGCTCCAGGTCTTGGCTTTCCGCTTCAACAGCCTGTCAAAGAGAAGCTCTTTGCAATTAGCAAACTCTGAAAATTGATGCTCGAGCAACATTAGCTGGTGGAAGAATATTGAATGACAACGTTGTTGCAAATTACTACAAACATCAATTAATAGCATGATTACACAGACGACAAACAGCTTAGCTCGTGCCTCATGTAGAGAGGTCAGCGTAAATCTACAATACCACAACACAAATGAATCTCACCTCAAAACCTGCTGTATCAAACTGGCGACGTTTCTCCGGATCAGACAAAATGTTGTAGGAAAATGTGACCTCCTTAAACATGTCAGCTGCAATCGGGTCATTTGCAGTCTTATCAGGATGGTACCTGAAAACACAAAACAATAATCTGAACAAGGCTAAACACAGTGATAGCAAGACCAGGACTACATGCTTGTGCAGAGAGTTTGTAATCTGCAAAACAGAATTAATAGCCTAGACCAAAACAATCGCCGTCCCTACTTATATTCCGGATCAAGGCTTGACTGAGTAAATCACAGATTAACAAGTAGCCATTAACTGCTTCCCAGACCTATCCGCAAACTCAATTCAAGAATCTTCTCCGTAACCTAAACTTAGAGTTCTTCTTTGCATCATAACCCCTAGATTCGGATAGTTCAAACTAAGAGAGACTTACTTAAGAGCCAATTTTCGGTAAGCGCTCTTAATTTCCTGATCCGTAGAGTTTCTCAAGACTCCAAGAACCTCGTAAGGGTCACGACGAAGCTGCTTCTCAGCAGCATCCTTCTTTTCCGACTTGGATCTACGAGCTGGCATTTCTTCTCTTCAAAACAAAACAAAAAATCTTAAGAATAAATCGAACTTCAACAAAAGAATCTCCGGATATTCAGCAGCTGGATAATAACAATCTTCTCAATCACTCCAACAATTCTCTAACGGAAAATTCAAACTGACGACTGAAGAGAGCGGCGAGATTAGTCGTCTAGTTAGCTATCTCTTTGAATCCTGGAGAGATAAGACTGAACTGTCAAATGAGAAATCGGAGGGGGAAATTTTAGGTGAGAAAAATAGTTTGGGTTTGAGAAAGAGAGAGAGAGAAGGAGGATAAATTTTACTGTGCGTTGTTCCGCACGTGATTATAAGCGCGTGAGAATTTGATTCGAGGACAGCAGATTGTTTGTTTCTTGTTTTGGCACCTTTCTTTGGCGCGTAGCCACACGCGGATCAAAACAGTAAGTTTCGAAATAAAATATTTTCTTAAAACTAATTGAATATTATATATTTATTTAATTAAATTAATACTACTCCTTCCATTCTTATTTTATAATATTTTGATTTTGAATAATGAATTAGTTTTAGACATTGGCCTGTTTGTTTCTCCATTGAAGATTCATTTGGATGGAGATAATGAATGATGTTTGTTTAGTAACAAAAATTAATCATTTGAATGATCCATTTTGAATGATCCATTTGCATACAGATGATGAATGATGTTTGTTTACTAACAAAAATTAATCATTTGAATGATTCATTGAGATGATTCATTTGAATGAGTTACAAAATTAATGCTAAATTTGGTAATCAATTTGGATAGAGATGGTTTATTAAAAATACTAAATACCAAATGTATCTTTTAGTAATTAAAAATTAACCTACCAAAAATATTAATTGTAATTCTAAAAAAAATAGTTAATATTTGGATAGAGATGGTTTATTAAAAATACTAAATACCAAATGTATCTTTTAGTAATTAAAAATTAACCTACCAAAAATATTAATTGTAATTCTAAAAAAAATAGTTAATGGTTCAATATTTTTTGGCGAAAAGTTTGTAAATCAGTATATTTTTTGCAGGAAAATCGGGTTTCAGTATTTTTGGCAGCAAAATCGCGGTTTACTATATTTTTTGTGGAAAAATTGTGGTTATATATTTTTGGCGGAAAACGTACTTTTTGGCGGAAAAATTGCGGTTCCGTAATTTTTAGCGGGAAAATTTTGATTCCGTAGTTTTTGGCGGAAAAATTACGAAAATTGCGGTTCCGTAATTTTTAGCGGGAAAATTTTGATTCCGTAGTTTTTGGCGGAAAAATTACGGAAAATTGCGGTTCCGTAATTTTTAGCGGGAAAATTTTGATTCCGTAGTTTTTGGCGGAAAAATTACGGTTCCATAGGTTTTGGCGGGAAAATTACGAGAAATTACGGTTACGTAGGTTTGATTCCGTAGTTTTTGGCGGAAAAATTACGGTTCCATAGGTTTTGGCGGGAAAATTACGAGAAATTACGGTTACGTAGGTTTTGGCTAGAAAATTACGAGAAATTATGGTTATATAGTTTTTGACGGCAAAATTACGAGAAATTACGCTTCCGTAGGTTTTGGCGGGAAAATTACGAGAAATTATGGTTCCGTAGGTTTTAAATTATGGTTCCGTAGGTTTTGGCGGGAAAATTACGAGAATTATGGTAGGTTTTGCGAGAAAATTTACGGTTTCGTAATTTTGGCAAAAAAATCCAGATTTCGTAATATTTTAGGGGTTAAAAATTACTTTCTGTTTTATATATTTATTTAATTTTAAAAATAAATTAAAAGTGGACCATCTCCATCAAAATGGTCCAATTTGGATCATCCAAGTGAATCTCAAAATTTAGCCTATATTTCAAAGTTCATTCAAATGGCTCATCTCAATGAATCATCCAAATGATTAAAATTTGTTGCTAAACAAACAAACATGATCATCGATCCATTTGAATGAATCATCTAAATGGATAATTTGAATGGATATATCAAATGGAGAAACAAACATGGCCATTATGTATACAACAAAAATTATCATTTAAATTATTTTTATTAATTTTTGAATAATTAATAAAACAATTTATAATGTTAGTATATTTACAAGATAGATATTAAATTTATTTCTTAATCATAAGCAAGAATACCTTGAGCAAATTAGTCGACCAAGAAACGTAGCGGCGGATACCTTGGCGAAACATGCACTTCATCTTCCTCTTTATTTTGGTTCAATTGACAATATTGTTTTCTTTGGCTCCAACCATCTTTAGATTGTTAACTTGGTTTTCATGATTATTTAATATTAATAATATAAATTCAGTTTGACAAAAAAAAAAAAAAAAAACATAAGCAAGAATAAATGTTATTTTTTTAATGATTATTTTACAAGAAAAAAAAAAAAAAAAAAACATAAGCAAGAATAAATGTTATTTTTTTAATGATTATTTTACAAGAGATGAGAAATCAAATATTTAAGAAACTAAAAATAGTATATTTAACTGTTTTATCTTCTATCTCAAAAAATAAATTTTTTAAATAATACAGAAATTATTAGCAATATTTGAAAATCTAAATAATGAAAATAATGTATAACTGAAATATTTCACAATAAAAGTACACCAAGTTTGCTATTTCGATGGAGGTATCAAGACACGTACTTAGCTTGCATTTAACAAATACGTAGAAACAGAAGTCAGAAGCCCACATCAAAAGAAAACAAACCTAAACAAAGCTGCAAACACAGTATTCACAGCTCCTAAACTTGAGAGATCTAGCTCCAGGTCCTGGCTTTCCGCTTCAACAGCCTGTCAAAGAGAAGCTCTTTGAAATTAGCAAACTCTGAAAATTGAAGCTCGCGCAGCATTAGCTGGTGGAAGAATATTGAATGTTGCAAATTACTACAAACATCAATTAATAGCATGATAACTATGAATACACAGATGACAAACAGCTTAGCTCGTGCCTCATGTAACCACAACACAAATGAATCTCACCTCAAAACCTGCTGTATCAAACTGGCGGCGTTTCTCCGGATCAGACAAGATGTTATAGGAAAATGTGACCTCCTTAAACATGTCAGCTGCAATGGGATCATTTGCAGTCTTATCAGGATGGTACCTGTAACACAAAACAATACTATGGGAACAAGGCAAAATACACTGATAGCAGGACGAGGCTTATATGCTTCATGCTTGTGCAGAGAATATGTAATCTAGCCTAGACCAAACAATCGCCGTCTCTACTTATATCCCGGATCAAGCCGTGGCTGAGTAAATCACAGATTAACAAGTAGCCATTAACTGCTTCACACTTCCCAGACCTATCGGTAAACTCAATTCAAGAATCTTCTTTGTAACCTAAACTTAGAGTTCTTCTTTGCATCATAACCCCTAGATTCGGATAGTTCAAACTAAAGAGAGACTTACTTAAGAGCCAATTTTCGGTAAGCGCTTTTAATTTCTTGATCCGTAGAGTTTCTCAAGACACCAAGAACCTCGTAAGGGTCACGACGAAGCTGCTTCTCAGCAGCATCCTTCTTCTCCGACTTAGATCTACGAGCTGGCATTTCTCCTCTTCAAAACAAAACAAAAAACCCTAAGAATATCAATCCAACTTCAACAAAAGAATCTCCGGATATTCAGCAGCTAGAATAACAACAATCTTCTCTATCACTCCAACAATTCTCTCCCGGAAATTCGAACTAACGACGGAAGAGAGCGGCGAGATTAGTCGTCTCGTTAGCTATCTCTTCGAGAGATAAGACTGAACTGTCAATGGAGAAATCGGAGGGGGAAATTTTAGGTGAGAAAAATAGTTTAGGTTTGTGAGAGAGAGAGAGAGAGAGAGGAGGATAAATTTTAAAACACTGGATATTCCACTGTGCGTTGTTCCGCACGTGATTATAGGCGCGTGAGAATTTGATTCGAGGACAGCAGATTGTTTGTTTCTTGTTTTGGCACCTTTCTTTGGCGCGTAGTATCACGCGGATCAAAACAGTAAGTTTCCAAATAAATATTTTCTTAATTTTATTTGGCAGGGATAATATTTTCTTAAATATTATATATTTATTTAATTAGATTAAATAATACTAGACTGGACAATTTTTTTCATCCAAACTATGCAATTTCTCAATTTTTTTTTTAATAAATTTCTCAATTTTTTCTATTTAAACTATTCGACTCTCAATTTTCTGTCCTAATTATTGGATTCTAAGAAATTGATATCCAAATTCCTTAAACCATTTTAATCTTCTACATATCGTGTTAATCATAATTCGTAAGATCTCTTAATTGATTGCATAATCCACCTCGTTCAATTATCTATCCACTAAAAACGTATTTATCAAACACGCGTAACCGAAATTAATTTAAATTTAGTTAACCATTAAAACTGAATAATTTTAGAATTAGTTTTGGATTTAATTTCGGATTTGAGAGTTAACCCAGAAACCATTAAATCAAATCAAAAATAATGAATATATATATATGTATATATGAGGCTAGTTGTAAAAATAACCAATTCTAAATGTTTTTTGTCCTGAAAATCCATTAAAAATCCAACTCATATGTGTTATTTATGGCCTTTTAAAATGATTCCTTACAAAGTATTTATGTGTTTGGAATGGTTTAGTTACAACTTACAACAACATCTAAGAGCAGGTTTATATGAGTGGTTCAAGTTTTAAACATAAGAATTTTGTATTGATAATATTTGATTTTCATGGTAAAATAAAAATAAAAAAATTAGCAGGTATCAACCCATTTATTAATTTATATTTTTATACTGTTTTTGTCTAAACAGCCAAAAAAAATTATAAAAGATGGTGTGACATATATGGAAATGATTTAAAACTTAACTAACCTAATGTTTTGTATTGATAATATTTGATTTTCATGGTAAAAGAAAAAAAAATAGCAGGTATCAGTCCATTTATTAATTTATATTTTTATACTGTTTTTTTGTATAAACAGCCAAAAAATAATTATATAATATGGTGTGACATATATGGGAATGATATAAAACATAACTAACTTTATGTTTACAAATGAAAATATAAAAATATTTCACTATTTAGGTATTGTAACAGTATTGTTGACTAATGCCTGCTAATGAGTATAACAACATATACAGAAATAATTGATTTAATTTATTAAGTATTTTATTTTATTATCTGTCCCTATCTTCACAAAAAGACTACTCCATGATGCTTGCATCAGTGTACAACTTTCCAGGAATATTTTACCAAATATTCATACAAAATGGTCCACATGATATTATTACTTAAAACACAATCAGAGACTCATCATCATGTTTTGTTCATTTTTCTAATTAAAACCGTCTTTGATTATTTTAGATTAGAAAAAAACATTGGATAACGAAAAACCTATAGTTTGTTAATCTTGGTTGACTTTCGTTGACTTTCTCTCAAGGGCGATTTCTCGGCGATTTTGGTCTTTTCTTTTCGGATTTTCAGATGAGCCGTCCGGACTCTTCTCCGGCGGCTGGCGATGATCCTCGTTCACCGTCTCTCTCTTCTGCAACGGATTTCCCGAAGCTTGATGGATCCACTCGATTCAAACGTGGTCTGTTTTCGTCAGATGGGGATAATCGATTGAAAGGTTTCGATCAGTTGGGAAATGGCGATTCCCTATCTTCTCAGCCACGATCTGTGATTTCTTCTCCTTTGAAGAAAGTTTCGGATTCTGAAGTCGACGGTATTTCAGCTCAAGTTCAAATCGGCGATAACAAAAATCAAAAGGAAACTCAAGTTTCAAATAAACAGCTCTCAGATCCTAATCAGTCTCTTGGGAATCAGAATCTACCTCTGAATTCTCAAGAGCAGAAAGCTAAGCTCTCTTACTCAGCCATGGGGGCGATTTCTCGGCGATTTTGGTCTTTTCTTTTCGGATTTTCAGATGAGCCGTCCGGACTCTTCTCCGGCGGCTGGCGATGATCCTCGTTCACCGTCTCTCTCTTCTGCAACGGATTTCCCGAAGCTTGATGGATCCACTCGATTCAAACGTGGTCTGTTTTCGTCAGATGGGGATAATCGATTGAAAGGTTTCGATCAGTTGGGAAATGGCGATTCCCTATCTTCTCAGCCACGATCTGTGATTTCTTCTCCTTTGAAGAAAGTTTCGGATTCTGAAGTCGACGGTATTTCAGCTCAAGTTCAAATCGGCGATAACAAAAATCAAAAGGAAACTCAAGTTTCAAATAAACAGCTCTCAGATCCTAATCAGTCTCTTGGGAATCAGAATCTACCTCTGAATTCTCAAGAGCAGAAAGCTAAGCTCTCTTACTCAGCCATGGTTGATAATTCCTCTCGTTTACCTTCCTTTTCAATTGATTCAAATAAGCTTGCAGGTGGTTCCATTTTTGAGATTCCTTCAGAGGTGGAGAAGGATGATAAACCTCTATGGACTGATCTCATTGTGGGTGTTTTTCCGGACAAAGCGAGAGGTGGAGAAGGATGATAAACCTCTATGGACTGATCTCATTGTGGGTGTTTTTCCGGACAAAGCGCCTCATCCTGGAGTTGTTCATGTGATTATCAAGAACATCTGGAAGTTTGGGTTTAAGGATGCTGCTTTTGAGGTTTATACTGTAAACAAGAGTACGGTGAGAATTCGAATCAACATTAAGCAAATCAGAAATAAGGTTCTTAACAGAGGTATGTGGACTATTGCAAACTTGCCTATGGTAGTATCAAACTGGTCTCCAATTGTTGAAGAGGTTCAGCCTGTTATAACTCATATGCCAATTTGGGTGATAGTAAAAGACATTCCGAATAAGCTGTTTACTAAGAATGGAATTAGTTATTTGGCTGTGCTGTTGGAACGCCAAAGCGATTACATCAGGAAACTATTCTTTGTACCAAATTTGATGAAGCGAAGGTTCAGGTTGAGGTGGATCTTAATGTAGAATTGCCTAAAGAAATGCTGGTTCGACATTCTCAAACGGGTCAAGTCTACTCTATCAAGTATGCTTATCCTTGGCTTCCTTCAAAATGTAGTTTATGCTCAAAGTGGGGTCACTTATCTGAAAGTTGTATGAAAGCTCAGAATGAGAAAGGGGATACTTCAGGGGGCACTAACCAAAGCAAAAAGGATATTGAAGAAGGGGAAATTCCTCCATCTCAGGAGGATAGATCACAGAATAATAGCTCAGTTAAACAGAGAGATACCATGGAGGTTGTATTGAATCCGCAGATAACAAATGCAGGTTTAGGCTCTGCAAGAACTCACGAACCTGGGAGTTCAGGTCAGGCTCGGTTTCACTTAGCAGGCTCAAAGACACAGATCAGAAGCTTTCCTAGTCCAACTTCAGATAGAGTTACAAATACTAGATTAACATCTAGTCCTTCTCATAAGAAAAGAGTTGTTTCTCAAATTTTACAAAGGAATAGCCTTCAAAAAAGTGAAGAGGATGAGTGGTTATCTCCATCAAAGTCGATTAAGAGTTCTGAAGTCCCAAATGAAGAAAAGATTTTTATTGAATCCAGTTTTGATGCTCTCAAAGATATGGGATTTTCTGAAAGTGAATTGGGGTTATCGGATGTGGATTTAGAGGAACAAGTTGAAAACACTGACTCTGATGGAAGTCTAGCTACAGGAAGGAAACTGCGTTCTCGTGTCGGGAGAGCAACAAAGAAAACAAAGGATAAATCGAATCAGAAAGATCAATCAAGTCAGAAGGAAAAGTCTTTCCTAGTCCAACTTCAGATAGAGTTACAAATACTAGATTAACATCTAGTCCTTCTCATAAGAAAAGAGTTGTTTCTCAAATTTTACAAAGGAATAGCCTTCAAAAAAGTGAAGAGGATGAGTGGTTATCTCCATCAAAGTCGATTAAGAGTTCTGAAGTCCCAAATGAAGAAAAGATTTTTATTGAATCCAGTTTTGATGCTCTCAAAGATATGGGATTTTCTGAAAGTGAATTGGGGTTATCGGATGTGGATTTAGAGGAACAAGTTGAAAACACTGACTCTGATGGAAGTCTAGCTACAGGAAGGAAACTGCGTTCTCGTGTCGGGAGAGCAACAAAGAAAACAAAGGATAAATCGAATCAGAAAGATCAATCAAGTCAGAAGGAAAAGTCAAACAAAAAGGGGAAAGGTCCATATAAAACTTGGACATATATGGCCATGGACAGTATGGGTGTCCATATGAACATAACGGACGGACATGGACAGAACCATTTCAAAATAAATAGATGGACATGGACGATGGGCGGACAATTTAGTCCATTAAATATTCAGTCCATTAAATATTCTAAATTAATAAAAAACATGTAGTTATTGTTATTGATCAATTTTTTTGTTGTTTTTACAATAAATAAACTGATTATTTTTATAATATAATATTTTTTTTATAAAAAATATAGAAACACAATTTTCTGGCAAAAAAATACGAAACCACTATTTTCCCAACAAAAACTGAGAATTACAATTTTTTTTTTTTGTCAAATTACAAAATCATGAATTTCGCGCCAAACATATAAAACATGATTTTTCCCGAAAAAATACAAAAAAGAAATTTTCAGCAAAAAAATGTGCAGCCACAATTATTCCGTAAAAAATAAGCAACCATAATTTTTTTGCCAAAGATAAATAACCATGATTTTCTCACCAAAAATATGGTATCACAGTTTTCTCCTCAAAAATATGGAACCGTGGTTTTTCCGCAAGAAAATACAGAACCATGATTTTCCCGCCAAAAATATGAAACCGTGAATTTTCCGCCAAAAATACGAAATCTTAAATCTTCCGCCAAAAAACGTAACCGTGATTTTCCCGCCAAAAATATGGAACTGTGATTTTTCAGCAAAAAAATGTAACCGTGATTTTCCCGCCAAAAGTATCTGATTTTTCAGCAAAAAAATGTAACCGTGATTTTCCCGCCAAAAGTATCTGTAATTTTCTCGCCAAAAATACGGATCCATAATTTTTCGACAAATAATGAAATTACAATTTTCCTGCCGAATATGTGTAACCATCATTTTCGCACAACGAAAAAAATTATATTCGTTATATTTCCGTAAAAAATACTTTGTCACAATTTTTTTGTCAAAATATATAATCACGTTTTTCCGGTAAAAAAACATGAATTTTCCAAAAAAAAAAATACGAAACACAATTATTAACAATTACTTGGACATGAGAAATAATTGAGTAATAAAGCATTGTCCATGGACAAATTTTATTGGATATTTGTCCAAATGGACATGGACACTTATGGAAATGGACATTCATGGACATGGACGGTTTTGTCCACGAAAAAAAAAAAGTCCATTTGGACATGGACAGTTGGACATGGACATAAGATTTGACACCCTTACCAGCAATGAGTGGTTTTTTTTGGAATATAAGGGGCCTCAACCAAGCCCCGAAACAACTGGTGGTTCCCAGCAATGAGTGGTTTTTTTTGGAATATAAGGGGCCTCAACCAAGCCCCGAAACAACTGGTGGTTCAGAATTGGATAAGGCAAAGTAACCTGAAGTTTGGTTGTATTATTGAAACCAGAGTCAAAACTAATAAATCTATGGATATTGCTGAAAGGATTTGCCCAGATTGGTCTTATATGTTCAATTATGAAGATCACAGGTTGGGTAAAATTTGGGTTCTTTGGAGTGGAGATGTTAGACTTACTCCTGTTTACAAGAGCAGTCAACTTATTACTGTTTCCATTCTTCTTCCGGGTCTGGATAGGGAGTTTTTCTGCTCTTTTATCTATGGTGCAAATACTTATGAAGAAAGGAAAACGCTTTGGTCTGATCTGAATTATCATGGAGCTTCAAACCTCTTTAGAGACAAGGCTTGGGTTATAATGGGGGATTTTAATGAAACACTCTATCTAGATGAGCATGAAGGGGAAAATGTAGTGGGTATAACGAATGGGATGCAAGAGTTCAGGGATATGGTAAATATGTGTTCTCTAATGGATTGTAGTGGGTATAACGAATGGGATGCAAGAGTTCAGGGATATGGTAAATATGTGTTCTCTAATGGATCTAAAAGGACATGGCCCAAAACTCACATGGTGCAATAAGAGAAGTGAAGGTATGGTTTGCAAAAAATTAGACCGTATCTTAGTTAATGAAAACTGGTTGAGTGTCTTCCCAGAATCTTATAGTATATTTGATGCTGGTGGTTGCTCGGATCACTTAAGAGGAAGACTTGAGTTTGGAGGTACACATGAAAGAAAGAGATTTCCCTTTAAGTTTGTAAACCATTTGGCTCAATCTTCAAAATTCAGAGAAGCAGTCCGGAATTATTGGAGTGATACAGAACCGTTGATAGCTTCTACAACAGCTCTTCATAGGTTCTCAAAGAAATTAAAAGCGCTTAAACCCATCCTAAGACAGCTTGCTAAGGAGGAAATTGGAAACATAACAAAGAAAGTGAGAGACGCTTACGAGATTCTTTGTACTAAGCAGCAAGCAAATTTATCAAATCCGAGCTTGGAGTCTCTTGGGGAAGAACAGGTGGCTTTTACTCGTTGGCAGAAATTATCTTATGTTGAGGAAAAGTTCTTAAAACAGAAATCAAAGGTCCACTGGCTAAAGGAGGGAGATGGCAATAATAGATTCTTTCATAGATCGGTTATTCAAAGAAGGAAAAAGAACACATTCATCTATCAGGCTCAAAGACTCAGATTAGAAGCTTTCCTAGTCCAACTTCAGAAAGAGTTCAGACTGCCAGATTAACAACTAGTCCTTCTCACAAGGAAAGAGTTGTTACTCACATTCTTCAAAGGAATAGTCTTCAAGGTAAAGAGGATGAGTGGTTATCTCCATCTAAATCGCTCAAACGTTCTGCTGTTCCAAATGAAGAAAAGATTTTTGTTGAAACTAATTTTGATGCTCTCAAAGATATGGGGTTCTCTGAAAGTGACTTGGGGTTATCGGATTTGGATTTAGAGGAACAAGTTGAAAACTCTGAATCTGATGGAAGCCTAGCAGCTGGAAGAAAGCTTCGATCTCGGGTAGGGAGAGCAACAAAGAAAACAAAGGATAAATCGAATCAGAAAGATCAGTCAAGTCAGAAGGAAAAGTCCAATAACAAGGGGAAAGGCCGTAAAAAAAAGGGTCGCAAGGGCCAGCAATGAGTGGGTTTTTTTGGAATATAAGGGGCCTTAACCAAGCCCCGAAACAACTGGTTTTTCAGAATTGGATAAGGCAAAGTAATTTGAAGTTTGGATGCATTATTGAAACTAGAGTCAAAGCTCATAAATCTATGGATATTGCGGAAAGGATTAGCCCCGATTGGTCATATATGTTCAATTATGAAAATCACAGGTTGGGTAAAATTTGGGTTATGTGGAGTGGAGATGTTAGACTTACCCCTGTTTACAAGAGTGATCAACTTATTACTGTTTCCATTCTTCTTCCGGGTCAAGATAGGGAGTTTTTTTGCTCTTTCATCTATGCTGCAAATTCTTATGAAGATCGGAAAACGCTTTGGGCAGATTTGAATTATCATGGGACTTCAAATATCTTTAGAGACAAGGCTTGGGTTCTAATGGGTGATTTTAATGAAACTCTATATCTAGATGAGCATGAAGGAGAGAATGTGGTGGGTATAACAAATGGGATGCAAGATTTCAGGGATATGGTAAACGGATGTTCTCTTCTAGACCTAAAAGGACATGGTCCAAAACTCACATGGTGTAATAAGAGAAGCGAAGGTATGGTATGCAAAAAACTTGATCGATTTTTAGTC
>CM071719.1:14346103-14357728 GCA_036630335.1 Physaria fendleri | reverse complement strand
ACTTTGCTTTGTTGTTATTTCTGTGATCGAGTAAGTTAAATGTTTTCTCCTATTTAATGACAGATACCTCCAATATCTAACTTCTTGAGCTGTTGAGCATAAGAAAGTTCTTCATTTGTTGCAGAAAAGAGTTTATTTGATACTTGATGAGTACTACTGCTAGAGGTGAACTTTACAAGGAACTTCAGAAATGCAAATACTTCAGTGTAAGACAAGCTGCTTCNATATAAGCTTTAACCTTTTGTGTGCAAGTATCCATTTATTTCTACCTAATTTATATATTGATGGATTCTGAACTATCAGGGTGAATTCAAAGATTGCAGCTTTTGGTTTTGGTCGGTGATTTGATAACTTTTTCACAAAATTAATTAATTATATATTCTAAAATATTTAGNNNGTTAAAAAATCTTTAAAAAATCTAAACTAAATTTTATTTTAAAATAATTTAGTTAGTGAAAAAAAATGATTTATAAATTTAGGGATTAAATGGCATGCCATATAATTTAATGATGAAAAAAATATAACGTAAATCTTTCAACTATTTCCAAAAATAAAATATACCAGTGTCTTTGCTTAGTCTCTTGGGTTTTAATCTCATTGATTAACCCAAGGGCAACAGCTAAGTTCTAAAACTCAATTAGCTTTGGTCAAAGCTTCTTGTGTCTTTCTTCAATCTCTTTGTTTGGATTGTAGGGGTTCATCATCCTGTACCTGAGTTCGTGACCTTCTGGAAGAACTGGTCATTGTATTTTATTTGCTTGGCTTTGGTGTTTTTGGGTTTTTCTTGCAGGTGGGATCTCTCAGGTAAGGTTTCTAATCTTGTTTTGAATTTGATTGTATAACTCAGAGCATGTTCTGAGATGTTTGAACTTTTGTGTAAAANNNCAGGAGAAGATACCTAAGAATTTTTGCTTCTCAAATAATATATAGGGGATTTTTGATTTTCGGGCTTATTTTCCGGTTTTTTGGATTTTTGGGATATATTTTATTTTTGATTTTCGGGCTTATTTTCCGGTTTTTTGGATTTTTGGGATATTTTTAAAAATCCGAACCCGACGCGAACCCGAAAACATCCGAACCGAACCCGATCCGACCCGATTTCTTAAAATACCCAAACGGATATGTTTTACATGTATCCGAAAAACCGAAACCCGAAAAACCCGAACCGAACCCGATCCGAAACCCGAATGGTCATTGGAAAATGGAACGTGGACTAACGCGTACAATTGAATATAAAGGGGTAATGTTCGAATAGACAGGAAGTAAAAGGGGTGATTTTAATATTTACTTAGTATTAACACCTACGAAAGGATACATGATCGGATTTGATCATATAATAAAAGTAAAGGGGCTAACCTACGAAAGGATACATGATCGGATTTGATCATATAATAAAAGTAAAGGGGCTATTTTAGAAATTAACTGAAACCTGAGGATATATTTTAAAGTAATATTTCCCTCGATTTCGAGATATATAACGATCGAAGCAAAATACAGTTAAGAGAGTCTTGAGAGAGTAAAAACTAACAATGGAGAAAGATAATAAAGAAGAGAAGAAGCATATTCCTCTTGACGAAGAAGACGTTGCGATTCTCAAAACCTACTTACGTCATTCTAGTTATTTATGTTATTTGTTTACTCTGTTCTTGCTTGGTCTGTTCTCCTCGTTCTCATCTAGTAAGTAGTAACTTGGATTTGGATGAGAAATTCAGCTACATGGTATCTCTCTGGAATCATTACTACACTGTTCTTCTTTTATCAAAAGGAAGAAACAAATCCAAAATTGATACAAATGCATTTCTCTCAAACTCTTTATGTTCTTGAGTAACTCGAGTTAGAACTATAACTTTTTCTTTTCTTTTTGATTCTTGATTTTGTTCTTTTCTTTATGTTCTTGAGTAACTCGAGTTAGAACTATAACTTTTTCTTTTCTTTTTGATTCTTGATTTTGTTCTTTTTTAAAAAAATTTCAATGTAACTCCAGGCATCAGGACCTTATGATGCTGAAATAAGGAAACTTGAAAAAGAGATAAAAGAAGGGGCCAAGAGGATCAACGATTTATGCGGTTTCATTTTCTTCCCTCAATCATTTCAATCTTCTGTAAACTTATGAATACTCTCTCTTATTTTATTAAGTGTTTGTATTAATTCCTTGATCAGTAGAAAAAGAATCTGACATGGGTTTAGCTCCAAGAAGACAATGGGATCTTACAGTTGATGAAAAAAAGATGGCTGAAGAAGAGAAGCTGGAAGTATTTGATATTTCTCCTTTGAGACTCCTCTCATGGTTCGCCAAATCTTTAAGGTGATTCATTTGATGTTCATATCCTCTGATTGGTTTATTTGCCAATGGATCTTCTTGTTTGTCTTCTTCAGATGGCTCGTTTGAAAGGTTCTTGTATAATCTTGTTTGATGAAGTTGATGCCATTGGAGGTGAAAGGTTTCTCGGTGGTCCTTATGACAACTCGATCCAGCTAACTATGCTGGAGCTTGTGAACCAACTAGATGGCTTTGATCCGCGAGGGAATATCAAAGTACTTATGGCTACAAACAGGTTTTGCTTCTTTTTCTTCTGATTCACATTATTCTGAGTTTTGCAAATGCAGCCTAGTTCCTAATTCTGAATTTACAGGCATGACTCACTAGATCCAGCTTTGCTACGTCCTGGAAGGTTAGACCGTAAGGTAGAGTTTGGTCTTCCAGACTTGCAAGGTAGGATTCATATATTCAAGATCCATACAAGATCAATGAACTGGGATAAGCATATCCGTTATGAGCTGCTTGCTCGCCTTTGTCCTAATACATCAGGCATGCTTCTTTCTTCTTTTTCACTCTCCTCCCAAGGTCTATAGAACCATTACTGTAACTAAACTGAATGGATCTTAATGTCGCAGGAGCTGATATCAGAAGCGTATGCACGTCTATAGAACCATTACTGTAACTAAACTGAATGGATCTTAATGTCGCAGGAGCTGATATCAGAAGCGTATGCACTGAGGCTGGTATGTTTGCTATTCGAGCACGAAGAAAGACAGTGACTGAGAAAGATTTTCTAGATGCAGTAACCAAAGTGGTGAAGAGTTATCATAGGTTCAGTGCAACACCTACATATATGTCTTTCAATTGAACTACATTGCATTACAGACTACGGATCATATGAATGCTCTTAATACTGTTTTTAAATCGCCAAGGAACCCAAGATGTAAATATTTAGTTAGGGAACACCTTTGAGAGTTTTAGATGGTATGAGCTGCGCGATTTCTGCACGTCTTCTGGTTTGTTCAGCGACCCAAGAAGCGCGGGTATGACTTCCACCGAGTTCTTCTGCAGAACGACTTCTAGGAGAGAGAGTTACGTGTGCCGTTCCATCATCTTTCCCATAATCTTTCTTATAAGTAAAAGCTGTCTGCAAGACAAAAACCAACAGTCTTGTGTTTAAGAAAGACAGAGTATAAGTGTGAGACTGAATAAAAAGCAAGTCCAACCTTCTGGTCAAATACGAGGTTCCAAGCTGCTCCACTCGATGTGTACTGAAAGAAAAACTTTATAATATCTAGTGGTACGTAAAATATCAGACTGTATAGCCATATTACACCTGCCCATCTCCATCCAATGCTAGTGATGTTAGCAAAGCTGATATTGGCATAGACAGCAATTAATGTGGCTGCCTGTGTACAAGTCAAAATCAATGTTAGCAAAACTGCCTATGTAATGCTATATGGCATTCTGTGATGGGACATGTCACATGTGAAGGATGGAAAATGCTTACAAGTTGAGCAAGAATGAAGGCAAAAATCAGGAGAGTCCCGGGACGTTCAAAAAATGACCAGCCTCGACTACGTGTTACAAATATGAGTGCCTGACTGATGATGCTCACATGGAGATACACAGCGGATGAAACTTGTTCACTGTTGTTGGCGATTGATTGTACATGGAAATATTTCTGCAGCCATTAAAGATCCAGGGGTGGTCAGTGGGTTCACTGTTGTTGGCGATTGATTGTACATGGAAATATTTCTGCAGCCATTAAAGATCCAGGGGTGGTCAGTGGTATTATGCATTTTTCTTGGTAATTTTTTCTTATATTACCATACCTCAAAGAAGGTGGTAGAGACAATGATCCAGTAGAAGAGGACGGTGACCAATGCTAGGTAAGTTCCAATGACAATTCCAGTCGCGAATATCTGGTTGAGCTTCCAACTTTCCGGTGTAGGAGATGGCCTAACTCGATCTTTGCAAATAGTCATGATGGTCCCTGATGTGTAGAAGATAAACATGAGCCCTTGAAAGTATCAAAATTATTTTTTCTTACATTAACATGGAGCTATTGATTAAAACATAAAAGAGTACCATCATTAAGTACTGCGATTATCAGGACCATGAAAGGTGGGAAGTCATATTCCCATATCAACGCTAAAAGTGTAAAACCAAGCTGCATGAAACAATGATAGGGTGAGGAAGTTCTATTAGATGCAACTTATCTAACATGATTTGGATCATGTATCAAACAGCTCCCTACCACTATTCGTATGGTGATCGAGACGGCATATACCTGCAGATTTATACTGGTTAGTCAGTAATTTGGAGAAAATATAAGCAAATTAACAATTTCATCAAACTACTTGAAATTCATATCCTGTATCAAATGAATTTTCTAATCTTTAGCTATGTGGAATCAGATGATCCTTATGAAACCATCTAGTACTTAACTGTATAGTTCTTCATCCGCTGGAAAATGGCTCTGCTGGTCAAAACAGCACTGATAATTACACTTAAGCCAGGCTCAGTTAGTACTATGTCAGCAGAACTTCTTGCTGCATCCGTTGCATCCGCAACAGCTATTCCTATATCAGCTTTTTTGAGAGCAGGAGCATCATTCACACCATCTCCGGTCATTCCAACCACATGCTTCATTTCTTGTAAAATCTTTACAATCTCATACTTGTGTTCTGTAAAATTAGAGACAAAAACGATTGGGATCAGAAATGAGAGCAAATCTGAAACTCTGTAGATATTAGCATTTTGCGGTAATTATGACCAGGGAACACTCCAGCAAATCCATCTGCCATTTCAATTAGCTCATCCACTGGAATGGCTTCATGCTCATCGTTGTTGTGGCCAAACAAAGAGGAAGAAGGATACATGTTGGTTCCCATTCCAAGACGTCTGCCTGTCTCCTTTGCAATCGCCAATTGATCACCTACATTTTTTCCAAACTTATCATCAGCTATTCATTCATTTTCCGGCTCAAGCCTATCATGCTTAAAGGTAGGTATTCTCAAGAGAATCTAACTCCAAGACTTACCTGTGATCATCTTAACGCAGACTCCAAGGCTAAGAGCTCTTAGGATTGTTTCAGCGCTGTCATGCCTTGGTGGATCAAACAGAGGTAACAAACCACAGAACTTCCATGGTCCTCCAGGACTATTAATGCTTTTCTCTTGAATTTCCTATAAACAATAGTTGCAATGATGCAATGAAGTAAAGTAACTAATGTCATTAGAAGGTTCTTCATCAAAAGAGAAAGGGAGTGGAGAAAGATGTTACCTGATAAGCAACCGCAAGAGACCTCAAACCTTTTTCTGCAAATCTATCAACAATGGCATAAACTCTTTGAGCAATCTCATTTTTCTGTTGACACAAGCTTAGAACCTATGATAAAGTGCAATCCGATAAGTGAAAGTACTTTTTTCATGGACACAGAACAAAATAGTTACAATAATTGGCAGTGCCACAAATAGGATAATACTTTGCTACCTGTTCAGGAGCTCCTTTGGTAGCACGATACCATCTTCCGTCAGAATCAATATATGTTATTGCAGTGCGTTTGTTCACTGGATTGAATGGCAAGAAATGAATTTCTCTAATGTTTGCACGTGCCTACAGATAAACTACCTTTGTGTGAGAAAAACTTGTAAGAAGGTGACAATAGTCTTATAATACGGAGTTCATTTAAGAGAATTATCTCTACCTCTCTAGGATCAGCAAGCATGCTAACAATGGCTGTATCTATAGCATCCTGGTTTTCTAGTCGTGAGGCTCGGCCTGCAAGCAACAAAATTGTGTCCTTGTCCATGTAGTCGACAAAAACCTGTGCAGATGGATTTACACATTTAAACACCTAGATGGAGAACACAGAGAAAAAGATCGACAAAAACCTGTGCAGATGGATTTACACATTTAAACACCTAGATGGAGAACACAGAGAAAAAGAGAAGGAACATGGAGGCAACTGTTCTGAACCGTGTTCCTTGAACTCGAAAGGTAAGTCATATGAGAAGTATTATAACCTCAATAAGATTTTTATCAACTGTAAGACTATTCAAGGTAAGGGTTCCAGTTTTATCACAGCAGAGAACATCCATCCCAGCCATTTCCTCTATTGCGGTCATCCTTTTCGTAATGGCACCCTTCCAAAACAAGTAGAAACACATTATTGCTAGCAAACTGTTTTAAAGAAAAACAGGTAAAAGCTTGCATTCAGAAGCTTAAATTAGGATTCTTCTCCAGTCACTATATAACAGTTAAATACTAAAGACAAATGACCCCAAGATTTGTACCTGCTGAGAAAGTCGATGAGATTGGCACCCTTCCAAAACAAGTAGAAACACATTATTGCTAGCAAACTGTTTTAAAGAAAAACAGGTAAAAGCTTGCATTCAGAAGCTTAAATTAGGATTCTTCTCCAGTCACTATATAACAGTTAAATACTAAAGACAAATGACCCCAAGATTTGTACCTGCTGAGAAAGTCGATGAGATCCAATGGCAAGCGTGACAGATAGCACAGTTGGCATGGCAATGGGTATCCCTCCAATCAGTAGTACAAGAAGATTATTGATCCCAATTCTGTAAGAGCGATGTTGTACAGGGAACATGACAATGATTTCAAGAACCATTCCAACAGCAATAGAGCAAATGCAGAAGTTCCCAATTGCTGTAAGAACCTACAAGAAAACATTTCAAAGAAAAATATCACAGTTCTTGCAAGCTTCAGACTGTATTTCACAACTATTAGACTAGATTTGGTTTCTCCGGATTCAAAGTTCACCAAGTCAAGTTAAATCTAACCAAAATGGAAAGAAGGAAAACCTGCTGAAAATGTCCAGTTACATCTGTGATGTCAACCAAACGTGCAAACCTGCTGAAAATGTCCAGTTACATCTGTGATGTCAACCAAACGTGCTGTTTTACCAAAGAAGGTACTCGCTCCAGTTGCTATCACAACACCTTCTATTTCACCTTGTTTACAAGTAGAACCAGAAAATACTTGCTCACCCTTTTTCTTGGTCACAGGTAATGATTCTCCAGTCAGCACTGACTGCAACCAGAAAATACTTGCTCACCCTTTTTCTTGGTCACAGGTAATGATTCTCCAGTCAGCACTGACTGCAGGAATAAATGTTTAACTAAATGTAAGAGTGGGTCTTTTGAAGGTAACTAAAACAAAAAGATTTAATACGTGCTAGATATTCTCAGCGTGCCTGATCAATCTTCAAGGGGTCTCCATCCAGAAGGCGAGCATCTGCAGGAATGATATCCCCAAGCTTTATGCTAATTATATCACCAGGTACCAAGATAGATGCATCTTTCTCTTGCCACTGTCCATCTCTAAGAACCTATAAGCAAAGATCTTCATAAAATTTAAGGTAGTATGGGAAGCGTTGGTGCAGATAGATTTGTAGTGATAGCCCATTGGATTCAAAATCCATAAGGTGAGGAACCATACTCTTGTTTTTAGAGCCAATCGAGCCATAAGAGCTGCAGCAGCATTTCCAGCATTGTTTTCTTCAAAGAAGCTGATTGTTGCGTTGATCAGTAAAAGGCAAACAATTCCAACGAAGTCTTCCCAGTCAGGACCCAGGCTCTGTAATACCATTTTCACCATGAGTCTCAAGTAGTATCTTCACAAAGTAGAGAAGAGAAACGATTTCATAATCACTTTTAAGGAAAATCCGATTGTCTTACTTCATTATTAGCAAGGGCGATGGCAATCAATGCTGCAGCTTCCATAACCCATGACAATGGGTTCCACATAAAACCTAGGAATTTCAGAAATTTGTTCTCCTGCATCAATGTTTTAAAACAGCATTAGCATCCAAGAGACAATGTAAAGAAAACACAGCTTCACAGAAATCGAAAGAATCCAAAAGTGTTCATAATAAATAGAATCGCAAAAGTCATAAGCTTCTAGATAAGGTGTTAATTTTACCCTTTTCTCTTCAAGTCTATTAGGACCAAATATCTTCAATCTTTCTTCAGCATCCTCAGATAAAAGCCCTTGAGGAGATGTTCTTAGGTATCCAAATACCTCATCCAGTGGCAACATACCCTAATCAACCTCAAGCGTCAAAATCAATTTTGCCCGCAAAAAGTATCCAAGAATTGTGAATTAACAAAAAAAGAAAACGAATCATGTACCAAGTCAATTCCTTTTCTATCAAAAGTATCACGATCCAGCAATGGGTATCTAAATTCTCTGCCATGCTTAAATCCTCAAATGTTCACTTCAAAACTCTAGGGTTCTGAAACTAATGAACAAAAACCAGAAATTGCAAAACCCATCAAAACAAGGAAAGAGGTTGCGATTCCATATTTTTGATCGAAGGAATTACCTATATGATGGCACGAAGCCACAAAATTTGTAGAAGAGTACTCCAGAAACAGAAGTAAAACAGGAATCCTTAAAAACGGGTATACGAAATAGTGAAATTGAAACCACCATTCCATCGCTGACCAGTTGATAGAGGTTGTGCAAGTCGCAATTGGTAGTGCCATTAATGGAAATATCAGAGCTTTCGAACAGTATATGTATAAGAAAGAGGAAGTGGGAAGAAAGAAGTGTGGTTGAGCTCACTACTCACTACTCAACCTAACGGTATATTTACTTTGTTTGAATAATTAATGAATATATATATTCACTACTCACTACTCAACCTAACGGTATATTTACTTTGTTTGAATAATTAATGAATATATATATTTTAATCAAAATTGATTACACATTTATTTTGATTTTTTTGTTCTCTTCCTATTTAAGATTAATGAACCTTTTTTAAGTGATAACACAAATTCTTTATTTTCATCATTGATCATCCTGATATGAATCGTTGCAAAAACATTACAAATAAATATAGTGGGAAAAATTCTCATAATAACTTTGAATATTATATTACTAGACATAAATTAGCTGTAATTTACACAATCCACTTTGGCCATTATCAAGTAAGAAAAAAATCAAACTACAAAGAAGCAAACACGACATTTTTTTTTTTTTATGAATGTTAAATAATTTTAACTCTTTTATGACTCGAATCCATAACCTATAAGTCAGGGGTGAGGTGTGGTTGACCAACACCCATTCGTCTTCAATATGTCCAAATTTATTATTATTATTATTTTATTTTTTGGTTTTAGTTATTATTATTTTTTTAAGTATTGTATATATAATTTATGGATACAATATGGTAACAATATTTGTACTCTAATGGTTAAAATAATTTAGTTATAAGAAAGTGAAACAACCATTCCATGGGCTGACCAGTTGATAGAGCTCGTGCAAGTCGTAGTTGGTAGGGTGCCCTTCCCATTATTGGAAATTTCACAGTTTGCAAATAGTATAGATGTGAAAGACAAAGAGGAAGTAGCAAGAAAGAAGTGTGGTTGAGGCTTTGAGCTCACTACTACTCCACCTAATAATTATATTTGTATAATCCATGAATATATTTTAATCAAAATTAATCACATCATTATTTTGTTCTCTTCCTATATAACATTATTTGATCTTTGTTCTCTTCCTATATAAGATTATTTTACCTTTTTTTTTTTGTTTATAGATAACACAAACCTTTAATTTTCATCATCCTAATTTATATATATGATGCAATTGCAAAAGATTTACAAATAGATATCGACCAATTGGAACCTCTGGTTCAGTCTGGACCGGCCCGGACTAGTTGTAATAGATATAAGCTTAATTGAAATGTAATGGTTATCGGTTGTAAGTAAGTAAATTATACATATACCCGCTTTAATTTGGTACTTTTGTAATAATTCAAAACAAAGCAAGTATAAAAATATAAGGATTTTATTTCTACCTTTTGGTTCATTTTCCATCTCCATAAAATTGAGTTTATTAAGGTTAAACCATATAAAAATTAAGGTGAATTGTAACTAGTGTTATTTATCAAATGAATAACAATATGTTTTCTATGTAATAAGAATTGGTAAAAGAGAAATCGTTCCTTCTTGAATTTTAGTAATGCACCCATAAGTCCATGACACATATGTATTAAAACATATAAATACATTGTTAATGCTTCGTAGTATAAGTGTATAAATACCATTAACTTGTAAACGTATAACATCCATCTTTTAAACTCAAAACAAGACATTTAAAGAAAAAAAACATCAAGACAAGTACTATTAGTTGTCGAAGCTCGTTGGAATAACCATGTCAACGTCGTTGGAATAACCATGTCAACGTCTCTTGTTCTCTTTTTGTTCATTTTTTCTTTCTCGACTTTGGTTGCATCAATCAATGGTATCAAACCAACATTTTTATCAAATCAAATCCATTATTATCCCGATTCAGCAATTAACCGAAACTTACCTTGCTCAAAAGGTACTAATCCGAACTAAGACCCGCTACTCCAGGCATCGGGATAAGAAGATTAGGACTTTCAGCCTTAACTTCTTGTTGAGAGGAAGTCAGAAAGTATGGTTTCGAATCCGAAGTTAGATTTTACACTTTGTGATATAACAATGGAATTTTCAGGACGAACGACATGTGGACCGCCCAGTAGTCACGAAGATCAGCTTCACCAACAACGGATGGAAATGAACCAAAAACAGATGGAATCCGCGGAAGAGTCAATAGAAAAAATGGGAAGGATTACTTTGGAGTGCGAATCCCAAGGGTACGAAGCTGGTTCAGTTCGAAATATTATTCTCGACTTCATCATTCTTTTCTGTATGGTTGGTGCCGGCATCGTGATCTATCGTGCGTGTGTCCGGAGGCAAAAAGCTATAAATGAGGCCAAGCTCAACAACGTTGATGGTTAGTAGTTATCAAATTTTGTTGGTAGAAGGTAAATATCATATTGATAATACGAAAGTTACAATCTATTTTCTTGGATGATTTCATGCCAAAAAAGAAAATTAAAACAACATGAAAACAATAACCTTCGAGTTTTATTGTCATGATTACCATATTTTCGATAGTACAATTGACTAATTGGGACCTGAGGGCAATAGTCCGAGCTTCTTGCTCATGAAAAAACATAAGAAAAAAAATTAATGGTGATGATTTGGAATGAAGTTGTATAATGCTATATCTTTCTATTTGACAGGTCAAGTGGTAGGAACTGACATGGCTTATGGAACTGATCTCAAGTCGTATCCTGAAACCAAGACTGTCCAAAAGGGAGTCGTATCCTGAAACCAAGACTGTCCAAAAGGGACATCCTGATTACAATGTTTGATTCATCACAACTAATTTGGTTGAGTAATCTATTATAAAAGCGAACAAACGTTTATTCACATGCATGGCTTTCGGTATTTCAATAAGATGGAAGATGGGCTAATTGATTGTATCTTTTGCTTTATCTTTTTTGTTGTAAGATT
>CM071719.1:14318646-14328962 GCA_036630335.1 Physaria fendleri | reverse complement strand
TAAGAGATCAATGGGGTCCTTAGGAGAACCAACTTAAAAACTTAAACCCTTTTGAGGAAATGATCCTAACACTCGAACACGCGTTCCGTCGTGCCCTACCGAGCCCGCACGGCCGCACCGACCACAATTTACCTTTCACACCACCAGGTCCACTAGAAACCCGGCGTACACCGTTCATGTGTATTATATTTGAGACTTTTCAAAAATAAATATTGTTTCAATTGGTTTATTGACAAAATAAAGAAAGGAAATCTTTGAGACTTTTCCAAAATAAATATTGTTTCATTTGGTTTTTTTTTTTCCTTTTTTCCTACATTTGCCATATACAATATGAGACCATACAAGCAATGTACTAACCAAATGGTTGTTTTGTGACCCAAATCTTACCCTCAGGGTCTGATATTGTTGTTTCTTTGACCACTTTAGAAGCAAAACCTGGACCATAATTAAACTCCAGTCTCTTCAATCGCAGCAGCCATTGAAGCTGATGCTTCTTCTAATGTTCGCCTCTTTTGAACTGAGTTAAAGGCCTCGATGATGTCTCCTTCGATCCAATCGTCGTAATCATCCATACCGATACCACATTCTAATCCAGCACTCACCTACATCATTATAATCAGAGTTAAAAAAGACAGGATTTGGTTTAGATTTGGGACATATTTCAGGTGGAAGTTGATAGTTTTACCTCTTTTACGTTTTCTTTAACTCGTTTAAGAGAATCAAGAACACCAACATGGACTGTTTTACCCTTCCGGATTACCCTGATGCCACAATCTTTGACAAATTTCCCTTCATTCACCATGCAACCGGCCACACGACCACTACCACTGCTGAATGTAGCCCGAACTTCTGCTGAACCTATCGGGATTTGCTCCTACCAACAAAGTAACATGAATCTTTAGTTTTTCAAAACTCCAAAAAATGAGACCAAAACTTATGTTTGATGATAATTCATAACATGATACAGAGATATACTTTTCAGGCTAAAGAAATATTTCAAAACTCCAAAAAAGGATCAAGAAAGTGAGACCAAAACCCATCTTTGATGATAAGAAATCAGTGCTAACCTCAACAGAGTCGAGAAGTCCTTCCATTGCGTTTCGCACATCATCAATAAGCTCATAGATAACTTTATATAGTCGGATTTCAACACCTTTGTTTTCTGCATCTTTCTTAACAGAACCAGAGGCCTTGACATTAAATCCAAAAATGATGGCTTCACTCGCTGATGCTAGATCAACATCGCTGTTGGTCACATCGCCTGTCGCTTGTAGCAAGAATTTCAAGGTGACGTTCTCCTGAGGGAGGACTTGCAGGGCTTGTCTGACAGCTTCAATGGATCCCTAGTTGTCAAGTTGATGATTTGCATCAGCATAAATAAGAAGAACCCGCAGAACCCAAATTGTTTTAGACGATGAGCAGTTAAAACCAAATAGACTTATACCTGTACATCGACCTTCAAGATGATATTAAGCTGATGTAAATCTAAACCTGACATCTTTTTTGCTGATACAGCAGAAGCTAAGGAAGAAAGTGTGACCTTTCCATCCCCAGCCTTTGCAGATATTCTTTCCTCTCGCAGTGATACAGCACGTGCCTCTGCCATCTCACGCGCCACATCAAGGGAAGAGACAATCTCAAATTCGTCACCGGCAATAGGAACATTATTTAAGCCAATCACCTGCAAAATGTAATTTAGATCCTCAAATTAGATATCAAAATAAATCAATACATGAGAACATAATATCAAAAATTGTGTACCAAGAAATCAAATATGAATTACATAGAGTATTTACATTAGTGTGTGCAATGACACATAACTTAGGGTAGATTATGAAACTACATACCTGTACAGGTATCGAGGGTCCAGCTTCATCAACTCGTTCCCCACTGTGATCAAATAAAGCTCTTACCTGAACACAGAAACAGAGCAAGACCAAAGTAGGTAAGTTACTAGCCATTTTATATCATCTGCACAATGGTTTAAGGAGACAACTAAATTTTGGATAGACCTTTCCGAAAGCTTCTCCGCAAACAACAACATCCCCTCTTTTCAAAGTTCCCTTCTGAACAATGAATGTTGCAAATGGTCCTTTTGCTTTATCAAGTCCAGCCTCAATAACGATGCCTTTGGCGTTTCTGTGTGGATTTGCTTTCAACTCTTGGTCCTTTTGCTTTATCAAGTCCAGCCTCAATAACGATGCCTTTGGCGTTTCTGTGTGGATTTGCTTTCAACTCTTGCAGCTGAAACAGTCAAAATAGCGTCAGTCCACAAGCAAGAGCTAATGAGAAGCAAAAGCAGAGAGTGGGGGAAACGCCTAGATGTAAGTGTTGTTAATTTCTAGTTCTCCTTAAAGCAAAGATTTTGGGTCCACTTTGGAGCAACTGTGTAAGTTATTTTGTAGCCACTACGTAGTACTTAGAATAATACAAAATTAAGCTTCAATATGCATCTAGCAAAACAATACAAAAAAATGAAGCATTGTTATCATGGGATTTATAACAAACTAACCTCTGCAACAAGCATGACAGTTTCCAACAGATCATCTATATTCTCCCCTTTCAGTGCACTGATCTGTTAAAGGAAAATATAAAGCATGATATGAGAACCCATGGAACATAATCCAATAGACGAAAGCTCTTGCATCACTCTCTCTGGACTAGCTCCTTCTTTATCTATCTGGAACACAATAGACGAAAGCTCTTGCATCACTCTCTCTGGACTAGCTCCTTCTTTATCTATCTGGAACAGGAAATGAATCAGACTTGAGAGAAATTACATATACACAAGGTAAGGAAGAATTAAGAAACAAGAACAGTACCCTGGGTAACAATCTCTCTTAATTCCTAGATATAATAAAAGATGTGCTACATGAACCTAATACCTTATTTATAGCTATTACTATTGGTACAGCAGCAGCCTTTGCGTGAGCTATTGCTTCATTTGTTTGAGGACGAATTCCATCATCAGCAGCAACCACAATGATAGCAATGTCAGTGACCCGTGCTCCACGAGCTCTCATTGCACCAAATGCCTAGATGAGCACATAAAAGTCAGATGAGCAAAACTATGGTATGTGAGATAGCCAAGAGCAGGCTACATGAAAAAGAAAAAAAAACTCACGAAGTATAGGCAATGAAAATTCAGCATCAGAAAAGAACATCTGAAGCTTTAATTGCGAGAAAAAGGATCTACCTCATGTCCAGGTGTATCAAGGAAAACGCAGGACTGCAACTTTCCATCAAAAGGCACTGAAACCTTATATGCACCAATTCCTTGGGTAATTCCCCCTGCTTCTGAAGCAGCAACCTGCAGAATCCAGTAAAGAGAGATTAGCTGTAAAGGCTATGTAGCACTGACCTTGGCAATAAGCAAATTAACAAACTCATATAGTTTTTCACAAATAAAACAGAAATATAACATTATATGCTAAAGATGAGTTGTATCCTCAACACATTAATTGCCATTATCCATGATCTGGAGATGATAAAGAACTGCAGCGGCCACAATAAAAACTTTTGAAAAATAAAAGGGCAACTCAAAGTTATGTCGGATAGCTAATCTCATCCATACCTTGCTTTTTCTGATATAATCCAGAAGAGTGGTCTGCAAAATAGGTAGCAAACGCCATTAGGAAACGTCTGCTGCGAAAAAATAGGAGTCTACATTTCCTTTTATGGGTAAGTAGGACATGAAAACAAAAGCAGTAGCGTAAACTATGCCTACCTTTCCATGGTCCACATGACCCATTATCGTTATTACAGGAGGTCTGTCCTCTAACTTGTCCAAATCTTCTTCATCAAAAATTTGCTTTTTCTTTGCCACAGGAGGTCTGTCCTCTAACTTGTCCAAATCTTCTTCATCAAAAATTTGCTTTTTCTTTGCCATCTCTTCTACTTTAACTGAATCAGCATCAAGGACCTCAACATCGTAATCTCTACAAATCATCTTCACCATCTCACGGTCCAATGTCTGCACACCATCAGGTCTAATCCCTTTTGAATATAGATACCCAAGGATGTCACCTTCGCCGATGTGTCTGCACACCATCAGGTCTAATCCCTTTTGAATATAGATACCCAAGGATGTCACCTTCGCCGATGGCTAGGTTGTAAGCCAAATCCTCGATGGACATGCCTTCTTCTTCTACCTCTAAGATTTCAGCTTTGACAGGAGCTGCGTCTTTTGCAGCCTGAAGTCTTGCAGCCTTCCTACTAGCTTTACTCCATTTTCTCCCTTTCCTACCTGATCGAGAAATGGATGTCTCTTCATCACCGTCATCTTCAGCAATGATTCTTCGTCTTGGACTAGCAGATGCATTTTTTTTATTACGGTGCTCAACTTTGAACTTGCTAGAGGGAGGACCCTTTCCAGGCTTAGTAGGAGCTAACACAGCCTGAGAGGCAGCAGGATCAACACCTTTTGTCTTGGAAGCAAACTTGTCAACCAAAATAGGCTTCCTTTCTTTACTTTTTATGCTAGAATCAGTTTCTTCAGAAACTAAAGGTTTTGCTGCCATACCAAGATCTTTTAGGATGGGTGATTTCTTTAATCAGTTTCTTCAGAAACTAAAGGTTTTGCTGCCATACCAAGATCTTTTAGGATGGGTGATTTCTTTAAGGGTGGCTGAGCTACCATAGGCTTTCCTTGTAACATTGGTTGGGGTCGTACAGGTGGTTTAGGTCTAAAAGGTGGCTGAGGTGGTGCCATTTGAGGTCCTGCTTTGGCATTCACCTGTTCCTCTTCTTTAGTTCTAGGTTGAACCTGCATTCCTCTATTATCAGTTTTAGGTGATTCCTTAACAACTTTTTGCACAGCAGCAACAGCGTCACCCTTACGCCACACACTCTTCATAGTTTTTGTCTTCCTTGTCGCTCCAGCACTAGCATAGCTACCATTTTTGGAGCTACCACTGTTGGCAGCACTAGACTGTGAGGATTTAACAGCCTCACCAAACTCTTTATTACCCGGTTTTGAATTTTCCAATTTCTCAGCTTTATCTAACACTTCACCTAGAGATTCAATAACCCTATTCCTCTCTTCTTCTCCATCAAACTTACCACCATTCGATAAATCCTTACAGAGATTCAATAACCCTATTCCTCTCTTCTTCTCCATCAAACTTACCACCATTCGATAAATCCTTACTCCAAGGAGCAGTGTTGTTCACCCCCAAACCTCTTTCAACCCTTGGCATAGGAGGTTTCAACAGAGGTTTAGGAGTCTGCTTCAGCACAACCTCACTTTCATCCCCATCTTTACTCCCTCTAAACGAGTTAGAATTTATAGAAATTGAACTATCGTTTTGCTCAGAGATGAAGTCAGCAGTAGTACTAGTAGTAGTAGTAGTCGAAGACGAAAGAGAATATCTACACAACCATTTCTTAGTCCCCTTAACACTTCTCCTAGACAAAGAAACCCTTTTAACTAATGCATAAGATGCATCCGACGAACTCGTTCCCGAAACACTTGCACAAGCACCACCTAAACTAACCAGAGAAGCCAACGACGGCATTGTGCCGACGAGAACAAGCATCGATGGCATCACAATAAACCCAGAAAACAAACCAAACACAAACAAATTCAGAGACTCATTCCAATTCCAACGAACTCAGAACCAGAAACGATACAAAAACTACAAAATTCGAAAGAATTTGAGGTTCAAACCCGAAACCATCAAGCTGAATTGAGAATCGATGAGCAAATTTAGAGAGATGATGAGAAAATTGAGACGAGGAGAGGAGGAAGAAGGAAGAAGAAGAAGAAGAGAGACAAGTGAAGGAATAAGAAGAGAACAGGAAGATAACTTTGAACTTGGGATTGTGTGGGTGTGGCTGATTCTCTGACTCAACCGATAAGGCCAATTTACAAAAGCGTGGCTAGTAGATTACCAAATAATCTTTAACAAATTTGTAGTATTCATCGAAGACACCATTATCGGACACACAGTTGAAACTCATAAAATTTTGATCTGTTTTTGGACATCATCTATAAAGTCTCTTATCCACAAAGATATTGGGCCTAACAATAAAGCCCATTACCGACCCGGGAACTTCTGGGTAATTGAGACACGTGACAACATATTAGCCGCATATTGTACAGTAAGGGTAAATTCGTCCTGTCGGAGATAAAATTAAAAATATTTTAATACTATTGGATTAGTTACAGTCTCGCAGAGCATTCAATATATATTAATTAAATTAATATAGATTCGATTAGTAAATAACGCCGAGAGAGATAGAGAGATAGAGAGGGATTTGGCAAAAGAGATCTGGAGATTTGAGATTTCTTCTTGGCCACTTTGTTGAAAGTGAAGCTCCGTATATAGAAGACAGAGAGTGAGTGAGTGGTTGACGAACGAGAGGATGAAGGAAGAGGATGTGAGTTCGCAGAATTTAAATCCCGTTGATAGATTCCGACGTAGTCTTAGATCGCCTTCTCCTTCTCGAACTGCTGCTGCTATGTAAGTCTGTAATTTAAAGGCAGATGGAGCTAGTGATTTCGAATTAGTTTGATTCGTTTTGTTGAATTAGAGTCCAGATTTGCAGCAGATGGAGCTAGTGATTTCGAATTAGTTTGATTCGTTTTGTTGAATTAGAGTCCAGATTTGCATCTAGGGTTTCGTTTTTCTTAGGTTTGCATCTCAATTTTGCTTTTAATTTTCGTTTATTGGAATTCGACGGGTTGATTTCAATTGTACCATTAACAGCTCTGCTGGGGCATCATCTCCTGCTGTTCCTGTAAACGCTAGCAGTGTGGACTGGTCAGGTCATGGGCGTTCGTGTAGACCTTGGGATAGAGGAGATTTACTTAGACGTCTTGCCACTTTCAAGCCTTCAAATTGGCTTGGGAAGCCCAAAGTATGAGTCTTCTTTTTTTGTCCTTATATGCACTTTCACATGGTAATTCATTTGTCCACATTCAGCAAACTAGATTTCCTTTGGCAAATCTGTAGTGTGTATCCTACCAACTTTGAGTTCAATTCTCCTATTCTAGATAATTTAGTGCTAGGAATTTTCCTTTGGATTGAATGTGGATAAATTTGGCAAATTGCCTCGTGTACTTGTTTTTATGTCTCAAACAAATTTGGTGTAGGTATTCAAACAGCATATCTAATAGGCCTTTATTTTTGATGTCAATCCTAGTAACTGATGGAAAGTATGCGTGTATTAACTGGAATGAAAAATTTTAAGAAGGACAGCTAGGTGGTTGCTTCACTTGTGTGGTTATTTAATTTTTCTTCTTTCGGTGTTGTTTAAGAAGGACAGCTAGGTGGTTGCTTCACTTGTGTGGTTATTTAATTTTTCTTCTTTCGGTGTTGCGTTTGTCCTCTCTATCTCGTATGGCAAGTTTCAGCTGGTTGAAAGTTTGATTAATGATGTATCCTGATTCCTGCCATGTTATTTCCTTTTTTACAGACAGCTAGTTCTTTGGCTTGTGCTCAGAAAGGTTGGGTTAGTGTTGATCTGGACAAAATTCAATGCGAGTACTGTGGGTCCAATCTACATTACTCTCCTCCACAAGATTCGTTGAATCATCCTGAAGGTCAATTCTTGCTCCTGCAACTAAGCTTATTTTCTTTTTCTTTCTAACACTCACCAGCGTGGCGTGGGGACTGGGGGGATTTAAGTTTTCATTTTTCACTTGTACTGTACCAAAAAGGGTTAATTTCTCAAACTCTTTCAGAATATCTTTTTGGGGCCAAGATTTTTGCTTTTGCGCTGTCATTTCTTCTCTTAAGCAATATATATCATTAGATGTGAATCAACTTTTTCTATATGCTGCTAAATTTGATATCCTGTATCAATATTTGATAACAGCTGATACCATCCAACAAGAATTCACCAAGCAGCTTGATGACGCACATGAGAGCTCTTGTCCTTGGGTGGGAAAAAGTTGTCCAGAAAGCTTAGTTCAGTTTCCTCCTACTCCTTCTTCAGCCTTGATTGGAGGTTACAAGGACCGTTGTGATGGCCTCCTACAATTCTATTCCCTACCAAATGTTGCATTATCTGCAATTGACCAGATGCGTGCTTCAAGACGCCCGCAAATTGACCGCCTTTTGGCTCATCCCCAAGTCTATGCGAACGATGATCTCAGTTTCAGAATGAATAATACCTCAGCTGCAGGAACGTCCAAAGAAGAGGCTAGCAGTGATTACTCTCGTGTATGAACTCATAACTGAGAAATCATGAAAATTCAATGTGATAGCCATAAATTACTATTGTTTCTTATTTTAAGTTTTATCTTGTAGGCTCAAAAGCTGATAAGCCTATGTGGATGGGAGCCTAGATGGCTTCCAAATATACAAGATTGTGAAGAACATTCTGCCCAATCAGCTAGAAATGGGTGCCCTTCTGGCCCAGCTAGAAATCATAGTCGTCTACAAGATCCGGGCCCAAGCAGAACACCGTTTTCGGCTTCATCCCGAAAAGCCTCTGGAAATTATGAAGTTTTGGGTCCAGAATATAAATCAGAATCCAGATTACCTTTATTGGATTGTAGTCTATGTGGTGTAACCATCAGAATTTGGGATTTTGTGACCACTTCTCGGCCAGTTCCGTTTGCCTCTATGAATCCAAATCTTCCTGAAACAAGCAAGAAACGTGGCACTAGTGAAACAAGTGGAATCAATGGACGATTTACTAATGAACGCATGGAACAGCAGCAAAATGAAGATGTTGACGAGGCTGAAACTTCAGCTAAGAGAAGATTAGTATCAACTGGAGGTCTAAGCTTATATCAAACTGCAGCTGGTGCATCATCCTCTGCACAGATGAACATGTCTGTGACACGTGATAATTACCAATTTAGTGACAGAGGAAAGGAAGTGTTATGGAGGCAGCCTTCGGGAAGTGAGGTTGGTGATCGTGCAGCTTCATTTGAATCACGGGGGCCTAGTACTCGTAAACGGAGCCTGGATGAAGGTGGAAGCACGGTTGATAGGCCCTATCTACGGATACAACATGCAGACAGTGTTGAAGGGACTGTTGTTGACCGTGGCGGTGATGAGGTTAATGATGATTCAGCGGGGCCCTCAAAGCGTACCCAAGTCTCCGATGTACATGAAGCTTATCCTCCTTTGTATGGGCGAGATTTGATGTACATGAAGCTTATCCTCCTTTGTATGGGCGAGATTTATCAATAGGGGGGCCAAGCCACTCACTGAATACTGAAAATGAGAGGGAAGTTTATAGAAGTGACCCATTTAGTGGAGGAAATGAACAAGCCATGGCTTTCCCAGGCGCCAGAGATTCCACTCGTGCTTCCTCTGTAATTGCAATGGATACGTTTTGCCACAGTGCCAATGACGATTCTATGGAAAGTGTGGAAAACCATCCAAGGGATTTTGATGAAATAAATTACCCCTCTGTGGCAACAACTCAAAGTGCCGACTTCAATGATCCCTCAGAACTGAATTTCAGCAATCAAGCTCAGCAGAGTGCATGCTTTCAACCAGCTTCTGCTCGGTTTAATGCTGAACCAGGCATTAGCAGCATAAATGACGGTGAGGAAGTACTGAACACAGAGACTGTTACTGCCCATGGAAGAGATGGGCCAAGTTTTGGTATCAGTGGAGGTAGTGTCGGAATGGGAGCAAGTCACGAGGCAGAAATCCATGGAGCTGAAGTTTCAGTCCATAAGGGAGATAGCATGGTTGGGGAGATGGAACCAGTCGCAGAAGTCATAGAGAATCTAGGACAAAGCGGTGAATTTGCACCAGACCAAGGCCTTACAGATGATTTTGTACCTGGACAGATGGATCGAGAAGTTAGGCTTGGGGATAGTCAAGATAGAGTGTCTCAATCCATTGTAAGGGCAGACAGTGGCTCCAAAATAGTCGATTCATTGAAGGCTGAATCAGTTGAAAGTGGTGAAAAGATGAGTAGCAGAAATGTGTTTAACAACGATGACAGTGTTCATCCATCTTTGTCTTGCAACGCGATCATGTGTTCTGGTTATGAAGCATCCAAGGAAGAAGTGACCCAGACTTGGGGGTCTCCTCACAATGCTGGCTTTGCACTCCCTGGATCGAGTTACACTGCAAATGACCAAGGTCTGTAGATTTCTTCCTGCTTGATTCGTTCCAGTCACTTGAAAACCCTCAAAACCAGATAATGGAATCAGAATCAGCTGCATCTCTATGCAAGGTTTACATCTCCTTAATTTTACTTTTTTTTCCTTCTCTAGAAGATCTGACACTTGACACTAATTTGGTTTCAAATGTTGTGTTTGTAGGATGATCACCGAACTCCTTCCAAGCAGCTCTTGAAATGTCACTCTTTTATCAGCAGCCATGGGAAAAAGTAAGAAA
>CM071719.1:14300916-14311535 GCA_036630335.1 Physaria fendleri | reverse complement strand
TTTTGTTATTTTGATTCGGAGATGCCCAGTAGACAATGGGTGGTTAATGTTCTTTCCGGTATGTTTTCGACATGAATACTACTATGTGGCAAATATGCCTTTTGCGCTTATCCAAAAGTTTGGTTTTGCACTTATCCAAAAGTTTGGTTTTGCACTTAGCAGATCTTAGAAATTTTGAAATGTTTTGAAAATATGCGGACCCCACCTCTGGACATCGCAGATAATAAATGTCATACATGCTTGAGTAATGTGAGGTCGCTGTCTCACATACTTCCAAAAAATTGGTTGTTTACGTGTCCATTATTCTCGGACACGTAGACAGGGGCCTTCGCGACATTTGACCAGCGCGTGACAAGGGCAATATCGACAATTGACCAGCGCGTGGTTTTAGACACGTGTCAGAGACACGTGTCAGGACGGGTGCACTCTGTCTAATTTCGGCTGCAAGATGGGTACTGAGCGAGATTCCCTTTTTTTTATGGTATTCTAGGTAATTTTTTCTAATTTTTTTCATTAAAAATTTAACATTTTCGAAAATGTTAATTTTCTAGATAAATTTCAATGTATTTTGCTTATAAATAGAGTAATTGTTCACATTCATCTTCTTGAAACAATAGTTGATGATGGAAAGAATTATCCAATTTTAATTAACAAAAAAAAAAAAGAATTTTCCAATTTTTTTTTTGTAATATTTGTTGAATTGAAACAATAGTTGATGATGGAAAGAATTATCCAATTTTAATTAACAAAAAAAAAAAAGAATTTTCCAATTTTTTTTTTGTAATATTTGATGAAGATTGTACAAAATCAAAAGTAGATTTGAGGTTAGTTCAAAATCAAAGTAGATTTGAGGTTAGTTCTAGATATGTGTAAAGTGTATCTACAATTTCCTCTGCGAAAATATAAGTGTGGCATCATATTGAGTATAATAAGTTCTTTGATTGTAAAACTTTCCGAAGAAACAAAATAATTTCTTTTATTTGATAAATTTCAGTTTAATAGATATGTATATTCTTTTTAATATCATTAAAAATATATATTCAAAATATTATAATCTTAGAATATCATTATTTATTAAAAATATTTAACTTATTTATTAAATTAATAGAACCCGTGTATACATGGATAAATCAACATCTAGTTATATACATAAGATGATTGACAAAAAGATTATATACAATTTCTTTTAAAAATCTAAGAAAATATTTAAACCTTTTTCATTAGAATTCTATCTCTTTTTTTTTGTCAAGAGAACTTCTATCTTATATATAATTTATATCATAATTTTAAACAATTGTTGTTGATAAATGAATGTCATATGTAGAACTATTTTAGAATTTAAGAAATCAATTGTTATACTACACTTTTGAAAGAAAAAATTACAAGAGTTTATTTTTTAATAAAACCCTATTTAAATAGAGATTATTTTGATTGACTTGGAGTGAAGATTGAAGAAGATGCTCCCAACCAACAAGAAGTTACCTTAGTAGGTGCTAGTATGGACCTTACACCTTTAGCTTCATCCTTCGTGTTGGTTTTGAGGCATTGGAATTTCTTGGAGTTTCTTGCCTTGATGCTGCTGGTGGTCTTAGAACGTTTTTGGGGTCGACTTGAATTTTCTGCTTATTCTTCTGAGGTCTTTCGACTCCTTTGAAAGGACTTCTTCTTCCCGACTTCTCTCGTATTTGGCTCTACCTTTCATGGTTATCATTGGGTTTCTCTTGCTCTTAAGAATTTCGTCTTTTGATCTTCGTAATTTTACTCTCCCTTTCATGGTTATCATTGGGTTTCTCTTGCTTTCGTCTTTTGATCTCCGTAATTTTAATCTCCGTAATTTTATTGTAGCTTAATTTGTGATATTGTTATGCGAAAAATTATCGTTTTAGCTTTAATTTGCGGAAAAAAATCAAACGAGACCAAAACTTTCTTTTTCATGGGTTTTTAATCCTTTTTTAGCATGAAACCGATCTATCTTTGTTTGATCACTATTACTATTTTCATTAATAATATTTACATTCTATCAAAAAAAAAAAAAGATTGAAGAAGAGGCAAAAAAAGGAAGCTTTCTCTCTCCAAACACATCTCTCTCGAACTTTCCTTTCTCCCTCACTTTCAGAACTCTCAAGCGCGTGCGTGAGCAATTTTTCTGAGCCGGAGGCTCTCACAGCTCCGATCTCAGCCTTCTCTTGGTCGCCATACAACCAGATTGGTGTATAGATTGGACCCAACCTTCTCGTATTGCCAGATCTAGAAGCTTGGATGAAGATTTTGGGGATGGAGTATCGTCGGATCTTCTCCTGGTAACGATGATCAGGTAATAGTGAGCTTTTGTTGAGAACGGTGTTTAGGCCGTGTCTCCTTGCTTTGGTAACGATGATCAGGTAATAGTGAGCTTTTGTTGAGAACGGTGTTTAGGCCGTGTCTCCTTGCTTGGAGCTGCACCAGTAAGGCTATAGAACGAACGAGAAGGAATACTATTTCATTCCCCTGAGCAAGCATCTGATGAAGAAATCCTAGAGTCACGCCGTTTTGTTTCATCAACACCGAGATCAACACCGAGCGCCGTTTCAGTACAAACAAAGGAGAGAAGCATCCTTCCAAATTCGTCTCACCCAAAGATGGTTATTGGAGCAACAAAGGTCGCCTGAGCTCCATCATTTCAAACCAACAACCGCAGTGAAGCTATGATGCCTCTCACAGATGCGGTCACGGGTAAGATGTGGGTTTAAATTCGAGGTACATCTAACTTGCGGCTAGAATAGGAATCGAAAGCTTCACCGATTCAGTTGGTGGAATGATTTGATTGACTGCATAGGATTCAGGATTAATGGGTTAGTGTTATTCCAAATCGTTCAACTCTTAGCTGATTCCGGTGTTATTGCTCTGTAAATCTCCCGTGGGAGAGAAGATCAACCGTTCAGTTTCTTGATAATGGGCTTAATTTGTTTTTGTCTATTGGGCAAAGGCCCACTTGTATTAAGACTAATCAAAAACCTAATGTATCTATATAAAATTTTAATAGAAAACAAAGGTTTGGCGACCAAAAAAAATAATCAAAAACCTAATGTATCTATATAAAATTTTAATAGAAAACAAAGGTTTGGCGACCAAAAAAAAAAAAAAAGATTGAAGAAGAGGCCATTTGCATAACAAAAGCAAAAAAAAAAAAAAAAGATTGAAGAAGAGGCCATTTGCATAACAAAAGCATCCCCAAAGTTTCCAAGATATGTTTACATAGTATGTCTTAGGATCTTTTAAAAAAATTCTAAAGTATGTTCTCAAATCTTATAGAAAGTTTATGAGATTTAAAGCAGAGTCTCTTGATTATGTTTCAGTTTCAGGATTTAAAGAGTAGGTGAAAAAACTTGACATAAGAAAATTTACAAAAGCAGACTAGCAGAGTCTAACTCAAGTCAACTACAACAAAAGACTTCGATCATAAAAAAGCACAACACAAACAAACCTCTCTCACACACACAAAAACACATAACAAAACACCAAACTTACATCTCTTACACAGCTTCTGCGAACCCAACCTGTCCATTCCCAAAGTCAAAGACAGTGTGGTACTTTCCCATAAAAATATCTCCCAGAATCCTGTCCCAATATTATAAAAAAAAAAAAGTCAATGATCAGAACTGTAAAAAAGCATTGATAACCTAACCTATGTGTTTTGTTTTGTCTTAAGAGATTCACCAGAGAGGTCCACGAGGTGGTGGGATGTCAAGAGCTGTAAAGCCACTGATGCATTGTGCAACTGGTCCTTCCCCAATTTTCAGTATATACTATTAAGATATATTAGTCAAACAAATATGTTACTTAGACCTCAAGTTTTGATCCAATTACAAAATCAACATTGTCTACAACCAAATACCTCTTCTGGTGCTAGATCAAAGACTTTTCCTCCAATGGTGAATGAAACAGTAGGCATTTTCGATAGTTGCGAGCAGTCGACCGCAGATTCTCCGTTCGGACTAGGCATGCGCTCGCATATCTATGGAGTTTGAGATCAGAACCAAAAACAATATCATTGCTAAAATGAACATTTTCTTGTTACCTCATTAACATAGTTCACTATGCGTCCTCGATTCATGTTCTGCCTCAACTGGTGTTGTATCCCCACGACCGCCATTTCACATGCAGGACAACCCGCGCCTCGAATACCACTAGATGATTTCATGTTTTCTTTGTCGACTACCGACTCAATCCCCATACTAAAATACATGAGAAAATACCATTCGCTAAAATACATGAGAAAATACCATTCGCTATGAGAAGACCGGTAAATTTTTATGTATATGGAAATTCATTGGAAAATTACCTAACCCCATGGGTGCCATCGAAGGCGCAAAGACCAATTTGTGAGCAGATCTTCTTCGATTGAGTCTGAAACGAGTAAAAAGAATTGCATATACAGCCAAAAACATATATGATTTACCGATTTCTATATCGTATTAATGATTGTTCTTACCTTATCCGAAAGTAAATCCAAAATGGTTTGTCCATATTGGTCAACAACAGTCTTGCATTGCTGGCTAACAACTCCTGATGCTCCAATAGCTTTGTTTATCATAGCAATCACAGCCTAAATTACCAAGAAAATGTTAATTTCAAGGGAAACAAGTATATATTCAAACAAACTAAAATGTTATAACACCCCTTGCACATTCTTCCTTACCGTTGGCCCCGCAAGTAAGGATGTTCCAGAATCTGCTATCGCGGAACAACCACTTCCACAGTATCCTTCACAAGGAACAAAAAAAACCTCTGTTCTGTTAAAAAAATAAACCTATATATGAATGAAAGAATAGGATATGACAGTGAGTGATACACATACCAGTAGATTTACCGGCAATAAGAACCTCACCCATGTCGAACTATTACCAGAATAAACGCTTGAATGAGGCGTGATTATGTAGCTTTCATAACAAACCAAGAAAATCAATAAAAGAACAAACCTGCCAGTAACCCCTTTGTGTCACAGGTACATACATATGTTCTCCTCTGAAATGCTTTGGATCAACACCTCCAAATACGATTTCGCCGCCTTCCTCACTCTTTGGGTCACGGTTAAGCCAAAATGAAAACACCGGTTTCTTGATAAGGCCTTGGGTAAGCATATTGTACCTGTCAGGACCAAAGGTTGATATATCACCACATCAAGCGTTACAGCATTGTGCTATCCTCAATCCAACTAGAGGCAAAACTGCACACGTACCAAACAGGAGTGGCGTTTCCAACTGAAATCTCTTGGAATCCTAGACCTAGGAGGCCATCGAATTTAGCCACCAAGAAGGTTAAACCAGGTTCACTGGTTGCCTCAATAAACTCCTGAAGAGATAGACAATGGACCGACCGTAAAGACAATCATATAAGCTTTCAAAATAGTTGTAAAATAGATAATAATTTACCTGATCTTTCACAACCAAATCACCAACGGTGACAGAATCATAACTAAAGAAACCAGAGATTGATCCTGATCCGTAGTGGATCGCCGCACGTTTTCCTACATACAATTTCAGAGCTTATCTCAACAATGAAATTGCACCTTTGGACAAAATTCCCTTACACATTAAAATGTAACCCACAACCTATAGATGATATTGGCAATGACCTACTTGTATATACACTACTAAAAAAGTCACATATATTCAGCCACAATAACTAAGCCACAAATTTTATGTTAAAGCCAAAAAACTGCATAGGTATACTATATATTTTTACTAGTATAAACATATATCTATTGGCTGGGAACTAGTTCAAGATGAAAGAAAGGTATACTATATATTTTTACTAGTATAAACATATATCTATTGGCTGGGAACTAGTTCAAGATGAAAGAATCAAAACCGATAGCTTGCTTACCACTCTTCTTATACGTGCTTGAACGTGAGGACTTGTACTTGGAATGAAAGAAACAAGACAGCTAGATAACAACAATGAAAAGAGAACAATTCAGCTTTTTCCTACTAACAAGTAACAATTATATAGCAAATGGTCAAAAGCATACCGATAAGAAACACTTCCCTGATGGAACCCAAAGGTTAGAGCTTCCCGTATCGAAAATGACATTGAACTTCTGAGGTGGAGTACCAATAGCTATTTCACCATAGTACTGAGCATCCAAGTAATTCTTGAGAGCAACAATATCAGCATCTCCAGGGTTGTTGTTATTGTATAAATGGATAGAAGATCTCAAAGCCTCTTCTTGCTTGGAACCAAACTGAGTTGCAAGTCGGTTGTTAGGATCCAACTTCAGTTTCTTCAGACCAACTCTAAATGTTCCGTCATTTTTATGAGAAGATGTATTGCAAAACAGCATGAACGACACAACTAGTGAAATCGTAAGTGCTCTCGAGTCTAATCCCATTTTCACCGAACAAAACCAAAGCAAAGATCTGTTACAAGACACATGCAACACAATCAGACAACTGTTCCTCATGCTTAAAAACAAACATTGGTTTTGCAAAATGAAAGATACTATTATTAATTTAATAACTCAAATAAATAATAAATCAAATCCTAAAATAAGTAACAAAACTAGTAATTTTTCATGTTATCCAAGCAATTAATCTGCTGATTATAGTTATTAAGCATGATTGAATCTAATCATCATATTTGGACAATATGAAGAACACAAAACAGACATGCAATAACAAACACACATTCACCAACACATAATTCAAAAAAATCCAGACATGTATCATGAAAACACTATCAAAACACATCGGATCAACGAAATTCAAAAGGAAACAATTATATATATATTTTTTTTAAAACTTGGAAACAAAGTTTTGATATAAGTGAAGAACCTGAAAGTATCAAGAACTCGGTGTACTGTGGGGGAATAGAACGAAGAAATGGACGGGATTGATCATAGACTTGTAAATGGAAGTGTAGAAACTAGAACTCACCAGATGTTTAAGCACAGATTCTCACAAGTGTTGCAGTTATCGAGGAAGTACTATGTAGCCACGACATTGAGATTGAGGCCCACCACCTATCTCTTTTTGATCTGAACCGTTGGATGTACTAACCAATGTTTTGACCGTTGACGTTTGTGATAAGATATGGCCTACCAATTTTGTTGGTAATTTGGTTTTTCTTCATTTGATAAGCTTTTTAGACTTTCCATTTTGTACCCTGACAAAAAAAAAAAAAAAGACTTTCCATTTTGTAAAACCATTCTGTAGTTGGTCTTAGACTTGGTTTTTGTTTCATTCATAGAATAGATTAATTAAAAGGTAGTTTATACTTCCTATGTATTGTTCTAAACTCTTTTGTTTAGATATAGTTTTTTTGAATAAATTTAACATTCATTCAAAAAAAAAACATATTGTAGTTGACAAAATTAACAACAAAAAGAAAAAAAGAAAAAAAATCTAAGAGTTTTCAAACACAAACATTGCAGTATCATAACAAAGTTCGATGTAATTGAGAAGAGATCTAGTCAGATTTTGTTAATGGGCCTTTTCTACAAAATTATGACCGTTGTGTAGATATTTAAAGAGACCTAATAACTAATTAGAATCAATGTATATTTAAATATTTGTAGCTTTCAAGAGGCAAAGCAAAAACACATGCAAATGCTTTTAATTAAGCCTAAGCCTTCGGTTGTACGGTCGGAATCGGAACGGTGTATTCGGCAATCGAAACTTCGGAGGATAAAATTTTCTGCCGACTAACACCGATTAAAAGATACGGTTCGGAACGGTCGGAGTATAATTATTACTTTCGGAATTATTCGGATCTCCTGCAACAAAAGAGATATGAACATGCTTAAAAGAGATCAGGGAAAATACTTTCGGAATTATTCGGATCTCCTGCAACAAAAGAGATATGAACATGCTTAAAAGAGATCAGGGAAAAAAATTTATGTTACTCAAACGGATTAAATGAAAAAAATAAGAGATAGAATGAGACAGAAACATTCTTAAAATTTGGGGGTTTCTTAAAATTTGAGGGGGTTTTGAAAGCATTATATTCTAATTAGGGTTTAAAATTTGGGGGTTTTTGAAAATTAGTTTGGATTTCATTAGCAATAAGTATTCTAAGGAATTTCAAAGAAAAAAAATGATTTTCTGGTTAAGAATATGGAGAATATGGAGTTACATTTTGCATCTCATAGAAGGAGAAGAAGAAATAAAAAGAGGAGGAGGAGGAGTACCGAATCGTTGTGATGTAATCACTGGTTCTTAAAAATCATTTGTGAGTTCTTCAAATCGAACGATGAGTTCTTCAAATCTGTGATGATTGATGAACTTAACGAAAGAGAACAAAGAGTGATTGGAAGAGAGCACAGAGAATGATTGAAGAATAGAGAGACGGAGAAATTATCGTCACTTACGTTGAAGAGATACAATTTTGGGTAGGTTAAATTTTGTATTTATATCACATTTAATTGATTATCGGTTTAAATCGGTTATCAGAACCGATCCGATTTAACCGATAACCGATTTGCAAAATAAAACGCGCCGAACCAATCTGAACCAATTTTCTGCCCAATTCCGAAAGCCCAGTAGTCGGTTCGGACGGAATCGGCCCAATCAGAAAATTCCGTTGGCCCAGGTTTTAACTATCACTTCCAAAAGCGACTTTGTCTATCGATATCAGTTCCAAAAGCAACAGATACAGCCAATTTAAGCCCCATCCTTTCCTTAGCTCAATTTATGTGAATAAGGCTTTTACTAATTAGGCTTATAAACCATACCGCCGGAAATTCTAATCTTTAAAACAAACCAGAGACCTTTATTTTATAGTATTNNNNAAAAAAAAAAAAACAAACTTTTTTGAGTGATGGAGGATTTAGTTCCAAACCTCTCTATGTGAACCCGTAGTTTCAAGTGTGTCATTGCCTTCACGAGCTAGTTTCCCTCTAAAGTCATCTTGAAATTCCAAATAATTTTCAGTGCTTAACCGTACCATTAGAAAAAAAAAATTAAAAAAAAACTTTGTTGAGCTATAATGTTTTTGTTGGTATTAGTCAGAATTAAATTATATAATCCTAATTTAAAATATGACTTATATCATAATTTAAAATATTTACATTGTTGAAATATATTATTTAAATTTATCAAACAAATTAGGTTTTGTTGGAATTGTATGAATCAATAGAAAGAACTACTATCTTTATTAATGTTTAGGAAACTAACTTAAAACCTAAGTTACGATAAGGTCATCTTCGAGACTGATTCTGCATCACTCATCCAAGCCTTATCTTCCCCAACAGCTTGGCCGCGGCTTCGTTCTTTCACGTCGGAAATACAAGGCATCATTTCTAGAAGGCCTTGGCAAACTACATTTCCCTTGGCAAACTACATTTCAACATATTAGTCGAATGAAGAACAAAGCAGCGGATACATTGGCTAAGCAAGCACTTTTTGGCACGATTTATTTTGGTTATATCGATTGTTTTATTCATACTTGGCTCCAGCCCTCTCTGGATGTTTAACTTTTGGCTTTTGATTTGATTTAATGAAGGTTTTGTTGACAAAAAAAAAAAAAAACTCTCTAAAACCTTAGACTATTATTAGACATGTTGGGACTTATCCAATATTCTCCCCTTTAATCCCATGGTTTTCTTGCACTCCAAGCAACTCCCTCTTAGGTTGTTGGAACAGATCCTCACGTGTTCCAATAGTGCTTCTACAATTTTCTTCAAACTCCGAAAATTCATCAATTACTTCAGTGATTTCGGTGTCTTCTTCATGAGTTCGGTCTGGGGACTCCTCTTCAGCTAGATATTGACCTATGTCATCATCTAAACCTTTTTCCCGAACCACAAAAGCATTACTTTTCTTCTTCAACATGGTAGACCACATATACCTTGAGATTCTTTTCCTCTCTTCAAAGATAGGCAAGCCACGAACCATCTTCTTTGTGGACATCATCTTCATGGAAGAAAAGTCAAAGTGTCCTAGTTTGGTAGGCCAACGCCATATCTCATCTTCCCGTTGTTCCAACAGGCGAACATGTGTTCCAACAACTTGGCAGATTTTATACATTCAGGAGAGTGTTCTACCTTCATCAAAAGGTTTCCGTTGTGGTCATGCATCGTCAGATAATTCTCCTTCAGTCTCACATCACAACCAGCTTCAGTTGCTTGTCCAACGCTAATAATATTGTTTTTCAGATCCGGAGTCCAATAAACATCTGAAATCAGTCTATGTTCCCCGGTTTTTCTTGAAATATTATCGAACCTTTCCCCATGATGTCGATACATGATTCATCTCCAAACTTCACTCTCCAAAGCTAGGCAAGCCACGAACCAGCTTCTTTATGGACATCATCTTCATTGAAGCAAAGTCACCGTGCCCTAGTTTGGTAGGCCAACGCCATATCTCGTCTTCGCGTTGTTCCAATAGACGAACAGGTGTTCCAACAACTAGGCATATTTTATACATTCTGTTAGGAGAGCGTTCTACCTTCATCAAGAGGTTCCCGTCGTGGTCATGCATGAAGCAAAGTCACCGTGCCCTAGTTTGGTAGGCCAACGCCATATCTCGTCTTCGCGTTGTTCCAATAGACGAACAGGTGTTCCAACAACTAGGCATATTTTATACATTCTGTTAGGAGAGCGTTCTACCTTCATCAAGAGGTTCCCGTCGTGGTCATGCATT
>CM071719.1:14270325-14283036 GCA_036630335.1 Physaria fendleri | reverse complement strand
GATCACAATACATTCCAGAGGAAGCCAGAAGCACCATCATGAATTTTTTCCGCATCCCACTCAACATCTTTGTCTGCGTTGTATTGTACAATGTGAGTTTCCTGATCTTCTTTTATTTCAGACTTCTTCGAGGTAGTGATGTTAGTATCACTATTAATAAGGAGCATTATGTTCTGAACACAATTTGTACACTTCTCTTGCATTTGGTAAATATATGGCTCGACCTGCTGAGCGTGTCTAGAGTCATTCGTTTATAATTATTTAGTTGAGTTACATTACCTAAGATACAATCTAAAAGTTAATTCATTCGATATCCATCATATAGGTTATTCCATATTTGACGAGTATAATCTAAGGCTAACCCTTCAATATTTAGTGTACAATCTATAAATTCTTTATTCAATATCTATAAATTTGTTTTTAGTCTGGATGTACACCAGTATATTAAAGATGCATTTTCATTGACCTAATACATTTTTCTGATCTTTGTATGCTAAAGGTTGATGCGTTTCCAATGACTGTGATGTTTGGAATGTGCTCTGGATTCCTTTTTGTAGCTTCTATATTGCAGAGGAGGTTGATGAATGTAGCGGAGATCCATAAGTTAAGTAAGTCTTCTGACATTATCACTAACCCTTAAAATGGAAGTAAAAGTCATGTCGTACACAAGTAACTAGTAAACTGAGAACATTCTAATATATATAGAAATAATATAATGTTCCCATCAAGCATGGATTTCTAACGGATGAACATTGCGTTTGATCAAATTTTGTGGACCGGTGATTCTAATTGATCTCTTCTTATTATCATTGTAGGATCACAGGAGTGGGCAGCGGGAAAGGAGATGACCTCAGAAGAAGCTGACCCACTAAACCCATAATAACCAAAACTCCAATAACATCAAAGAAGAGAAAAGGCCGTTGATGTTCTCTTGATATTTTTTTCTTTTAAAAGTCTGCTTCTCTTGATATGTTGGTCCTGAAGTCATAAAGTCTATCTATTCGTTTAGTTATATTTGGATTTTTGTGCCTTCACCAGATGTAGCAAACACTCTAATACCTGTGGACGTCAGCTTATTTGGGCTTTGGCTATAATTCTTCTTCAATCTTTCGACCTTTTTGTGCCTCTAAAATACAATATTAAGTGATAAGTCGATATTGCTAATAGACATATAAAAGTGCAGTAATAGTGCTGGTGTTTCAAAGGAAGCCTAAATCTCTTTGCAGTTTGAATACTGAGGCAATGATCGTTTCTGCTGAATTGAGGTAATAGAAATGCATTCAAACTCATGAATGAATCTATAAACCACAAGTTATTTATAAGACTGGTGTGGTGGCCATCTGAAACAATACACACCACAAGTTATTTATAAGACTGGTGTGGTGGCCATCTGAAACAATACACAATCAGACGTTTTTGATCTTCGAGTTTCGATTATATCGTAAAATCTGATATATATTTTTTTGTTGGGCCAAAAAGAGATCTGATACTTAATGTTTAATTTAATATAAAATTAATAAAAAAATTTAAAATACACGTATTAGTGACCCGTGCTAAGATCTATCTCCTCTCTACTGTTCCTTTCTTCTTCTTCTGCGGTAACTGTCGGAAAAAAATAATTGTTCTAATCGATTTCGTTTTCTTTTGATCTCATCTCTTGAATAAATTGTTAATACTTATACCACTCCCGTTTTGTAATTTATTCCATCTTTTCGGCAGATTTTACATTTGTTTCTTCATTCGTTAATTTAATTATTCTCCTTCCTTTTTTTTTTTTTGTCAGGGAATTATTCTCCTTCTATCTTTTTAGTTCGTCAAGAAATTCACAAAACCCTACTGCTAATTCTTAGTGTGTTCCACTTGATTCATATAGAGGATTCTAATTGATTCCCTTGCTTTCTTAGTGTGTTCCTAAGATCACATCAATGGCGTCCATGAAACCTCTTGGTTCATTTCCTTACTTATTCCTCTTTTTTTCTCTCCTCTTCTTCATCTCGCTTCTTTTCGTTTTCTTCTCAAATTCTATGATATCCAATCTAAATCCTAGAATTTCACATAATAACATTCAGAATGGAATCAATGTCTTTGTAGCTGAGCTTCCAAGATCCCTAAACTATGGCCTCCTCGACAAATACTGGCTCTCATCTCCTCCAGATTCACGCATACCCACCGACCCGGATCACCCTACCCATAAAACCCATTCACCCAAACCCGAGAAATACCCACCATACCCTGAGAATCCGTTGATTAAGCAGTACAGTGCCGAGTATTGGATCATGGGAGACCTGGAAACTCCAAAGGACAAACGAATTGGATCTTTTGCTAAAAGAGTTTTCAGTGAAGCTGAAGCTGACGTAGTGTTTGTGCCCTTCTTTGCGACGTTAAGTGCTGAGATGGAGCTGGGGAATGGTAAAGGCGTTTGTGCCCTTCTTTGCGACGTTAAGTGCTGAGATGGAGCTGGGGAATGGTAAAGGCACATTCAGGAAGAAGTCAGGAAACGAAGATTACAATAGACAGAGACAAGTTCTTGATTTTGTCAAGAACACTAATGCTTGGAAAAGATCCAATGGTCGTGATCACGTTTTTGTTCTTACGGGTACTAAATTTTCTCTTTGAAAGTTAATGTCTTTGATACTTGTTTGGACTCAATTTGACAAATCTGGATCTAATTATTATAGATTGGAGTATTGTAGTGTCTCTAGATTTGTTGTAGAAGCTTATATAAGTTATATGTGAGGATTGTGTTGTCAGGTTAAGTTAAAATGTTGAAGCGTTCTTTGGCAGACCCAGTTGCAATGTGGCATGTTCGTGAAGAGATTGCTCTATCGATTCTTCTAGTTGTGGATTTTGGAGGCTGGTTCAGGAAAGATTCTAAATCATCTAACGGGAGTAGCTTGCCTGACAGGATAGAGCATACTCAAGTCTCTGTCATTAAGGATGTGATTGTTCCATACACTCATCTCCTTCCTAGACTGGATTTGAGTCAAAACCAGAGACGTCACAGCCTTCTTTATTTCAAAGGTGCCAAGCATAGACATCGGGTAACCATTCTTATGAAACTCATTTCTTTATCTAAATCATTAGATTGCTCTTGTGAGTGAGTTCATGCCTCATGAAAGTATCCGTTATAGATTAAGTAAATGTACTGTTGTTTTGGAAATTCTAGTGGTGCCCGATCTTGGATTGATTAGTCTTATGTCTACATAGCAAATGGTCTCTTGTCTATTAACTATTTTGGTGTCAAGATATCTTAAATAGTTTTTATATTGACAGTAACTATTTTGGTGTCAAGATATCTTAAATAGTTTTTATATTGACAGGGAGGGCTAATTAGAGAAAAGCTATGGGACTTGCTGGTCGATGAACAAGGCGTTGTGATGGAAGAAGGTTTTCCTAATGCAACGGGGAGGGAACAATCAATAAGAGGAATGAGGAACTCAGAGTTCTGCCTGCATCCAGCTGGTGATACTCCCACTTCATGCCGTCTCTTTGACGCCATTCGTGATACTCCCACTTCATGCCGTCTCTTTGACGCCATTCAAAGCCTATGCATCCCTGTGATTGTCAGTGACACCATAGAGTTACCTTTTGAGGGAATGATCGATTACTCAGAATTCTCGGTCTTTGTCTCTGTAAGTGATGCATTAACACCTAAATGGTTGGCTAATCATCTGAGAAGGTTCTCCGAAAGAGAAAAGAAAACATTCAGAAGTAGAATGGCAGATGTTCAAAGAGTTTTTGTGTATGATAATGGTCACGCCAATGGGATTGGGCCAATTGAACCCGATGGCGCAGTGAATCAAATATGGAGGAAGGTTCAGCAGAAGGTGCCAATGGTGAAGGAAGCTGTGATTAGGGAAAAGAGAAAACCACTAGGTGCTTCTGTTCCTCTTAGATGTCAATGTATCTAAATGATGAAACCAAATCCAAAAGATATGAGTGCTTTTTTGGTTTTTTCTGTATTTGTTTTGTTTATGAACATTGTTTATAAATTCTAGGATCTCATGAAAATCACCACAAAGCAGCCGGGAGAAGTTCTAAGAAAAAGAAAATGTTCCAAAAGTGGCAAAGGTGAAGAATTTTATGTGTGTTTCTCATAGACCATATTTCAGTTTTATAGTTTTGAGTTTAAGATTAAGTCATAGTTAGGTGTGTTGTTATTTGTCTGTGATATGAACTTTTAAGAAAAAACCTTACTCCCAAACTATTCTCTATGATAGAAGAACAATAGTAAGTTTAAGTACTTCACCTTTTAAAATGGGTCTTCTTTGTCTTACATGGACTCTCAATAGTTTTTTGTAATGTTTCTAACCATACAAATGGATCTAACTACTATCAACAGATTGTGTTGTATGTAGGCAACAAAAAACACCAGGTAAGTAAAACAGAAAAAAAAGGTAGGACTATCATAATAGATGATGATGTTTGGAGTGTTGAAAAAGCTGAAGAAGTGAGTAGAAGACTAGGACTATCATAATAGATGATGATGTTTGGAGTGTTGAAAAAGCTGAAGAAGTGAGTAGAAGACATGAAGCCTTGTGACTTGTGGGTTTACTGCATGAACAATGAAGTGTGCCCAAATTTGGCCTTCTCTTGTTTCCATAACTCCTTTCAATATCTTAAGTCCCAATCCTCTGACCACATCTCCTATCTCCAGAAACTCCTCTCTTTCCTCACATACCATCTCTATCTGCATTTCCCCTTGCGTATTCAGATCCTCCACCATTATTGGACATACTACTTCTTCTTCATCCCTCATTTCCACCGCCCATGTTCTCTCTTTCTTCTTCCACCATTATTGGACATACTACTTCTTCTTCATCCCTCATTTCCACCGCCCATGTTCTCTCTTTCTCCTTCACCAACTGATACATACAGAATCAGTAAATCAATAAACAAACAGTACTACTTGTTGACTTGGTTCATTATCGATTTGATTCATTAGTTACCTTAGATTCGTATGGTTGTTTGAGCCTGTCTGCGTACTTTGCGAGGCTTTGCATAAACTCCATGTGTTTGATGGTCAGATCAAGCAACGTATCTATGCTACACTGTTGAACATAAAACCATGTCCAGCTTATTAGAAAATGAATATGCTAATCTCTAATTTGGAAGCAAAGATTAAGAATTGTACCTTAGCTCCATTTGGAATCATCCCTCGCAGCTCCTTGATACGGTCTTGTATCATCTGACGGTCCTTAGGCCTTGGCCTCCTGCTTTCTCCTGCTTTTGCTCTTTTCTTCTTCTTCTTATTCTTCACACCTTCTTCATGAGCCTCCTTCCAGTTCCCTCCAACGCTTGATCTCTCATCATCAATCCACAAACTCCTACCACCTGTTACAGTACTCTCTTCCTGGTGAAACAAGCTTGATGATGTTTCAAGCTTCCGTCTTTTGCTCTGATTCCCAACAGAATATTCGTTTGGGAGAGAAGTATAACAAGTACTGTTGTTGCTAAGGCTGCTGCTTATGAGCTCAGAGAAGAGCCCTTTAGGCGGTTGCGGTACAGCTAGAGGCGTAGTAGAAAAATCTTGAGAATTATTCATTCCCAAAAGGTCGAAAAGATCCTTGTCATTTCCTTGATTCACCATTGAATACTCCTGGTTCTGTTCAGGTGAATCAGCCAGCAGCTCGTAAAGATCGTCCAAAGTGTAAGAGTTGAGAATGTCGAAACTCCTGGTTCTGTTCAGGTGAATCAGCCAGCAGCTCGTAAAGATCGTCCAAAGTGTAAGAGTTGAGAATGTCGAAACCAAAACCATCCTCCTTATTGCTTAGAAGATCTTGGTGGGAAGAAGAAGCTGCTTCAGTAGAGATATTCATCTCAGGACTGAGCAAAGAAGGAGGATCTTCATTGGTGAAGATTTCATCAAAACTGAGTCCTTGAAAAGATTCAGCTGGGACAATCTCACAATCTCCCAATGGTACTAAAGACTCGAACAGAGAATCAAGATCCACTGATGTATCTTGTTTCAAAAACATATCATGCATAGGTCTTGTTGTTTGTTCCAACATCTCTGGGCTCTCAAGAATCTTTTGCATAGATCCTAACTGAACAACGCCTCTAGATCCTACTGGAATGATTGCGATAGACTGTAAAGAAACATCGAGAATGCATGTAAGAATCTGATTCAAATGAATATGACTACTAAAAACTTGGAGATGTGACAAATATAATCACCTTAAAGCCAGAGAGAAACTGATTCTGAAACTCATGCTCACACTACAAAACAATCAAATCCTTAATATTAATCATGAGATATTTGGACACATATATATATATATATAGCTCAAAGATGAACAGACCTGAAACAATGTGTCTGAGAACAGCCATTGATGGTTTCCAGTTGAAGCGACTTCTCCTACAATTCTGAAGTCATCAAAAAGAAAAAAAAGAAGTATAATGAGGATACATACATACACGCAAAGAGATATATATACATGATTTTGATTTGAAGTCTAAAAGCTTACCCTTGGCCTAATAAGATATGACCCTGGAGAATCATATCATCAATAAATGCGACTGATTGTTCATCATTATATCCTTCTTCAAAACTCAATAACCTGAAATTTCATATAATTTTCCATAAACTCAACAAAACTAAATTACATTTTATGGAAGGAATAGAAGAGAAAAATTACATGGAATTGACAGGATCATATCTCCAAAAAACAGCATAAGACCATCCATGGTTGAAACAAAGATTCTTTAATATCTGCTTCATCTCTGAACCCATAACTATTTAAAACTCCAACGCAACAAAAAAAAGTTGTAAACTGGTCAAGAAGATTCCTTGATTTCTGCAGGATGTCAAACTCTTAAAAAGACAGCAACTTTTGTCTTATCCAGAAACAAACTTCAAAGATAAGCAAAGCTGAGAAACAGAGAAAACAAAAATGTCGGTTTATATTTGCACAGAACAAAGAAAACAAACAGAGACACAAAGAAAATTGCTTCTGTTTGTGTTTTTCCTCAAGAATTAAAAAGGAGTTAAATAGCTTTGTCTCTCTCTATTTATATAATCAAACTATATTGGATCCTTTTTACAAAAAAGAATGTTATAATATTGTGTGATTACATTGAAATGTCTGTAAGAAAAAGTGGAAGAGCCTTTTGAGTAGTTAAATTAAAATAAAATAAAGATATGTAAATTTTGATTGGTTTGCCGGTGGCCATTTACGCTTTTGCCCCGGGTTAATTAAAAAAAGTTTGCTTTTATTACAATATTTATTTGTTTTCTTTTGAAATTTAATACGGGAGGATCTTTGTGGTATTATTTTCGTAAAGGAGGATTTTCCTTTTTGGATTTCAATAAATACTCGATACGAATTTATTGTATACTTTAATATTACAATATTACTAATTGAAGAAATATTATACTTATAATTGAAAAGAAAAAAATGTAAGAATTGGCCGTACGTAAGGGGTATAATAATATTATTGACAAGCAATGTCACAATCTCATTTCTTTCTTTAATGTGAACCGTAGTCTACTTATTGTAATTGTAAATATTATATCAAGAAATTTGTGCATATCACAACGTTTCTTTGGGTGAATTATAATATGATTTTTGAGAATAAACATGAATGACCCCTCTTAATTGTGCATATCACAACGTTTCTTTGGGTGAATTATAATATGATTTTTGAGAATAAACATGAATGACCCCTCTTAATTTGTGTATGGGGCCAATCAGATCCCCAATATATGTGTCATCTAAATCTTGAATCATTGGTATGATAATCTTGACTTAACTAGTAGTTCTGAATCCACTTCGTCATACATATAACGTCGTCAGCAGTCACATAACATGCGATTTAATTAAGCACATATAGTATTTATCTATACTTGAGAACTACATTTTACAAATTAATCTTTAAACTAACAAAAATTATATGATATACCATTTCTTAATAACAAAAACTCTTCTCATTAAAGATCAAAATTTCTCATTAAAGATCATTAGGTCAAATACTAATAGCCAAACAAAAATTTAAGAATTCAACTGCTTTTTTTTTGTATACAAATTTACAAACAACATCTTTATATCTAGAATAAGATAATTTCTATTTTAAAAATGGTAAATATGATCAATGTTATTAATAATAGATTTTTAGTTGTTGAATCACATGTTATTAATAATACTAATAGGATATAGCTACCAATTTTATGATCTTTCAAATAGACAAAAATAAATAAATCTTTGTATCATTTTTACCACAATATACAATTTTTATATTATGAAAATGTTAAAACTAACTCAAATATTTAAAATTTAAAATGTTAAGAATATAATAAATTGATATAACAAAAAATGTTGAAGAGAATGGATGTATAACAAAAAATGTTGAAGAGAATGGATGATTTTGGAAAGAGCAAATGATATATTTTCTTTACAGATATATATCCGAAATCAATTTGATGTAATAATATGATTTTGTATGTTGGATTGATATATATTTATTAATTACATTTAATATTAAATATCATATTAATTATTAAGTTTAAGATCAAGAAAATAATCTAGTTAATAATATAAGTTGATTGGGAAAATATTTCAAATATCTAAACATTAATTAAATTATTCATATTAAATCTAAGTTTATATAGAAGATGATGAATGATCACAACTACAGGACTAAACTTAACTTAAATTCTGACCTCTACATAAATTATATTTATATCGATGACTAAGACATATTAACCTTGGAATTTCATGAATATATTACTATGGTAATTATACGATATAAATAGAAACTAGAGAACATTAAAGACAAATATAGCAAAAGTTAGAAATACATGCTTCAATATTTCACACCCATTATTGTTACTCTCAACATGGCCACACCACCAATGCCTATAAATGTCACACATACATCATCTTTTTAAAAAGTTTTATTAACTTAAAATTACTCAACCGAAGCTGCTATCGAAATTCTAAGCACGTACAACACTTAAGTTTATACGTTTTTAGCTAAATGATCATGGTATACAGATATATCCAAAAATCTAGAAATGGAAATTGAATAATTGATTAAATCTAAGTTTATATAGAAGATGATGAATGATCACAACTACAGGACTAAACTTAACTTAAATTCTGACCTCTACATAAATTATATTTATATCGATGACTAAGACATATTAACCTTGGAATTTCATGAATATATTACTATGGTAATTATACGATATAAATAGAAACTAGAGAACATTAAAGACAAATATAGCAAAAGTTAGAAATACATGCTTCAATATTTCACACCCATTATTGTTACTCTCAACATGGCCACACCACCAATGCCTATAAATGTCACACATACATCATCTTTTTAAAAAGTTTTATTAACTTAAAATTACTCAACCGAAGCTGCTATCGAAATTCTAAGCACGTACAACACTTAAGTTTATACGTTTTTAGCTAAATGATCATGGTATACAGATATATCCAAAAATCTAGAAATGGAAATTGAATAATTGATTATAATTAAAATTGAAATGAAGAAAAAAAAACTCATAAGTTGTATTTAATTATTAATTCATTAGGGATAGCAAAAAAAAAAACTCATAAGTTGTATTTAATTATTAATTCATTAGGGATAGCAATAATTTGGTCTCTTAAAAAAACTCATAAGTTGTATTTAATTATTAATTCATTAGGGATAGCAATAATTTGGTCTCTTAATATTTTTTTTTTTTTTTTTTTTTGAATGAAGCAAATATAATTTATTTTCTAATAGAAAAAGAAGGAATTTTGTTTCTCTTATATCTTAAAGAGAAACTTTGTATAGTGTTCGAGTCATAGTTTTCCTCATATCTTTTCTTTTAATTCAAAAAGTATTTTTTTGTAATCTAGAATTAATCTTCGTTACATTATATATATTTTTAGTTATGATTATTACTATATATGCATAAATAATTGTTGATACGATAATGTTTTCCTTATTTTATTTATAAACGAATTATGAAGAACATAAAATTCATTAAATTATCATAGAATTCAATAGTGCTGTTAAAACAATGATCAAAATAGTAGGACATATAAATTTTGGAACCACTAAAAATTTGAGGGTTGATAGCACCTATAAAATTATTGTGCTGACGCTCAAAATTTTTTTTCCAAAACATATAAAATTTTGATGTACAAAGAAAACTTGTGATTATTGGTCATAGGTAAGTTTACACAATATTTATTTCTTTGTTGTCTGTATATTTATTTCATATCCGTTTTTTACAAAATATAAATTTTATTCATGATAATATGACAGATAAATTACCAAATTATCTTCATGCAAAAAGATAAATTGAAATACATAACAACAAAAGGATCGGTCTAAATTGAATTACAATAAAAAAAAATTGACGCAATAAACCTTCAGTTAAAATTGTACAGACATGATCTTAAATTTACAAGCTCAAAAAATTCATCTAAAATCTTACAGTCATAATCTTAAAATTACAGCACAAATGTCTACATTCATCCTAAATATACAATCTAAAAGTCTACGGTTTAGAAATCTATAGCCAAAATTTCAAAACTACAATATCAACTAATTAGATCCAACACTATTTTTACTACACGTTTGCGGCAAATTTGACATTACTATATTTTGTTAAAAAAGCAATATGTTGGCTTGCACTTGGTACATGGAAGAACTTCAAGGTATCTTCTTCACTTATCTCTCATATTGTCTCTCATATTGTGACAGTTAATCTCAACATGCTTAGTTCGTTCGTGAAAAACGGGATGACTAGCAATGTGAATTGCCGATTTGTTGTCATAAAACAACTTGGCTGTATTCTGGACTGGCACTCGAAAATCTTGAATAAGTTGTTGTAGCCACAAAATCTCACAAGTAGCTAGAGTTGAGCTTCTATATTTAGCTTCAGTACTACTTCGACCTTCTGTATTATGCTTCTTTGATTTCCAGGTGATTAAAAACCTGCCTAAACACACACAAAATCATGTGATTGATCGTCTTGTATCCGGACATGTGTCCTAGTCAGCATCTGCAAAAAAAAAAATTAAGCAGACATATTTTCATAAAACAAGCCTTGTCCAGGAAATGACTTTAGATATTATAAAATATGGTAAACGGTCTGGAGGTAAATGTCAGTAGGATTAGAAAGAAATTGGCTAAGATAATGCACTGATATTGGGTTGAGTAATTATCAAGTATATTAAACGACTAACTCCCAGTAAATGTTTTAGAAGAACACCACTATCTTTAGAGCAGCTCCATCAGCGGTATGTTAAGAGGTTGTAAACAAAATCTTAAGATTAAAAAAAAGAAAATAAATGATAAATTTGTTGTAAAGTTACGAGACGGATGCTAAATAAGGATTTTAAGAATTTGTTAAGAGTCAATTCTTTATTGGTGTTAATTAAAAAAAAAAAGTTTTTAATTCTTGTAAATTGAAAACTTCGTTGTCTCCGATGTTTATGTGTTTACGGTTCATCAGAGCAGCTCCATCAGCGGTATGTTAAGAGGTTGTAAACAAAATCTTAAGATTAAAAAAAAGAAAATAAATGATAAATTTGTTGTAAAGTTACGAGACGGATGCTAAATAAGGATTTTAAGAATTTGTTAAGAGTCAATTCTTTATTGGTGTTAATTAAAAAAAAAAAGTTTTTAATTCTTGTAAATTGAAAACTTCGTTGTCTCCGATGTTTATGTGTTTACGGTTCATCTCCAAACAAAATCCATAGGAGAATCTCTCTAAAATTACAGTAATCTCTCATTAAAACAAATCAATCCCAGGAACCCTTATTTCTTCTTTGTCTTGCTTGCTTGTTGATCAAGCAGAACATCTACTAGATTCAATAGTACCTTTGCTGATTCCTTGAGAACGATTGAGTATTAGATGAGATAAGAATAGTTACCGAGGAATAGAGAGATCTGTGGGAGATTTAGTATATTCATGGGGCAATTTCGTCAATGGGAGAGGATTTTGATCCTCTCCTTGCTATTGATAACTGTGTTTGCTCCTTTTTTTTTCCCGTCATGAATCGGCTTCACAACATCACTCTTGTTGGTTAGCTTCTTCTGATTCTGATAGTTGCTTTCTGTGTTAATTTTTACTGGGTGATCGTGTGTGGGAAATGGTAGATGGCTTTGATTCTTTAATTGAATTTCATGAAAATTGCCATCGACTTAGCTTTATTGTTTGATTTTGTTTTTGTTTTGTGATATGTTGAATAATTAATTGCTGGTTTTAATGTATGTTTTTTATTTGCTGGTTTATTGTTCTCTTTATGAACGGATCCTAGTCAATTTCTTTTTGTTGTCTCTTTGTTTTTAATTGCTGGTTTAATGTATGTTTTTTTTTATTGTTCTCTTTAGGAACTTATCCTAGTCAGTTTTCAATTGTTGTCTCTTTGTTTTTGATTTGCTGGTTTTAATGTATGTTACTATATATATTAACAGCTTTTCTATAATTACTGTGTGAGAAGATCTTTAATTAAAAATTTAACTAATGTTTATTTATATAACAGGTTGCAGAAGTTAAGAGATTTCAGCAACAACAAATGGTTAGTCACCTTTAGGACCCTTGTTTACTCACAAGTTGAGAGCTTTTGAATTTCAATTTGTGGGGAAAGGTTTTGATTAAGACAAAACGAATAATGTCACTTGCTTTGATCAAATCAGCTTTGGACTTTGTTGTAGCAGCTGGTCTTCTGCAGTTAACTCCAAACAAGATCACTCGTGCCACCG